>JANAVB010005231.1:0-100000 GCA_029216955.1 Iris pallida
CTCATGTGGTGTCACACCACTATACATAGGCTCATCCTCTTTGTAGTGCTGTCTACCACCACTCTTTATTCTACAGCACTAGGCCCACTTGCCTATATGCGTGCTACGCCGCTGTGACTTGGCCCGAAGCCGAGGCTTTACCCTCACTAGGTACCTCATGTGTCACCCCACTTACATTGGAGTACTACGCTCCTTTGTCGTGCTGTGCTACCCCGTGCTTCCTGTAAAGCATGTCTGACATCCCAAATGCCCGAGAACTCATTCAGGCTTTCAAGCCATCCTCTCACAGGACTTGTTCTCTACAATGAACAAACAGTAGACAACAGTGCTTCTGGTTCATAATCCCGTAAGATCCCAAAGGATTGCCTACTCACAATAGTTATGTGTCTGAAACCCCGTAATATCCCAAGGATTTCCTACTAACAATGGTTCTGGTATGTGTTTTGCGCAATATCTAGAGGACTGCCCACTAACAGTGGTTCTAGGTCCGTAATCCCGCAGTAATACCAAAGGATTCCCCATGCACCTGATATTCTTCTAGTCAATGGTCCTTCCTTGAACCAAAAGCTAGATGCCTAGTAGATTTTTCTTTGAACTAATAGCATAAAACTTTATGGTAGGATTGTAGAGACACAATATCAGAATGTCTTCAAGCCCATTTTTCTTGCTAAGTCCTCAACCAGCTGACACTTCAGATCTTTGGTGATCGGATCAGCCAAATTCTCCTGGCTCTGAACATCCACGGCAATGACTCCTTTTTAATAAGATCATTGACCGACCTGTGCCTTAATCGCACAGTCCTCTTATTACCATTGAAGAGGTCATTTGATGCCACCCGCTGCAGTCGCAGTAAATTGACACTGCCGAATCTACGTACCAACTATAGGAAGATCATACATGAGCTCCCGAAGCCATTCTGCTTCATCTGCTGCAGCTGCTAGTGCAAAAAACTCAGATTCCATAGACGAGTTTGAGAGCATAGACTGCTTCTTCTTCTTCTTCACGACGATATAGCAGCTCCATCTATTTAGAATATGTATCCTCATGTGGACTTTTTACTCTATACTTCTGAGCACCAGCTTGCATCAATGAAGCCTTCTAATACTGTTGGATCTCCACAGTAGTGCAGTACATACTTCTGAGTCCTTTTGAGGTATCTTATAACCCTCTTCTTCACAGCTATCCAATGCTCCATACCTGGATTACTTGTGAACCGAATCAGCATCCCCCGGCAAAAGCTATATCAGACCTTGTGGCAGTAGTCGTATACATCAAACTCCCGATGACGCTTGAATACTTCAACTGTCTGACGCATTTCTTTGGATTTGGCTTCAGCTTCTTGTCACACCTATACGGTGTATCTATCCCTGGAAGATCCTGATACCCAGAGTGTGAGCATCTTTTCAATGTAATGAGACTGTGACACTGTCACTCTAGTTTCCTTCTGGATGATCTTTATCCCTAGGATGACATCAGCTTCCCCTAAGTCCTTCATGCTGAACTTAGACGAGAGGAACTTCTTTGTCTCAGTGACACTTGCTAGATCTGTACCCAAGATCAGCATGTCATCCACGTACAGACAAACGACAACTCCTCTCCCATCAGCAAACTTTGTGTATACACATTTGTCCGTCGCGCTGAGCCTGTAGCCGTTTGATCTTATGACTTTATTAAAATTTTCATGCCACATCATGGGATCTTGCTTCAGACCATACAGAGATTTCACCAACTTACAGACTTTGTCTTCAAGGCCATTGACGACGAATCCTTCTGGTTGTTGCATGTAAATCTCTTCTGTCAACTAACCATTCAGGAAAGCAGTTTTAACATCCATCTGATGAATAACTAGCTTGTGAATTGCACTTAGAGCAATCAACATCCTGATCATGGTAGTCATCCATGCTACTGGAGCATAAGTGTCAAATTAATCAATCCCCTGCTTTTGAGAAAACCCCTTGTCTACCAACCTAGCCTTGAACTTATCAACAATTCCCTCGGATTTCATTTTCTTCTTGAAGATCCATTTACATCCGATTGGTTTTGCTCCTTCAGGCAGATCGACCAACACCCAAGTGTTGTTGGAGGTTATCGAGTCATACTCATCATTAATAGCCTCCTTCCAGAGGACAGTATCTCAGGTCCTCATAGCCTCATTATAGGTAAGCGATCTGCTTCCACATAGGTGACAAAATCCTCTATAAAGTCCTTCTGTCTCCTCATTCGCTTAGACACGGGATCTATGAGTTCTGGTTCAATAGTTGTTCTTGCAACAACAACTTCTTGGGTACATCGCTACAAGGAGCTTCAGCCTCCTGTACACTCACACTGTTTTTCCGGAATATCCGTATAAATAATTCTTGTGCCTTGCAAATTTATCTTCAAAGAATTTGCATCGCAGACTCAATGATATGATTAGATTCAATATCAAGGAACCTACGAGCATCACTTTTATTGGCATAACCCAGAAAGATTGTCTTCGTAGTCCTTGTACCTAGCTTCTGAATCTTCAAATCTGGAAGCTTCATATATGCCAGACATCCCCATACTCGAATAACATTCAAGTTGGGTTTGACCTTGAACCAGAGTTCATGAGGAGTGACATCGAAAGTTGCATACGGTACTCTATACAGAATGAGAGTAGCATTAAGTACTGCTTCGCCCCAAAGCAATTTGGAAGACCTATAGTCAACAATATTGAGTTCATCATCTCTGTTAACGTTCTGTTCTTCCTTTCTGCAACACCATTTGATTGAGGGGACTATGGAGCAGTCGTCTCATTAACAATTCTATGTTCTTTGCAGAAATATACGAATTAATGAGACCTATACTCTCTACCTCGATCACTTCTGAGTAGTTGTAGATCGGTTTAACGTTCAGCTTTAGCTTCAGCCCTGAAGCCTCTGAACTACTTGAATGCTGCATCCTTCTACTTGAGAAGTCATGCGAACATGCACTTCGAGAAATACTTCGAACCGGCCTCTGTGGAGAATTGATAAAAGTCACAGATATCTGAGTGTACTAACTCCAGATAATCAGTACTTTAGTTTAGTCGTTGAGCAGCTTCCTGGCAGTCTTCTATCTGCACAGACCTTAAATCCCTCCACCTCTTTACCCCCACGTTCTGAAGATAAGGTCCCGGTAGGACAGCTTGAGTCTGCTTCTATCATAGAACAACTCTCAGTCCATTCAATGAAGTAACTTCATCGCCATCAGCAGAAGTTCGAACATCCCTTCAGCATCGAACATCTTTTTGAAGCATGTTTCTTGCCAAGAAATTACCATCTGGCT
The DNA here is from genome assembly GCA_029216955.1 of Iris pallida. Taxonomy (NCBI): domain Eukaryota; kingdom Viridiplantae; phylum Streptophyta; class Magnoliopsida; order Asparagales; family Iridaceae; genus Iris; species Iris pallida. Next base: position 3,289 of record JANAVB010005231.1, read on the forward strand.
AGTACAAATGTCCATATTTCAAGTTTGTATCAGATAACAGACTTTCTGCGATCAGATCTTCAGAAATCTCTGGTACGCGTAATACGCATTCCAGTGTCCTTGTCGGTGGTTCATAACCACTGTCTCGATCTTCAGATATTCTGCTAGGTACATGTTCGCCATCAAGACCTTTGTCATAACACGCTCGTCCTTGGCGAACAGCTCCTTCGAAAGCATACATGGTCAGATGCACTAGTGTCAGACCACTAGTCAGCTACCACGCTAGATAACTCAACCTGTACAACAATAACAACAAAGTTAAGTAATCAAAATAACCAAGTTTAGCCATACCTGCTATTTTGGTTGGAGCTTGGCCCTGTAATCCTTCTTGAAGTGACCCTTCTTGCCACAGTTGAACCAAGCACCATCGCCCTTAGGTCTTCGGCTTGAATTGAGCTGACTTCACCTATAACTGGTGAGAGTCCTTAGCTCGTCTTCAACATTAATCCAGTAAAGAGGCGTTCAAGATCCACCGCCATGTTCTTGCGGTGCAAGTCCGCAATGAAATTGTTCTACCTAGGTGGGAGCTTGGCGACAATGCCCCCGACGACAAATACATTGACAAAGGTATGCCATCATCCTCAAGTTTCTGATGTAACTTGAGAAACTCTTTGACTTGAGGCAACATCGTCTTGTCGTCCTCAAATCGCATCTTCCAGACCTTTTCGGTCATGTGGATCTTGTTCCTATTTTCATCTGCCTTGTAGAGATCTCTACAGACTCCCAGATGTCCTTAGCATGGACCATCTTGCTGTATGACTCTGCCAGAGAGTCTTTTATAGAGTTTAAATAAGCAACTTGCAAAGGTTGTTCTCTCTCCTCCCACTTGGATTGCAGAGCAGTGGCCTCAGCGACCCTTCGAGCATTTTCACCTTCTGGACTTAAAGGCTCAGGATCTGTCAATACGTAGTCAACGCTCACGAGTTGAAAATTAAGGCTAACATTTCTCTTCCAGACGTTGTAATGCTCCCCGTCAAACTTCTCAAGTTTGTTAAAACTTGTGTCGAGAAGGTTTGCACGGTTGTTTTCCATCGAATATAAATCTTGCTTTGAGATTGTTATTCTTAAGGCTTAATTTTTGATGGAAAAAGAGAATCGAAATATTTGTTAAAATAGCATCAACGTTTCGTAGCAACACTTCAAAGAAGGTGCACTAGAGAGATCCTTGGAGGATTCTGGGTAACAAAAATCTAAAAATTTTTGTTACAACAACAAACGAATGTAGAGCTTTTTTAGGAAGTACAAATCGAGTTGCTAGCAGCAGCAGCGATAAAAGCCCACAAGAGGTTTCTAATTAGATCAAAAAGAAGAGAAAGAAAGAAAGAGAAAGACAGCTTTGCTGGGGTGATTAGATCACCGTTGCTCAAAGCAAGATTCGTCTATATACGATCGCTTCTAGGAACCAGCAAGTTCTAGAAAACTTCTGGAATGCTCGTCAGTCAATCTTTGAGACTTGAACAGGCTTCTTAGACTTTACGGACTCCTTTAACTCTCTTCTTGGTGCATCTTAGAAAGGAGGTCAGGGGGCTCTATTTATAGAGTGGAGTGAGACTTCCATCTCTCCTATCCGATGTGGGACTAAAATACCAATACTCTAAAATAGAGTTTGATGTTTTACATTATCCCACAATCAACATAGTCGAGTGCTAGCCCACGTCTACCCCCCGAACACACGACCGTGCATGCACGAGGCATCCTGGAGTCCGAGTCCGATCAACAAAAATCAAGTTACATCATTGTTAGAATTAATCTTTTTTTCTTCTAGGAAAATACTCCCACATGGCACACACTTGTGCCCCATTACACCTCATGTGCACACCTCAACACAAGCAATGCATTATATTGAGATACTTATCATTTTGTGTAGCCGATGTGGGACTATCTTTCCTAGTCTAAAGGCAAAAACACCAACAGAACATATGTCTAGTGACTGTCCTTCCGACCCAATGATAATATCGAGTCACATCCACGACAAGCTCAATATAAATACTAACAAGTAACAAGTCTAGTCCAATTATATACACTAATAAAAATATGAGTCACCTAGCATGTCATGCAATAGAAATTCGTGTACCATGCCTAATACGTATCAATAGGTGTAACGCCCAAGTCCCAATAAATATAAGATCAAAATGTAACATGTCAACCGTATATAAACGTAGGCTACTCCAATGTATGGATACCATGTATACATAGATAAGCACAATCGAATAAATCAACTGAATCAATGTATGAATGTTAAAGAAAATAATAGCTGGGTGGAGACAAATCCACTACCAAGTGTTAATTACATAAATAAACAAATAAACAAAGTAACTAAGTAGTTCATTAGCTGGAAGAATCAAAGGTCATCATAAAGTGAGACCTTTTCAATAGACAAAGAAGAATTCGGTCTTGGTCCGTACTTCTGCAGAAAGTCTTAATCATCTACACCTGGAGAGATCACCACATCCTTAGAGGGACGTTACAAAATACATATAACATGTCAATAATAACTAAATATGCAAATACATCACAACTGGGCTTCCTAATCGTCTATGTGAAATGCACTTTTGAAGACAACATTCCACGTAGGGGCTCTCCGAACTTGTCATGCCTAGTTCCAAAAATAGAAACTTAGGACAAGATAAAGCATGCTAATACGATCTAGGATAAGTTTCCAATTTAATAGACTTATTCCAGATGTACTACGCTGTAAATTTGTACTAAATATACTCTATCTTTACTATGTCTCAATCCATATTAATGAATGAAAATCAAGAATGAACAAGTGCATTAGAGTCGGCCGCCATTAATTCACTTGGTTCGATCAAGCTCGAGAAGAGTGAGCTTGCAAAAGTAGACTACAACATGTAATACACAACATGAAGATAATGGATGAATGGTAAATGTCTAGCAACAAATACCTGAATACCCGAGGATACCCATCATCAGCTCCAGCAAGTCACCATATCAACCAACTCTGCAAATCTGGCAGGAAACTAGGTCCTCAGTGGGACATAACAAGATACAAATGGTACAAGTCGAATGTAATGTTGTGCAAATAAATAGGGCAATCTAACCATCTATGTAATTCAAGTTGAGGACAACCCTTGTACATATGGATAGACATAGCATAGATAACAGCCATAACGTCCCATAAAATGCGGTATCTACTAAATAAACTACTATAACGCTCCGAAGAATGCTGGTGGTCTGAATATATCTATAAACAAGCCTATCTCCCCGTCGAAAGTTGCATCTGCTAGAGGATATCATCAGTCTTTGTAGATCCATAGAGACTACAATTACCAATTTGTGTGTCCCATACGCCTACTAGTTGTCCTTCCCACCCAATGCATATGAATAGGTCCTATACATAACATGGACATCACGTAACTACGGTACCGACATATGTGTCGAATGCATCGATAGCCAGTCGGATATGATAATACGTATCAAACATGAATATGTCGTACTAAGACGTGTCAGGGACCTGGAGAAATATCAGAATACCTCCAAATCTTTGGTATGTCACTAAGTTTAGGTTAATGCATTATCTACTCATCAACGCATTCGTCGACTGCACTCAAGTTATACTCAGACGCTCACAATTACACTATATTATCCAGAACAGAATCATATAATAAAACCATTAAATTTGGAGTCCATTTTTGTTCACCTACCAAAACTAAGGTGTTTGTTTACCTCAAACAAAAAATTGACACATGTCAAATCCATTCAACATAAACCACTTTGGAATCGATTTTGCAAACATTCAAAATGGTTTTGACTAAAAAAATTTGACACGTGTCATTCCTTTATTGGAGGGTGAACAAACACCATAGTTTTGGTGAGTGAACAAAAATGGACTCTTAAATTTGCTCAGTAAAAAGGTGTCAAGGTATCTTGCCTGGAATCTCGGGATGAGCTGACAACGAACCGTCTGTAGTAGTCACGATTGGGTAGACACGAGCTCTTAAAACATAATAAAACTATAAATAACTATGGCTCAATGGCACATCACACACAACTTATAAAAGTACCATATATAATTTAAACTAGGTCATAATCTAACTAAACTAGTTTACAATCAAATATGACTATAAATACTATATATAGAATCATGCTACTTTAATAAAATAATATTTTTATAAACTTCAAATACAATATATTAATTCTGAAATATTTATTAAAAATAATTTGAACATTATTTACTTGTATCATTTCAAGAAAACAAAGTATCTAATTAATACATTTAACTAGTAACACAATTTTGTCAACTTATCGGGTTGATTGAACCAATTAATAATATAAAAATTAATGGTTTAAATTCTGAAATAAATGAGAAAATTAATGGTAATCATGGGTTCCTATCAAGGAGTATATGGTTTACATAATAGAAAAATAGTAAGAAAGTTTGGGTTTCAACACAAACTAGATTTCAAAGTTCAACTAGCCTGCATTTAAAACCAATTAATCATTCCAAAAATCCTCATAAATCATAATATTATATTATATATATATATAATATATATATATATATATATATATACTAAAAACTATAATATAAAATATAATTTCACATTATTTACAACATAGGGGTATTGTTATGCATATTAAGAACTATATGACGCATAGGTGCGACATACCCATATATTGGTCATAGTTTTTATCCTTTATCAAGCAAATTTATTTAATTTAATATTCTGAAATTAAACCAAATACAATAATATCCAGAGATAATAATCATAGGAATTGTGGTTCTCGATGTCGAGTTATAATACCATAAGTCGGGCACAAGTCTTTCACAATCTTTATTTTGAAGTTTAATAGGTTACGACAATGAAAATTTTAAAGATGCAAGAGTGTGTGTATATATTTATATATATATATATATATATATATATATATATATATATATTATATATATATATATATATATATATACAAGATACTACGAGATGAAAAGTAGGCATATGGGTGTTAGAGGAAGGTGTTAGGGTCGTTACCAAGTGGTTTTTCACTATCATAGGGCCTCACAAAGTGGTGCAAATAGCTGTATTCCAGAATTGGTTCAGATTGGACACTTCGTCGTGCGACGCTCACCACAACCAAACTAAGTCGATCCACTGGCTGGTATAAAGGAAACTTGTTGGAAAGAGGTAGGAGAAGGAGATTTGGGTGATGTGGTGATGGTTTGGGCTGTGGAGGTGGTGGAGTGGTCTGAGAAGGGGAAGAGTAAATTCAGATTCAGCCTGGACTTTTCTAATGGAGGGGCTGTTTTAAGGAAGTTAGAGTGAGTTTTGATGGAAGGTTTGTGAAGAGAAAATGGTGAGAACATGAAGAGGAAGAAATTTAGTGATTTTTAGAGAAAGATACTTAGTGTGGAGGGAGATATGGCTGGTTTGGTGGAGACTAGATGAATTTGGATCCAGCCTGGGTAGGGTTGGATAGATGAAGATGTGAGGGAGATATAGTTACTTTTAGGGAATGGTTTGTGAAGAGAAAGTTGGGAAGAGGGTTAGTAAGAAATATGTTCAGGTGGTTTGAATGGAGGAGATGTAAGTTTACAACCCCCACCTATTCAAATTTTACCCTATTGATTCCCTCACTCATGGCTTCCAATCGAACTTAAATTAACCTATTTAGGGTGGTCCAACCTAGCCTAGTTCACTTAGGTTAGGTGCTAGTTGGGTGAGTTAGAGTTAGGTTCAATTGGTTTAAATAGGATGAGTCACTGACTAAAAAAGCATCATGGTGATCAATTTTGTGTAGGTAGCACATAAGGTTTCAATTAAGTGGGACACAAGTGTCATGTGTGTTGTAGGCTCGGAGTAGATCATGATCGTATATTGGGTCAAAAAATTTGGATCAAAGTTGGGTTCTCTAATTTCAGTTGGAATGGACAACAGTTGCATGGTAGGTGCTAGGAATTAAGTTTTTGGCCCAGATATTATGCGATAAAAAATAATGCACAAGAAGTACGTTTGAGTGGGACATGATAGTCAAGAATGAAAGTATGCATGTCTAAAATTTGTTTGAAAGAAATAAAATTTGTTGTGCTCCTAAAGTCAAAACTACGATAAAGGTCTTCATACTCAATTTTAAAATGAGATATTAATATTAATTAATTCTAAAAAAATACCAAAAATAAATTATAAAATTTAGAGGTCTTACAGAACAAATAGTAAATGTACGATACACTAGCGCTCGACTGAGGCACTAATGGCATTCAGAGGAAAGTAAATAAAGATGGCATTAAGTAGCACTCATATGAGTCACTATCAGCCGATAAGTGTATAAAAGTAAATAGTAGACCCTACACCAAATAACTGTCTCCTTCCTCCCATGATACTAAACATGCATCATCTCTACAACGCATAAACATGTGTCGTCTCCACAACACAGTTTATCCGCAATAACTGCTAGGTTTTCTAACATGCATATCTAATAGCAGTTATAACCTATCGCACGGCATGTACGCACCGATGATCAGTCGATACACAAGTTCAAAATCTATATGCGATTTGGAACTTGTGGCACACATGTGTCAAGGCCAATGAATGCTTCACAAACATAGGACAGTCTTTTAACTCTAAGTCAATATGCATAGCAAAAACAAAAGTAACGAAAACATGACTAAAACAACAATTTGCACCCGAATGTACTCGAACGTGAGGCTTTTATAGTTTTAAATAAGTACTTAATAAATAACACAATACAACATGCCGAAATAAATTTGCAAATTAAAAATCATGGCAAGGTATAGTTGCCTGGTGGTGGTACGATGATTTGACAATGTCCAAAAATCGAAGAAATAGGGTTCCGATGAGCTGGCCATGATTCAGCAGACCACCGGTACGAAAGTAGAGGGAGGTCAATCCCAACGGCACACGGAGATCACAGAACTGGTGCGTGGCCACAGGACTAGACAGGTGGCAGTAGATCCAAGCTGGGAGAATGGTGGCAAGGCTTGGCCGCGTGAGACAGAAGATGCGGCATTCTGGTGAGGCACTATGAAGGAAGACGATGGTAGGAAGGCCTGGATCTAGTGCAACCGACTGCTAGCATGGCAAGATCTGGAGATCTATTATAGCGGCACGATTACAGTATCGGTATCGGTACACCCAGCTCGACAAGGCATTGATTTCAAGTGTGGAGACGACGTAGTTCTAGTGGCAATGCTAGCGGTCATCACCGATCGGGAAATCGGGAGAGGCTGGGCAGGTTATAGAGGAGATGGCGGCGGTTAGTTGTGATGTGGTGGTCGAGGAGGGAGTTGATGCGGGTGGTGTCGGTTGGACCTAGGCGACGGGTCAGGCTTTGAGTCGAGGTCAAGAGGCTCGACAGAGAGGGTGCTGGAGATCGGGTGGATACAGAGATGGAAGCCATGGGGATTAGGGACTGTAAGCCCCCTGAATTTAGGGCTTATTTTTTTCAATTTTATAAATCGATTATTTGCAATAAATATTATTATTTGATTAAATGCTCTTTACCGTGACTTTGACTTCTGGAGCATCAAGGATGCCAATCTCTGGAAATCTCTTCATCATTGTGTAGTAGACAAGATTACCTTCATATTGATATATCATGTCCCACCCAAACTTGTTTCCTTGTACTCTTTTGCTTCACACAACTTCGGGTCAATTTAGACCATTTGACCATTCGATCCAACCAAGTTGACCCAAAATATGGACATGGACCACACGAAGCCTACTACCTACATGATACTTGTGTCCCATTTATTTGAGCCCCTATAGCTATTTATTTACCCATGATCATGAGTACCTAAAAATTAATCCATTTATTGTACCGAGTCTGTTTTAACCTGACCCGGCTCAACCGAACACAACCCAAGCTTCATGTTGACCCCTCGTGAATATCCACCACTATTTTTCCTACAAAATATTAAGCACCTAGTTTACCTACTCAAAATATCCTTTGTACAACCATTTGATTGAATAATTAGAGAATGACCTAATTTTTACTACATTTAATCCTTGCCTTCATTCTACTCATATTTAATCCCAACCACCCAGTCCTAGCACTCACTCACACACTCCCACCACCTCTCCTAAGTGGCCGGCCCTAAAATTCCCACAACTCTCTCCACTTTTCAAAACACCACAGCCAACTCAATAATACCACCTCTCTCTCTCCCTCTCTCATTTTATTACACAACAGCCCCCCTCCATTTTGGCTGAGCTCACCAGCTACCCATGGCCGAACAACCTCCTAAGCCTCCTTCTCCATTCCTCCTCTTCTCGTTACCATCATCTACATCAACATCACCACTTCATCACCATCACCACTTCATCACCATCACCATTAACTACCACCTCCTCCACCCTCCACCCTGCCCGACCGGCCACGGCCACCACCGTCGCGCCGTCGCATCCGCATCCGCCACGCCACCGATAGTGGCCAGCAGTGCGCAGCATCAGCAGCAGCGTGGCGCAGTAGCAGATGCAGTGCGCGTGGCAGCAGCCGCGACCAGCCACCGCCGTAGCCGTCGGCCACCCACGGCCGCGCGCGGGCTGGGCGCACCCTACAGCGACACCTCTGTGGTACGTCCCTGCCTCCCCGATGCGTGAAACGCCCGATTCGTGCATTTTGTATGGAATTTCGTCGACGCGCGCGCGGACGGAATTCAGAATGTGCGCCTCGTCGCAGGGACTTCGCGTGCATTTTCAGAAAATTCGACCGTTGGATTGGCCAACTCTTTTCTCCGTCTCAATCTCGGTATATACCCCTTCACCACTATCAAGTTTCGTCCGTTAATTTTGTCGTTTGATACATCAAAACCGGCCACCAAGTTGGCGCTTTAAATTGTGTTATTTTTGGACAGTTTTGTGGAGCCAACTTCGTCAGTTCGTATCTCCTCAATCGCAGCTCCGTCTGGCGTGCTACTGGTTCCTACGCGCAGCTGGTATCACCCTTTTCCTGTCCCTTAAGTTTCGTATCATTGTGAGCACGTTTGATTGGTTAAATTTGACGCCAAAGTTGGCCGTCCGAATTCAAAATTTCCAACTTGTTAAATTCCAATTTTGAACCCGGGACTCCGAATTCAATTTCTGACACCACCAATAGACTCGTGACGTCGTTCTGGCATGAATTCATATAAAGTTAGTTAAATTTGGAGGACGTGGGCCTTGGCACGCATTTTGATGCGAAACGGGCCCCACAGTCCGGGGCAACGAGACTTTTTGACGCCGGCTCATTGTAATCCAATTCTGGATATACCGTTGAGTTCGTATCATCATTCTGGACTCGTTGACATATAATTTGCTAGGTTTTAGTGGACATTGGTTTTGGCACACATTTTCGTGCAAGTCGAATACCAATATTCAGGTCAACGGGTTATTTTGAGATCGACTCATCGGAATCCAATTTTGGACATACCATTGAGTTCGTATCGTCATTCTGGACTCATTGACATATAATTTGCTAGGTTTTAGTGGACATTGGTTCTGGCACGCATTTCCGTACAAGTCGAATACCAATATCCGGGTCAACGGGTCGTTTTGAGATCGACTCATCGAAATCCAATTCTAGACATACCGTTGAGTTAGTATCGTCATTCTAGACTCATTGACATATAATTTGCTGAGTTTTGAGGACATTGGCTCCGACACGCTTTTTTGTACAAATCAGAATTTTAATATCCTGGTTAACGGACCAATTTGGGATCGGGTCGACGGAATCCAATTCTGGATATACTATTGGGTTTGTATCGTTATTCTGGATTCGTGGACATATAATTTTTAGGTTTAGTGGACTAGTATCCTTGCACGTTTTTCGGTGCAAAGCGGGTCCCACACGGACACCGTTTTGACCCAAAATTACCTTTTTGCTCCTGTGTCCAAATTGGACTTATGGATAGGCTATCCTAGCTAATTTGACCATTCTGGACACGTTGGTGATGTTTGTTTCATCATCCGATAATGTTTGTAGATATTTTTCTATGTATCACCCTTTATTATAATTTATTCTTATTAAGTTCGTATTTCGGAATTAGTACAACGAAACTGAGATCAGTCGATTTCAGTAATCTCACATCGCTGAAATTGATAAGATGATCATGTGGATCACTGTGATAAGGTTATTAACCTTACCGTTGATTATCTTATCTCGATTTGCGTGTCGTTGGTTTTGATGTACGAATAACGAGGTGCAACTTGATATTTTAATTCTTAGATTAGAGTTGATCCTGTTTGACCAAGATATATGGTATCTTGGTAGGTAATATTAGGAATAGTATGCTTAGGCTAGTTTTGACCTCGGTTGACCAAGTTTGACTGCTTGACCAAAAGTCAACTGTTAGTCAACATTAGCCTAGTTTAACCCAGAGTTGACCAGTTGACCAAAAGTCAACTATTAGTCAACATTAGCCTAGTTTGACATAGAGTTGACCAGTTGACCAAAAGTCAACTGTAAGTCAACCTTTGACCCAGTTTGACCTACTTTGACTTGGTTTGACTTCATGTGACCTATTTGACCTAGTGTGACTCAGTGTGACCTAGTTTGATAGTTGGACTAAGATTGACCTAGATTACATAGCTTATACTATATAATCCTGCCTAACACTGTTGAACCCTAATTAGCTTATATAAATATATCTTATCTTTAGGTCTGTGGTATCACTCTGAGCATCAACCCCATTTGACAGCTCAGTACCGCAGGCGAGTACATTCACTGGTAGTTTTTATTGTCTTGATATCTGCTATATCCGATTCAGTTGTAGTATCTTACTTGATTTTCTGACACGATGGTTCACGGACTAGTATACGTCAGATCCTGTCATGAGATATTGTTCCTGGATTACTTGGTATATTGGTACATTACTCGACTTGTTACCTGTACTTGTAAAGACATGGACTTGGGAGTGGGCTGGCCTCCTGCTCTTGAGTCCCGTATCATGACGTGTCATGTCCGGATCCATTATACTATTCAGGGATGGAAAGTTATTAGTGGTTGTGTATTCAAAATCCCTACTTGTTATCCACACTTGTACTTCTTACTTGTTCATAGCTATACCCTCGCCTCACGACGGGTAAAGCCTAACCCTACTTGTTCATAGCTTTCCATGGTGGCCAGCCTGATCCTGCTCCGTTATACACTTGTTCATAGCCGGTCAGATGGAAAGCCTGATCCTGATTCCCAAGCCGATTACATAACGCACTAATAATTTATGGCACATTTTATATTTATTTTATTACATCTTATATCCTACTCAGTTCTACATTCAGTACTTTTCTCACCATGTTATGATATTCAGTACTCACATGTTCTATATGATCTTATGCTAAACCTTGATTGGAGGATAAGTTCTGTTCAGGAGAAGGGTTACAACCCCGGTCTTTGTTTAGTTTACAGGTTGTAACTTGGCTTCCGGAATAGCTCGCAAGTCATCTTATCAATTGTTTCCTGTTGATTTTGTCTTGTATTTCATTATACTGTCTCTTATTGAATTTGTCAATTCATATAGAACAGCTGTTAGTATTTGTACTTGCCTATTTTCCTGACAGGATAATCGTTGATGTTTACAGAGTACATGTTAGCTGATTGCTCTACCTTTTACGGGTATGGCCAGGATAGAGTTTGATGAGACATTACCCCTGGAGCCCGTAGATGATATAGCCCCTGTTTAGACTGTTAGATAGGTTTGCCTGGACTGCGATCCAGCTAGTTTTTATATTATATTTTGAGTTTCTATGATGTGTTTATATCTCTGAGCTTGTGTTGGATCTTGAACTCCTTTCCACTTTTCCTTTCTATCATATTTCTATTCCATGCTATCTATCATAGTTTGTCTTATGATTGAGTTATGCCATATTAACCTCCGTACGGAGATTATAGGTACCCTTATATTTTATCTAGTTATAGTATTTATAGACGACCTATACAGCATTCTACCGTCGATACTGCAGCGTTGGCTGGACGTAACCACGTACTCGTGTCCCTAATCAGGGTGCAGGTCGTGACACGTTTTTGTAGTGGCCTATGCAGGTCAGAGTCGTAACTAGTACAATTTCGTAGTGGTGCTTGACTTAGAGCGCTGCTACGAGCGTGCTATTAGGATATAAGTTCTAGGTTATAATAGAGTTGCTCAATCACAGTTAGGAACTCTTGATAGATTCTGGGGATAACACCTGAGAATCTTATTTCGAAAACTCTTGAGTCTGTTCCCACTTGCTTTCGCTTGTCCTGATCTTGAATATCTGTCTGTTATCAAACCTTATTCTAGAATGAGTCTATGGACCCCTGAGAGAACTAGGAAGTAGAAGTTGAACCTATAACCATTTTGTTGGGATTTACTCTAGACTATATTTAAGGAATTTTGAATTTCGACCTAGATAATATCTTTGGGATAACCCTTGTGAATCTTTTTCTAAACCCTAACTCGAAATCTGCTCCCGCTTGCCTCCATTTACACTTCCTTGATTTGTTGATTGATTTTGATTTCTGATGTTCGTTGTTGACTTTGATCTTGCATCGAGATAAATTTTGTGGATTGAATTAAGGTATATCCTGATAAGGTAAATCTGCTTTAATTATGGAGTTTAGAATTTATCGTCGCCATACTAGCTAGCATGACAAGGACATAGAGCTTGATTTTAGATATGCTCACTACAAGAAAATACACTTTTTGCAGCAAAAAAAATTGTTGCAAAAAATTATTAATTTGTTACAAAAGGGTATTTGCAACGAAATTTTCGTCATCCAATTCGTCGCCATAAGTGCGTACCAAAAGGTCTTTTGCAACGTTTTTTTGGTTCGTTGCAAACTTAGCAACAAAATAGTTCTCGTTGTAAATAATGTTCTTTTGAAACAATAATTTTGTTATAAATAATTTTATTTGCAACAAATAGTTTGTTGTCTATAGTATTTTATTGCAACAAAATGGTTTTGTTGCTTATATTTTTGTTTGCAACAAATATTTTTGTTCCTGCATACTTTTATTGGCAACAAATTTTTAATCACAAATACTTTTCTCATTGTGGCAAAGTTTGATAAAATTCAAGAAAAATGAATATTTTCAATAAAAAAAATTGTTGCAAAAAGTAGATAATTTTTGTTGCAACAAAATTAAGTGCTCCAAATTACATTTTCATCACTAACAATTAATATTAAATATAATATTAGAGTATATAAATGTTGATGAAACAATCAATAAACACATTATTATTTGGAATAATTTATTTCATCAGTTAAGATACAGTCACATTGAGAATACAATAGCTGATACATTGCATAAAGGTACACATTCTAAGACCTATAGCAACATTGAAATTTTATGTCTAACAAAAAATTGACTGCTCAGCTTCCATTGTGATTCCAAAAGTTTAGTAGCCTCTATAGCAACATTGAAATATTTGGTTTCATGTCCCAACCACCTAAGGTATCTTGTAAGCTTTATTGCTGTGAAAGTCTTTACTCGAACAGGCAAGCCAACCTGCAATAAATTAAATGATAAACATTAAAAATAGAAACAAGTTAAAATTAATCCAGTGTTTGTAAAATCATGCTGCACTTAAAGCAAGTAATGAAGGAACTCATCAAAAAAAAATGTGGGCAAGTTGCTGAGATTGTGATAAAAAATTCGCAATCCTTTTGTTGAATCTATGCAAACCCCTTAATTTTTTCATCTAATAGGATAATTGCATGAAACACAGATTGTATGCTTCTTTTTAAACTTTGGAAGACATAATTAAATCAATCTGTCAAAATCCTAAAATACTTCACCTTCCATCTTCGTGCCTACACCCATCTAGAACACTACATCAATATTTTCCTTTTGGTGCAGTATTGTCGACTACAGTGCCAACGATCAGCTTGCAGATATAATTCTGATCTTGGTGCACCTAGTTAAGAAGAGACAGCCAGTGTGGATTTTTAGGTTCATGTTAAACCAACTTGTTGGTCTGTGTAGACTCTAATTACTTGGAAACTTTCTGACACCAATATGTTTTTGTTGCCATGATGTTTCTGATACTTGGTTATGTTTCTTGTCTGATTTTGGCAGTGGAGATCAAGATTCTGTTGTATCTCTGATAGGCACTGGGTCACAGATTGCCAAATTAGCCCAGAACATAAATATGAAGTCGAGAAAGAAACTGGTATGCCATTGGGCAGGTAAAGAACCTTCTTGATCTAGATGATACAAACTAGACAACATGTTGAAACCAAAAGGCAAAATTGATCTTTGCCTATCCTATGTGTCTGACACAATATGACATGGACATGGTACTGGTTTTAAGTGAGCATGCTTCACAGGAGGGAGGAAAAAACCAAGAGTGACATATAACATGGGTTTATGGAACCTTCTCATTTGTATATCCAAACTCTCTGATGGGTTTCTAGACAATTGTGGTATGGACAGAGTAGCAACTGTGGGTAATAGCAAAGGAGTATCATTCTTCTAGTAGCTGAATATCAGTCTCATCTAGTAATTAGCATAAATCTACTTTAAACTTGCAATCCAGTCCTTATTTGTTTGGGTATCACACAGCAGTTGGTGTCAAGCAACTGGGCCAGAGTCAGTTAGCCGAGTCATCGATTATCAAGCTGGACATAATCCAACTCAGCCCATCACTATCCAATTAGTCCAGTCATCAAATAGTTGGTTACACTTATATAGAATTAGATGGCTATTGAATGTAAATCCTCAGATATATATATAAGAGATCCAAGGAATAGAGAGGTATCAGAAAACTGAAGTTGTATTTCTTGTTTCCAAGCTTCCTACAATATTACTTTTCCATGTATTTCCTTTCCAAATTTACTTCCATAAAGCAAACCGTAGCTACAATTTCTTAATTCCTAGTCTTCTTCTTCGTGTACTGGTAATTTTCTCCTACCATTGGCAAGCCACTCACGAATAGACTTGAACTGGGAGGAACAAGTGATAGAGAATCCAAGAAGATATCGAATATACATCAGTTCTGATGCTTACTTTGCTGCCATCCTCCATATTTCAAAATTAGAGAAGATATCGAATATACATCAGTTCTCCAAGGCTGAAACTTGAACATCCCTTGTGTGAATGAATGCAATTTGCCTAACAATAGGAATTGGTATCAAACACTCAAAGATTTTGATGCTACTGAAGAATACCCACGCATAGTATTCAAATCATTTAAGGTTCACTAGAAATATTTGATGTGCAACAAATAAATTTTGTCTTTAAGATCTAGGATATTTTGGAATACCTAAATTTGGTTATAAAAACTATTTTTTGTTGCAAAAACTTTTACCACGCGATTTGCAAGCATGGGAATGGAACCCGCCAACAGTTTTGCAACAAAACTTTCAGAATGATTAAATTTTTATTGCTTTAAATTTGGGCAACCTAAATTTGCAACGAATTTATAATTTTTGTTGCAAATAATTACTTATTTGCAACAAATATTTTTGTTGGAAAACTTTTGTCACAAAAAGTGTATTTTCTTGTAGTGGCTTATCCTAGTTATAGAATTTGGATTTTATTGCAGCCATACCGGTTGGTGTGGTAAGAATTCTAGATGACATAATTTTAGGGTGTATACCTTAGTTATGGACTCTATCGTTTATTGCAGCTATGCTTATTAACGTGCAAAAATTCTGGCAACATAATTTCAGGAAGACGTGTATGGTTATCAGATTATATCTTAAATCGGATCACTTCTTTATGACCAGAAGAGCAAGAACAAATTTTTATCATCATTCTCCCCCGTCTTGATTAACTATGTCTATCTACAGCCACAATTAGAATTTTCTCAACATGATTGTTTTGTGTTCCATCTTTCCTGTGAATTGACTAAACTCTTCTTCGCTAACCTCTTGGGTAATTCTTCTTGTCCTTCCCGATAATTGTTGAAAGTGCCTCATGGGTTGATTCAGGAAAGGTTCAAAAATTATATTTATCCTTATATTACGGAATCGGGAGTTTACATTCAGAGAAATACTGGCAAGGTATGACTTCAGATTATGGTATCATGGTTAAATATGTTTCTCGAATACTACTTGGACCACTCCCTAAGCATTTTGACTAACATCTTCTCATTTATTTTGCAAAAATTGTTTGGAAATATTTCACGAATTTGGCCAAGTTATGTTCAGGAACCTATATTACCTGGCGTGACAGCTGTGCATTGCAGCCATCCGTCGTATTATGGAATAAGGAAGTTAATCGCATCCAGATGCACACTCGCGCGATAGTAACTTCATGTGACATAATTACGGAGGTTTATGGCTCTTGAGTTTTACTTCGACTACGTCCTATGCATCTCGTTTGGCCTCGTACTATTCTTGAAAATATTTCGACAAGCTTTCCTGTCTTGCTTGACCCTTAACTTGTCTGAATACTGATATGGATTGCTCGACCCAGTCTTAGGCCCTCGTTACCTTCTATCTAATTGATGACTGAAATAGCCAAACCTTGTTAACAGATTATGTAGTGTAACTATAATATGTTAATGTGTGATTGTGATGAGTATATTTTTTTAGGAATTTATTGGTTAAGCTTATAGGACAGATATGAGTGACTGACTATAGTGGACTTAGAAACCATTAAGAATGATTAGTTTGATAGTATAGATTGATTTTAAGGTATCTTAGATGGAGTAAAGAATTTATATTGTTGTGACTATGGATTAGGACTAGAATCTTGTGCTTAGGTTCGATGGCGTAGTTTATGATAGAAGGACCTTTGTTAAACCTGAACCAAAATGATTATAGAGAGAAACAATATAGGTGATCACAAGGGTAGCAAATTGATTACTGTAGCCATAACAGTTGCATGTTTTAGCTTGACCTATTAAATAATTTTTAATTTCGAGGACAAAATTTTTATAAGGTGGGTAGGATGTAAGCCCCCTAAATTTAGGGCTTATTTTTTTCAATTTTATAAATCAATTATTTGCAATAGATATTATTATTTGATTATTATTTGATTAAATGCTCTTTACCGTGACTTTGACTTTTGGAGAGTCGGGGATGCCAATCTTTGGAAACTTTCTTCATCAGTGTGTAGTAGACAAGATTACCTTCATATTGATATATCATGTCCCACCCAAACTTATTTCCTTGTACTCTTTTTGCTTCACACAACTTTGGGTCAATTTAGGCCATTTGATAATTAAATAATTATTAATTGATTTTCCTACTTTTATCTTTGATCATCATATGCACGTTACCGTGACTTTTAATTTAGGAGCACAAGACTAGTCATTTTTTTGAAACCAACTTCTCATGTATGACCTACTCGAGACACCCTACACCCACGACCTTCGTGTCCCACTCAGACACACCATCTTGAGCTTCATTTGGTTCGCACAACTTTTGGGTCAATTTAGGCCAATTAATTATCTACCGTAAAATGTGACCTGACTTTCAATTTAATTTCGGGACCCGACATCGATCCAACCTAGTCGACCCAAAATGGACGTGGCCCACACGAAGCCTACTACATACATGATACTTGTGTCCCATTTATTTGAGCCCCCACATGCTACTTATTTATCCATGATCATGAGTACCTAAAAATTAATCCGTTTATTAATTGTACCGAGTCTGTTTTAACCCGACCCGGCTCAACCGAACTCAACCCAAGCTTCATGTTGACCCCTCGTGAATATCCACACACTATTTTTCCATACAAAATATTAAACACCTAGTCTACCAACTCAAAATATCCTTTGTACAACCATTTGATTAAATAATTAGAGAATGACCTAATTTTTACAATATTTAATCCTAGTCTTCATTCTACTCATATTTAATCCCAACCACCCATTTCTAGCACTCACTCACACACACTCCCACCCCCTCTCCTAAGTGGCCGGCCCTAAAATTCCCACAACTCTCTCCACTTTTCAAAACACCACAGCCAACTTAATAATACCACTATCTCTCTCTCCCTCCCTCATTTTATTACACACAGCCCCCCTCCATTTTGGCCGAGCTCACCAGCTTTCCATGGCCGACTTACCATCCTCCCATGGCCGAACAACCTCCCCAGCCTCCTTCTCCATTCTTCCTCTTCTTCATCACCATCATCTATATCACCATCACTACTTCATCACCATCACCACTTCATCACCATCACCATTAACCACCACCTCCTCCACCCTTGCCCGACAGGCCACGACCGCCACCGCCGCGCCACCAAGTTGACGCTTTAAATTGTGTTATTTTTGGACAGTTTTGTGGAGCCAACTTCGTCGGTTCGTATCTCCTCCATCGCAGCTCCGTCTGGTGTGCCACTAGTTTCTATGCGTAGCTGGTATAACCCTCTTCCTGTCCCTTAAGTTTCATTTCATTTGAGCACGTTTGATTGGTTGAATTTGACGCCAAAGTTGGCCGTCCGAATTCAAAATTTCCAACTTGTTAAATTCTATTTTGAACCTGGGACTCCGGATTCAATTTTTGACACCACCAGTAGACTCGTGGCGTCGTTCTGGCATGAATTTATATATAGTTTGTTAGATTTGGAGGACGTGGGCCCTGGCATGCATTTCGGTGGAAAACGGGCCCCATAGTCCGGATCAACGGGACTTTTTGACGCCGGCTTATCGGAATCCAATTCTGGATATACCGTTGAGTTCATATCGTCATTCTGGACTCGTTAACATATAATTTGCTAGATTTTAGTGGACATTGGTTCTGGCACGCATTTTCGTGCAAGTCGGATACCAATATCCGGGTCAACGGGTCATTTTGAGATCGACTCATCGGAATCCAATTCTGGACATACCGTTGAGTTCGTATCGTCGTTCTGGACTCATTGACATATAATTTGCTAGATTTTAGTGGACATTAGTTCCGACACGTATTTTCGTGCAAGTCGGATACCAATATCCGGGTCAACGGGTCATTTTGAGATCGACTCATCGAAATCCAATTCTAGGCATACCGTTGAGTTCGTATCGTCATTCTGGACTCATTGATAAATAATTTGCTGAGTTTTGAGGATATTGGCTTCGACATACTTTTTCTTGCAAATCGAAATTTCAATGTCCTAGTCAACGGACCAATTTGAGATCGGGTCAACGGAATCCAATTCTATGTCGGAGCTTCTGGATTCGTGGACATATAATTTGTTAGGTTTAGTGGACTATATCCTTGCATGTTTTTCGATACAATGCGGGTCCGACACGGACACCATTTTGATCCGAAATTACCTTTTTTGCCCTGTGTCCAAATTGGACTTATGGATAGGCTATCCTAGCTGATTTGACCATTCTGGACACGTTGGTGATGTTTGTTTCATCATCCGACAACGTTTGTAGATATTTTTTTATGTATCACCCTTTATTATAATTTATTCTTTTTAAGTTCGTATTTCGGAATTAGTACAACGAAACTGAGATCAGTCGACTCCAGTGATCTCACATCGCTGAAATTGACAAGATGATCAGGTGGATCACTGTGATAAGATTATTAACCTTACCATTGATTATCTTATCTCAATTTGCGTGTCATAGGTTTTGATGTACGAATAACGAGGTGCAACTTGGTATTTTTAATTCTTAGATTAGAGTTGACCTTGTTTGACCAAGATATATGGTATCTTGGTAGGTAATATTAGGAATAGTATGCTTAGGCTAGTTTTGACCTCGGTTGACCAAGTTTGACTGCTTTGACCAAAAGTCAACTGTTAGTCAATATTAGCCTAGTTTGACCCAGAGTTGACCACTTGACCAAAAGTCAACTGTTAGTCAACATTAGCCTAGTTTGACCCAGAGTTGACCAGTTGACCAAAAGTCAACTATTAGTCAACATTAGCCTAGTTTGACCTAGAGTTGACCAGTTGACCAAAAGTCACTGTAAGTCAACCTTTGACCCAGTTTGACCTAGTTTGACTTGGTTTGACTTCATGTGACCTAGTTTGCCCTAGTGTGACTTAGTGTGACCTAGTTTGACTTAGTTGGACTGAGATTGACCTAGATTACATAGCTTATACTATATAATCCTCCTGCCTAACACTGTTGAACCCTAATTAGCTTATATATCTTATCTTTAGGTCTGTGGCATCCTCTGAGCATCGACCCCATTTGACAGCTCAAGTCCGCAGGCGAGTACTTTCACTGATAGTTTTCATTGTCTTGATATCTGCTATATCTGATTCAGTTGTAGTATCTTACTTGATTTTCTGACACGATGGTTCACGGACTAGTATACGTCGGATCCTGTCATGAGATGTTGTTCCTGGATTACTTGGTATATTGGTACATTACTCGACTTGTTACCTATATTTATATAAACATGGACTTGGGAGTGGGCTGGCCTCCTACTCTTGAGTCCCGTATCATGACATGTCATGTCCGGATCCATTATACTATTCGGGGATGGGGAGTTATTAGTGGTTGTGTGATCAAAATCCCTACTTGTTCTTCATACTTGTACTTGTTACTTGTTCATAGCTATACCCTCGCCTCATGACGGGTAAAGCCTAACCCTACTTGTTCATAGCTTTCCAGGGTGGCCGACCTGATCCTACTCTGTTGTACACTTGTTCATAGCCGGTCAGATGGAAAGCATGATCCTGATTCCCAAGCTGGTCACATAACGCACTAATAATTCATGGCACATTTTATATTTATTTTATTACATCATATATATCCTACTCAGTTCTACATTCAGTACTTTTCTTACCATGTTATATTCAGTACTCACATGTTCTACATGATCTTATGCTAAATCTTGATTGGAGGCTAAGTTCTGTTCAGGAAAAGGATTACAACCCCGATCCTTGTTTGGTTTACGGGTTGTAACTTGGCTTCTGGAATAGCTCCCAAGTCATCTTATCAATTGTTTCTGTTGATTTTTTCTTGTATTTCATTATACTATCTCTTATAGAATTTGTCAATTCATATGGAACTGTTGTTAGTGTTTGTACTTGCTTATTTTTCTGACAGGATAACTGTTGATATTTACAGAGTACATGTTTGCTGATTGCTCTACCTTTTACGGGTATGGCCAGGATAAAGTTTGATGAGATATTACCCCTGGAGCCCGTAGATGATATAGCCCCTGTTTAGACTGTTAGATAGGTTTGCCTGGACTGCGATCCAGCTAGTGTTTTCAGACTGTAGTTTTATATTATATTTTGAGTTTCTGTCATGTGTTTATATCTCTGAGCTTGTGTTGGATCTTGAACTCCTTTTCAGTTTTTCTTTCTATCATATTTCTATTTCGTGCTATCTATCCTAGTTTGTCTTGTGATTGAGTTATGCCATATTATACCTCCGTACGGAGATGACAGGTAACCTTATATTTTGTCTAGTTGTAGTATTTATAGACGACCTATACAGCGTTCTACCCGCCGATTCTGCAGCGTAGGCTGGACGTAACTACGTACTCGTGCCCCTAATCAGGGTGCGGGTCGTGACAGGGACGGTCAAGGTCGGGTGCTACGACAGTAGCGTTGGAGTAGGATGGCCAGGAAGTGGTGCGGATGATGGCATTGGTTGGCTGGCCGGGACTACGGTGGTGGCGATGGCAGATTTACAAGAGACGCGCATCGGATGGTTAGGGTTAGGTTTTGTTCTGGATGTGTTGTGTCGGGGATGTGTCGGGTTGTTTTTGACATAAAAATCTGGTTTATGTGGGTTTGGACGTGCCCGATGTGTCAGACATGGAGGAGAGGGTGTTATGGATTGTATTATAAAATAAATAAAATAAATGGATAGACACCCGAGGTCGGACTCGAGGCCGGCACGACTGATGCGAAGAAGGTGGATGATGATGGCAAACATGGACACAATGACACGACTATGGTTATGGTTGTTGCTTGGGCTATGTGATGGTTGGGCATTAGTTGGTTTTGGAAAAAAGAAGGAAAAAGGCCCTCCTTAAATTAGGAAGTAAATTTCTATTTGGATAAGGATCAAAATTCTTCTAGGAACCCAATATAAAATTTTCATTAATTTAAATCAAATAAAATTTCAAATTTTAGTTCATCAAATCTAAATTCAGATAAAGTCACCATAAATATTTTAAATAATATGCGATATCATGAAAATAATTTAAAGCATATTTGATTAATCCAAATCTTGTTTTAAAATAAATTTGTAAATCTTTTTACTGTTCAAAATAAATATGATTTTTTTACAAAAAAAATTCAAAGATATATTTTCTAAGCACAATATTTAAAATTAAAATAAAGAAAATAATATTTTGAAAATTCAGAAAACAGGGTTACAAAATTCTATAGATAGATTACATATATACGTATACATATATAACGATTTGAGAAACCATCATATTCATGTATGATATAAGTAAAACTATATACAAATATACTGTATATGTACTCAATATACACCATAGTTATTTAACTAAATAAATATAAACAAAATTGGAAAATTTTAGGGGTTTACAATAGGAAATATCATCTAACATGTCATATGGAATGACAACAACAACAACAACAACAAAATAGTAATAACAAGAGCTTGACTGATGAACTATACAAAACACGTAAATACTGCGAATCAAAAACGCAAAGTACACTTGCCTAGAGTTCGTCCAAGCCTAATGAGTTTGCGAGACCAAAGTCTAGAAAAGTCTAACCACGAACCATGAGTATGATGTTCCTCGTGAATATCTACCAAGCACAAATAACAAATAACCATATATTACACAAATAAAACAACTAACAACTCCTAACTAGGAAGCTTTGATAGGTTTAGGCTGCCTATCAATTATGTCACCTAGTATGTCTATTAGCCATAACATCTAGAACTAAGTTACCCTAGTCTCTATCAATAATTAATTACTCATTTACATTCTGAATTACAAGTTATAGGTTCAAAATACCAACTTTATAATATTTTATGCAGCAAAAATTATGATACGTAATCAAAATAAGATGGTCAGCCATGGTTAACGATCTTATTCTAGCGATCCGGACAATCACTTTGTCAATTTCAGTTATACGAGATCACTACAATTGATGGTTCTCAGTTTCGTCGCACGAATTTGGATATACAAACATGATACAAATTATAACAAATGAATATGGCAAAAAAAAGAATCTGAAAAACATCACCAGATGCTGAAATAAACATCACCAACATTCCTGGAATGGGTGAGATGCTCAGAAAAGCCTAACCATAACTTCAATTTGGACACATGACCAAATTTAGTAGTTTCGGGTCAAAATGGGGTCCGTAGGTGGACACATATTGCACCAAAATGTCAAGATGTAACTGTCCAAATTTAGCAAATGATATGTCAAACAAGGTCAGAACAATGATCAATGTCAAATGTATGTCCAAAATTAGATTTTAATGAGCCGATCATAAAAACATTCATCGAATTGGATCGTGGGCCTACAATACGGCGATTTGGTCGGCTGGCTTAGAATTGGACAAAACTTGAGTCACCAGACAAGTTAGACGATGCGAGTCCAATGGTACAAGTTTTATCGTGATGCGTACACAAACTAATTACAAATTTTTGAAAAGTCTCGGTACAATAATTTATGACGTACGCAGGCCAAATTTGTCGTGCACATGGGACCAATTTGAATTTTATCACATCTCATAGTCGGGAAATACTGTACGCATTTTTTGACACAATCGATTCGAGTAGAGGTACAAGGTCCGGTTTGTCGGGACGACACCCACACGATACTTCTTTTCAGTTTTCAAAGCAGTTTTGAAATACCCTCTATAAGCCCTAACTTTTACTAGTTAGACTTCAAATTAAATTCTACAACTTTTTGGGGTTATATTCGGGTTAGTAGAGATTATACATGTTCAATTGGTTTCCTATTTTCTGAAAATTTGCGAAGACCGAACCAATCAAAATTTTGAAAGCTCATGGGAAACTAAATGCTTAGATATCTCTGTTTTCGACCGATTGTTGTCGTACTCGCGTGACAACGTTGGTCGTCAGGAAGATTGTCGAGTGCCTAGCCTAGACTGGGGTGGTGTGGTGAGTCATCAAGCACCAACTGTAGTCGATGATGATGTTGTTAAGTTGGTTGAGTCATCAGGAAGAGTTGAAAAATGGTCGGGAGAGTTGAAAAATGGTTGGGATGAACATGATAGCCTCACATACACTTATGGATTGAATTGTGGCTCTCTGGCATCGCTCGAGGCTATATATATATATATATATATATATATATATATATATATATATATATATAAAAGAAACATAACATCAAAATTCTATTAATTAATAGAAATTTGATGTTATATTTTCTTTTATATATAAAAAAATATATATAAAAAAATATAACATCAAAATTCTATAAATTAGATTGTATTTGTATTAGAAGGATATAATTTAGATTATGATAGATTAGGAGATTTTGAAAATGGGCTTGGATTTGATTTTGAATTAAAGGAAACTTTCTCAGGTTAATCAGAATTCGAATTCTGTTTAGAAGCCAGGCTCTGGGTTCCTATATTTGAGAAGATGAACAATGTTAAAGCATTATTCATCATATATATATATATATTATATATATATATATTATATATATACTCTGAATAATATATACTCTGAACTATGAAATATATATATATATATTCTGAACTATATATATATAAAAAAAAATATATATACTCTGAACTATGAAATAATTTTCCTCAAAGAGAACATCCATTGGAGTTGGTCTCTTGTAGCAATATTTACTTATTTTTGGCTATTTATGCTTCATTACGTTAATTGCCAAACTATTATGTATCCTGAAATGATCTTTATATATTTAATCAAACATTACTGGACTAATTTTGTCTTCAATCTCTATTGGATTGATATCATCTGTAGGTCTATTATCTGCTTCGATCGAATATTTATCATTTTTTTCAGATCCAATATCTGATTGAGTTGAATTGCACAGCGTAGAAGGTTCTCCCTCTAGAGTATTAATAGTGGGATATCTTCTTTCCAAAGTATTGAGAGTTGTTTTCCTCAATTTAGCTTTTAGCTCATTAATTTCCTCCTTTGTGACTTCAGGAGTTTTAAACTCAGTTATTTCAGCTGGAGGTTTGATTAGAATATTTGCAGACATTCTTAGATTTTTCTGTACTGCAGGTATTTCTATCTTTTGTACATATTTTAATTTTTGTAATAATGTTTCTAAATAAGTCTCTATTCTGGTTAACTGATGACCAATTACTTGAATATACGTATTTGTATAGTTATTTGTTGAATTACCTTTTGTTATTCTTTTAAGATTTCTTCCTTATTATCAATGGTTTTAAGGAAGGATATAGCATCAATTTTGTCAGACATATTGTTGACAGTTACCCTTATGGGTTCATTGGGTGGTTACAAAGACTTAACTTTTGTCCCTGCATTCGTATTCCATATCTTATAATTATCTTCTAACACATTTATTTGTGTTAGTTCCTTATTCATGTATTGTTCTATGAACCAGTCTGCAAACCATTTGACTCTTTTGGTTTGTCTAGATGTTCATAGTATTCATCCATAAACTTATATCTTTGTTATAGAGGATAAGTTTTCAGGAACCATAATTTGAAAAGAATTTTCATTATACACCATTTTAGGATGCTTCTTACTTTTGGATTTTCTGTAAACCCATTTAAAGATTTTATCCCATATCCGACATTGTCGGGAGTGACATTTTTTGTAAATTGGATGGGGTATTGTGGAACCATCAATTTGGAGTCCTTGTATTTCATGTACTTCTTTAGAGGATGTTGAAGCTATTGAATTCTATTTCCTAAAACTAGAATTTGAAAGTCTCGTTTTAACCTGTGGAGTAAAGCGAACATCAATTTTACCATGATTGGTTTGGACTATTTGATCTATATTAGTATTCATTATTGGCCTTGGTGGTACTGCCATATTGAGAATCCATTCTTTTTGGAATTTAATTTCATCTCATTTAATCATTTTATTAGTTGCTATCTTTGATGTCCACAAATTTATTTATATGAAAGTAGGCTTTCAAGGCTTGGTAACATACCTAGCTTTTGGGGCCAAGGTAGTTAATACCATGAAGTGGATTCTATAGATAATTACCATAGTTTCTGATCCAGGTAAAAAATTATAATCGAACATTTTCAGATTTAGTGTTACTGGTTCTAATAGATTGGTATCTGTCAGAGGCTAGTATGTGATTGATCCATGATTGAAGCTAGTCTCCATGACTCCCATTAGGGACTGACTCCAGTCTAGACATATTGCATCTTGTAGAGATGTCACCAAGGATGTATTTAATCATTGTAAGGTTAAAGCTTTTATGGCTATTTAAATTAACCCTATATGTAGGTAATTATAATTATCTCTATAAGGATCTATGTCCTCTTTAGAGAGTAATTTGACAACCAGTTCAGTGTTATTAACCTAAACAGTTCTTTCCAGTGTCTCAATTGCAATGGAATACTTAAAGTCTACTATTCCAATTTTGTAAATCTACTTTGGAGGAACTTTTGAAATTGTTCATTTGTTCAATTCCTCTACTTCAGAGGGATATTCGTGCATTTGCACGTCCTTGACTAATTTGCTCTTATTAAAGCCTTCTTATTTGAACCAATTATCAAGGACGAACTTACATTTATGAGCATATACTATTTCTCTTATTTTCTATGCTAATAATCAATTTGTAATCTGCTGCGACAGTGACTTACTACAGTAACTTGCTACAACGATTTCTGTTATAGTTACATTAGACTAATTTTTGGTAGTAACCCTCTCGGTCATCAAGAACCTACGAGACTTTGATGCTGTTCCACTAGAACTAAGACACACCATTTCAATTAATCATAATTAATACAACATCATTACTAATAACAAGAATATTGTAGCAAAACATAGCAACAGTCATAGTAGATGCAGATCAATTATTAACTTTCACATAGCTTTATAAGAGAAGTAGTTGTACCTTAGCCTTGAGCATTCACGGCTCTAATACCAAAATTTTAAAACAGATGTAAACATTTGTAAGAATGAAAAATGCATTACACTATATTTTATTGTAGTCAAAGAGATTTCCCAGTATGTAATCCTAGGAATTTCCTTTCTAGAAAAATTAATACCAATACATGAAATCAATAAAAAGAAGGGAATAAGTACATGTTATAAAAATAAAAGAATAACTTTTGAATTTATAACAGATCCTATGGTCAAAATACTAAATGAAGTAGAATAAGTTTCTTTAAAAGAAAACCAAATAAACTTTCTTCAAGAAATTCTCAGATTAATATTTCTCAGCAATTACAAAAATCTAAAATTCAGCTGAAAATCAAACAGGTAGAAGAAAACTTCAAATTACAGACATGTAGTAATATTCCTAATGTTCTTTGGGATATCAAACAACATATTATTTCTCTACTATATGAGGAATCCTTTAATGAAAAGGACATTCCTACAAAAGTAAGACCTTGTCAAATGAATCAAGAATATCTTGATCTATGAAGAGAAAAATAAAAGATCTCCTAGATAAAAGTTAATTAGGAATCTTACTCTCCTTGGAGTTATAAACATTTTATATCAATAATAATGTTGAAAGGAACCGGTGTCCCTAGATTAGTTATCAACTATAAACCTTTAAACAAGGTATTAAAATGTATTAATACCCAATCCCGAATAAAAGTGATTTACTTAACGGAATTGTTAAGGCAAAATTTTATTCTAAGTTTGATTTGAAATCAGGCTACTGGCAAATCTAAATAGCTGAGAAAGATGTAACCTCCCTTATATCCAATTCAATATTTTACGTAATTATAAAATTTTTATTTTTATTTTCTAAAAAATTCCCAAGATTTAAATATTAAATTTTGTTAGCCCATTGATTATATCATGTTTTTTAATATGGCTAATCAATTAGTTTAAGATAATGATGTCACTAATATTCATATAAGCATTATCTTGTCGTTAATTAAACTATTTTTTGAGCATTTATCTAGTCATGTTTTATTTATTAAATACAATTTATGATATATGGATTCCTTTATGAAATTTGTTTCCGTGATACAAGAATTCAAATCTTCAGCTAGTCTGACGACCAAACGGATGCATTCGAATATTGTATTAAGACAGCTTTTTATAATAAATTTCGTATTTCAAAAGTCTTCTGATTTTGCTCTGATATTTTGAATCTGTCCGTTACTCGAATGCTATTATTAAGACAGTTTTCAAAAATCCTTTACCGTCTTGAAATTATTTTTATTATTTGAAAATTTCTTATATTTTTAGAGATATATTTGGTTTGTACATCTTTAAGAGTTTGATTAGTGGATATTTATTTCACTTGCCTAAAGATGATATTTTGTTTTAAGTTTTGAAATTTTATATGCATTGATCAAAGGAAGAAAGATGCATATCTCAGATATCCCTTAGATCTTGTTTTTATTTATTTTATCTATTTTATGCATATAAATACTTTTGAACTAAGTATACATATTTTAAGGGAAAGAAAACTAGTTCTTTCGATTCATTTATATCCTTTATTTTTTTTTTTGATTCATTTATATCCTTTATATATATATATATATATATATATATATATATATTATATATATATATATATAAAAATATATATATATATATATATATATATTATATATATTTTTATTTATATATTATATATATATTATATATATATATATATATATTATATAAAAAAAAATAAAAAATATATATATATATATATATATATATATATATATATATATATATTTTGATTCATTTATATCCTTTATATTTTATATATTTTATATATATTATATATATATATATATTATATATATATATATATATATATATATATATATATATATATTATTATTATATTATATTTTTTGATTCATTTATCCTTTATATTTTATATTTTTATATATATATTTTTTTTATATATATATATATATATAGATATATATATTTATATATATATATATATATATATATATATATATATATATATATATATATATTTTATATATATATATATATATATATAGTTCATCATGGACCTATTGTCTTTTACTTTATTCTTATTAATTGTGTTCAGGATATTTTGATTTATGAAAGTGTTTATGAGAGAATATGTGATTCTTCTTAATTCTCTCATTTTACAAGGATTTTTTGAAAATTATCTTGCCAAATATATTTAATTATACTTATTTGATTATTCCTTGAGTTTATATTGATTTGGCTTTTCTTATTGAGGTTTTATCTCAAAATTCATGATTATCATATTTAGACTAGTCATACTTTGTTGGAGAGCATTCAAGTCGATTGAATTTCTCCTTCTCAAGTATTTTTTCTCTATTACCTTCGTATTTATCTAATGGATATTCATATGTAATGCTAAGGTAATTGAGTTCAAATACATGAACTTTGGTATATATTTTGCATAGAATCTAGTATATCTATTTTTGATTTCGTTTCAATGATTATATTTTTTATGGAAGTGATTCACTACTTTGTATGGACAAAGTTGGAATCATATTATTTATGATCATTGTTAAAAGTATCATTTTATTTTTGATTTTTTGGTATATACTAGATATGCAAAGTTTAATCCTCATGTTATTTATGACCAATGATTGATTTATACTTTATTGGTATATGTTTTTTTATTAAAATCCTTTATTGGTCTCTTTCAAAACTATATTTATACTCTTTATTAGATTATGTTTTGAATGGTTTTTTCAAATCTATTCCCCTAATCCTTGTAGCTTCCCTTCTCGGATTTTTTTTGAAATTTTTTTTTTCATTATTTATCTGATTTAAATGATAATTTTTAGATTTTATAAATTAATTATTCAGTTAATTATTGCGGTAGATGACTTTAGCCATAGTTGAGATTTGGAATACAAGGTGACTAGAAATCGTGGCACTAATAGTACAGTGGCGTGCCTAGACTAGAGTATTAGCCATGCCAAGGAAGGCCGAGCCATAGTGATGTCCTAACTAGGAAAACTAGGCCAAGTTGCGACTTAAACCTTACCGAAGATTTTTTATTTATTAATTATATTATTGTGTTTTAGAGAAACCGGTTATACCATTTTAACCAGATTGGACCTGAACCAAGCTCAAGCCCGTGTAGCAGGAAGTGTGACCAAAATGTTAGTGACGATATATTTTGTGTGTATGTATTTTCTTAAATGCTCTATTACACATATTTTGTAAGTAATTATTATATATTATTACGGTTATTATATATAAGTATTTGATATTCATAAGATATCTAAAAGTATTTTAAATGATTTTCTTATTTATCCTGGTGTATTTTTGGAATATTTAGACTACAACCCATATTTGTATACATACAGTGTATATATATATAAATGAATATATATATATAAATGTATGTGTGTATGTATATGTATATAATATAAATGTATATTTGTGTATATATATATATAAGTTTATATATAAGAATATGTATGTGAGTATATATATATAAATGTGTGTATTCGTATGCATATATAAAATATATAATATAAATATGTGTACATGTATGAATATAAATAAGCATTAAGTAAGTATATGTGTATGTATATTATATAAAGATTATTTGTGTAAATATATATGTTACATATATAAATATGTGTATGTGTATTTATATAAAAGTATATATAGTATAGGGGGTATATATAATATATTATTATGTATATAATATATTTGTATGTATATATATAATATATATAGATATTATATATATAATAAATATGTGTATGTGTATTTATATAAAAGTATAATATGTATAGGGGTATATATAATATATTTATGTATATATAATATATATGTATATTATAATATATATATATATATATATATTAATATATATATATATATATATATATATATATATATAATATATATATGTATGTATGTATGTATACATAAATATAAACTAGAATAATAAGAAATAGAAGCCCGGCCCATCCAGCTGAGCCCGAGCTCAGTCGGGCCAGGCTACTTTCCTTCATGTGCAAACCAGCACAGGACATCTACAGCTCTCCCAAAACACAGGCCGAGCTAATACGTGACCCCTCTGTTCAGTTTTTATTCGTTTATATACGAATGTATATAAACCGTCAGAGAGGGAGGATCTCTCATCGATCCAAACACTTAAACCCTAAATTGCAGGCCGACTCCAGGCGATACCCTCCCCATGCGCGAGCACCGGCGTCCAGGCACCGCCGGAGGCCGGCCGCTCGACCGCGCAAAACCGGCGGCACTCGTAAAGAAGCTGAGAAACAACACAGTAACAACAACCCGAAGAGCCGACTTTGAGGTACGATCCCGCTCTCGATACTCCATTGTTCTACGAACCGAAATTTCTATGGAAAGCCTATATGACCCCCTCTAGGTTTCCCCTAATTAGTTTTTGGTTGGTCGATCCATCGGTCCCAGGATTCGATGTGAAAAACCCGAAAAACTATTCGGAATTCGAAACGGGAAAACAGTCCAATCATCTATATTGGAAGTCTGATTTTGAATAACATATTAGGGTTCTCAAGAATCTAATTAGACAGGCTTGCAGACAACATAACCGAGATTGAGACCCCACTTTTAGTTTATTTTATAGTGGATTAAACTCTGTTTAAAACCAAGTTGAAAATCATGAAAAACCTGTTTTCAAAACTTAGAAAACCCATCGATATGACGTGCGTCCCGCCATTTCGGGCGACGTGGTCACGAACCGAAAGCATCGAAAGCTGCGTAACGGCTTCATGGTCGTGTGGGCTTTGACGGAATTCAAATTGGTCGCGTGTGCGTGACGAATTTGATGCGTATCCGTCGAAATTTACCGTATCGTGTACTTTACAAATTTCTTAATTACTTTGTGCACACTTGTCAGACCGAGACGAAACATATGCCAACAGAACCGTATCATTTTTCTGGTCCTGTATGCCAAATTTGGTCCAATTCTGAGACCGTTGACAAAATCACCGTTTTGCGGGCCCTACGGTTCCACTCAACGGGCGATTTTGTGCATGGCCCGCCGGAATCCAACTCTGGACATACGGTTGGATTCGTATTGGAAAATCGAATCCGTAGACATGTAATTTGACGACTTTAGAGACCATTGACTCTGGCACGCTTTTCGGTGTAAAGCGTGTCCAACGGCGGACATCGTTTTTGCCCAAAATTATCGTTTTGCCCCTGTGTCCAGAATTGGACTTAAGAACAGGCAATCCTAGCTAATTTGGCTATTCTGGGACTGTTGGCATTGTCTGTTTCAGCTTTCGGAGACAGTTGTGATGTTTGGACTTTATGATGTAGCAGTGGACTAGATTGATATTGGATTTGCGTGCAACCTCCAGGCAAGTATACCTTGCCTCCCTCTACAGTTTTATTTACATGCATTTTATTTCAGTTTCTAGCTTTTGGATTATTTATGGACATGTGCTTTTTTGTGTTATTTTCTGTGGAGTTATTTTTATTGTTTATAGCCATGTTCATATTTTGGCCTTGTGTTTCACATTTGGAGTTTCTCGTCAGTACCTTGCTTGAGTCGTGTCATAGAACGAGTGCGTGTAGTGAACTGCTAAATCCTTGATATTGCTTCCTTGGCACCAGAGAGTCCACACTCGGGACGAGGGTGTTTTCCTTGATCTGTTTACATCCGTGAGTCCACACTCGGGACTAGGATGTCGATTATTTGCACCAGAGAGTCTACGCTCGGGACGAGGGTGTTTACATCAGAGAGTCCACACACAGGACGAGGATGTTGTATTTGCACTAGAGAGTCCACACTCGGGATGAGGGTGCCTTGCCGTGAACTAATCAGAGAGTCCACACTCGGGACGAGGGTTAGTACTAACCAGAGAGTCCACACTCGGGACGAGGGTTAGTGTTTAGTTCAAACCCGTGAGTCCACACTCGGGATGAGGGTTTGGTTTCTTCTATTGATCTCGTGATTATCGTTCATCCGGCAGTTCATTTACGCGTAGTTGTTCTAGTGTTCGTGTTCGTGTTCGCAGTCATTGGTCGTGTTCCCGTTTTTCTTGTTATCTTTTTTGCGCATGATAAAACTGTTAGATAGGCATGTATATTATGTATCTTGCTATGTCCTCTGAGGACCTGATGATCTCTTCAGGTTTAGCGATTGCATGGAGTTAGCTAGTAGTTCTGGATGGCGGAGGATTTGCGATTCTTGCAGGATTCAGGTATCGTTATTGTGTTTATTATCCGCTCGTGCTTTACATTCCTTATCGTGAGATATCATGTTTCTTGATTCAGTTTACACTCTTGTTATTTCCTTTAGAGTCTTATCGGACATATATGCTAGTGGGCTGCAGACCACGACCCATACTTGTTCATTCTTGTTTATATGATTCATGTGGATTGAGATATAGTTTAGATTAGATATGATACCATAGCCTTGACAGCGTTTACGTATTCGAGTCGGGCTGGAGTTCGCTCGATACGTAGCTGGCTTGCTCACGAGTTCGCGTCCAAAAACCGGGTGCGGGTCGTGACAAATTTTTTTGGTGGCCTGTACAGGTCAGAGCATATCGTATCGGTTACGTAACTGTACTGATACGAGCCTGCGCATCTGACTAAACCCTTAGAAATCTTAATCCACTCTGCCTTAAAAACTCTCCTAGAAATTCTCTACGTCCTTGAAAACTCTAAATTTGCTTTCGATATACTTCCTTGTTTTTCGTACCAATGATTCTCGTCCCTTTTATTTCGGAGTGACGAATGATCGTGCTGTCTAGAATTCATTAGAAATCCTTAAATTATAGTATATATATGCTTGACTATTGAATATTGGTTGTTTATATATATAAGGGATTATAGGTACCATATGTCCTAAATATTTTGGTAGAATTATTAGTCACTAGTTAGAAGATTATGGGATTTTAGTGACCGAGTTTGAGGAGTAGTGTGACCAAAGGTGGGTAGTAGTCCTCGAGGATTCGTAGTTACAAAATGATTAGGAGGAGTTTATAAATTTTTTGAGGAATAAAAATTGTGGAGATTAAGGTAATAGTAGACTTTGAATTTTAAGGGGTAGTCATGAATTGGAATTTCGAGGACGAAATTATTTTTAAGGTGGGTAGATTTGTAGCTTCCCTTCTCGAATTTTTTTTTGAAATATTTTTTTCATTATTTATCTGATTTAAATGATAATTTTTAGATTTTATAAATTAATTATTCAGTTAATTATTGCGGTAGATGACTTTAGCCATAGTTGAGATTTGGAATACAAGTTGACTAGAAATCGTGGCACTAATAGTGCAGTGGCGTGCCTAGACTAGAGTATTAGCCATGCCAAGGAAGGCCGAGCCATAGTGATGTCCTAACTAGAAAAACGAGGCCAAGTTGCGACTTAAACCTTACCGAAGATTTTTTATTTATTAATTATATTATTGTGTTTTAGAGAAACCGGTTATACCATTTTAACCAGATTGGACCTGAACCAAGCTCAAGCCCGTGTAGGCAGGAAGTGCGACCAAGATGTTAGTGACGATATATTTTGTGTGTATGTATTTTCTTAAATGCTCTATTACACATATTTTGTAAGTAATTATTATTAATATTATTACGGTTATTATATATATAAGTATTGATATTCATAAGATATCTAAAAGTATTTTAAATGATTTTCTTATTTATCCTGGTGTATTTTTGGAATATTTAGGCTACAACCCATATTTGTATACATACATGTGTATAAAATATATATAAATGTATGTGTGTATGTATATGTATATAATATATACATGTATATTTGTGTATATATATATAAAGTTTATATATAAGAATATGTATGTGAGTATAATATATATATAAATGTGTGTATTCGTATGCATATATAAAATATATAATATAAAATATGTGTACGTGTATGAATATAAATAAGCATTAAGTAAGTATATGTGTATGTATATATATATAAGATTATTTTGTGTAAATATATATGTTACATATATATAATATGTGTATGTGTATTTATATAAAAGTATATATATGTATAGGGGGTATATATAATATATTTATGTATATATATATATATATATATATATATATATATATATAAAATATATATATATATATATATATAATAAATATATATATATATATATATATATATATATATATATATATATATATATATATATATATATATATATATATGTATACATAAATATAAACTAGAATAATAAGAAATAGAAGCCCGGCCCATCCAGCTGAGCCCGAGCTCAGTCGGGCCAGGCTACTTTCCTTCATGTGCAAACCGGCACAGGACAGCTACAGCTCTCCCAAAACACAGGCCGAGCTAATACGTGACCCCTCTGTTCAGTTTTTATTCGTTTATATACGAATGTATATAAACCGTCAGAGAGGGAGGATCTCTCATCGATCCAAACACTTAAACCCTAAATTCCACGTCGACTCCAGGCGATACCCTCCCCACGCGCGAGCACCGGCGGCCAGGCACCGCCGGTGGCCGGCCGCTCGACCGTGTGAAACTGGCGGCACTCGCAAAGAAGCTGAGAAACAGCAGCAGTAACAACAACCCGAAGAGCCGACTTTGAGGTACGATCCCGCTCTCGATACTCCATTGTTCTACGAACCGAAAATTGCTACGGAAAGCCTATATGACCCCCTCTAGGTTTCCCCTAATTAGTTTTTGGTTGGTCGATCCATCGATCCCAGGATTCGATGTGAAAAACCCGAAAAACTATTCGAAATTCGAAACGGGAAAACAGTCCAATCATCTATATTGGAAGTCAGATTTCGAACAACATATTAGGGTTCTCAAGAATCTAATTAGACAGGCTTGCAGACAACATAACCAAGATTGAGACCCCACTTTTAGTTTATTTTTTAGTGGATTAAACTCTGTTTAAAACTAAGTTGAAAATCATGAAAAACCAGTTTTCAAAACTTAGAAAACCCATCGACATGACGTGCGTCCCGCCATTCCGGGCGACGTGGTCACGAACAAAAAGAATCAAAAGCTACGTAACGGCTTCGTGGCCGTGTGGGCTTTGACGAAATTCAAATTGGTCGCGTGTGCGCGACGAATTTGATGCGTATCCGTCGAAATTCACTGTATCGTGCACTTTGTAAATTTCTCAATTACTTTGTGCACGCTTGTCAGATCGAGACAAAACTTCTGCCAACAGAACCGTATCATTTTTTAGTCATGTATGCCAAGTTTGGTCCAATTCTGAGACCGTTGACAAAATTACCGTTTTGCGGGCCCGACGGTTCCACTTAACGGGCGATTTTGTGCACGGCCTGCCGAAATCCAACTCTGGACATACGGTTGGGTTCGTATCGGAAAACCGGATTCGTAGACATGTAGTTTGATGACTTTAGAGACCATTGACTTTGGCACGCTTTTCGGTGCAAAGCGGGTCCAACGGCGGATATCGTTTTGCCCAAAATTACCGTTTTGCCCCTGTGTCCATAATTGGACTTAAGGACAGGCAATCCTAGCTAATTTGACTATTCTGAGACTGTTGGAATTGTCTGTTTCAGCTTTCGAAGACAGTTGTGATGTTTGGACTTTATGATGTAGCAGTGGACTAGATTAATATTGGATTTGCGTGCAACCTCCAGGCAAGTATACCTTGCCTCCCTCTACAGTTTTATTTACATGTATTTTATTTCAGTTTTCAGCTTTTGGATTATTTATGGACATGTGCTTTTTTGTGTTATTTTCTGTGGAGTTGTTTTTATTGTTTATAGCCATGTTCATATTTTGGCCTTGTGTTTCACATTTGGAGTTTCTCATCAGTACCTTGCTTGAGTCGTTGTAGGGGTGAAAATTATGACACGCTGACATAAGACTCAGCCAAAGTCATACGCTCAGCCAAGGCCCTACGCTCATTTAAAGGCCGTACGCTCAGTGAATATTTTAATATTTCTTGAGATGACAGCACAACATGTATTTAATGAAGGATGAATCTGACACTTCGTCTTTCGTGCAAAGACAGCTGCCCTAAGAAGATTAGCCGTCGTATAGGTTTTTGAGAAATGATTTTGTCTCTTACGAGGACAACTCAGCAGCCATCATAAATAAAGAGCCATCATTACTGTCATTTCTGACAGTTTGTCAGCCATCATATCTGCAGCACGATGCTCAAGAAATATTTGTCAGTATTTGAAGATATGGCGTATTTGAGAAGATTGAGAACAGCCACGTGTCTACTCCCTCAATCCATACGACTCCTTCCCAACCAAGAGAGCGTATGGACCTCATACGACTCCTTCCCAACCAAGTGAGCGTATGGACCTCATACGACTCCTTCCCAACCAAGTGAGCGTATGGACCTCATACGACTCCTTCCCAACCAAGTGAGCGTATGGACCTCATACGACTCCTTCCCAACCAAGTGAGCGTATGGACTCCATACGACTCCTTCCTAACCAAGTGAGCGTATGGATCTCATACGACTCCTTCCCAACCAAGTGAGCGTATGGATCTCATACGACTCCTTCCCAATCAAGTGAGCGTATGGATCCCATACGACTCCTTATCAATAAAGTAAGCGTATCAGCCTTCTATGGCTCTATGCTGTCCAAGTCAGCGTATGCAAGACATGTGCCTTCAAAAGCTAGCGTATGGCTCTTCTTCAAAGACAGCGTATCATAGCAAAAGCATCCAGGATGATTTTCAACGTACAGTCAACACACGTTCTCACGTGTCCTGTACTCAGTTACCCACTTATTCAGAAGTTATGCAACGTGACATTCATGCCACCAATCTCTCCTAGATATATCCCACTACTTTCAACCACACTCCAACGTGTCTCCATCAGAATTTGCCACGCGTCCCTGCAGTTATGCACACGTCAAGTAACTGACTGAGCGTATGCTTCAGAACAGTTATCCAGAACTCTATAAAAGAGAGTTTCTTCATCTTCATCAGACACTACAGACAATTCAAAGAGAACAGAGAGATTGCCCAGTTGCTGTCCAAGTTCTTCGAAGTTCGAGTTTTCTTCATCGCATCGTCCAAGGGATAAAGTAATCGTCTTCTAGATTAGATTCCTACAGTTGTAATTTTCTCAGATACAAAATAAATAAAGTGAATTTATTTATGGAAAACAAATTGGCGACTCTGCTGGGGATAGCTGTCTCCTCTAGCGAGATAGCAACAACTCAATGCGATACTTCGTCGATCGGCTCGACGAAGAAGACGATGGTCGTACAATTCGACCAATCTGCTTACGAAAAAATGCTCAAGGCGAAGGAGGGCCGAACTGCTTCCTCCGTTCTTCCTGCTGCCAAGAAGAAGGGACGCTCTGTCTATGTTCCTAAGTCTTCTTCAACAGCCCGAGACGTTTCTGTCACTTCTCACGCTGACAAGAACACGTCTTCAA
Source organism: Iris pallida (assembly GCA_029216955.1). Taxonomy (NCBI): domain Eukaryota; kingdom Viridiplantae; phylum Streptophyta; class Magnoliopsida; order Asparagales; family Iridaceae; genus Iris; species Iris pallida. The sequence goes on from JANAVB010005231.1 coordinate 41,583, forward strand.
CTTCGACGAAGCATGCTTCGGCTTCTCTGAATACGGCAACAGTGGCTTCTCCTAGTCACGCTGACAACGTGGGTTCTTTAACCAAGTCAGTGTGTCCAAGGAAAACCATCCCTGGACATGTCAAAGTCTATTCTCCCTCTACTCTTACGACAGCAGTCGGCTCTTTAGCCATTGATGACTCTGTACGTATGGCAGTCAAAGGGCAGCGTATGACAAAGGCAGCGTACAAAAGCCAACAGCAGGCAGCGTACGCTAAGCCAAAGCCAGCGTATGCTAATAAAAAGGCAGCATATGACCAGAAGTCCAAACTGAAGTCAGCGTATGCTAACAGATACAGTCCTTTGACTGTTTCTCAAAATCAAGCTGGGGGTTCTCTTCCACAGAACATACAAATGATTCCCCCACAACTTGCACATCTTGTACCAACCAAGGAGAAAGACTCTTTTGTCAACTCCTCTACTCCTAAGGTCTTTACCTCTGGAGTTAATTTGACTAGTACTCTTACTAGATCAAACAAAGGAAAATGCCTTTTGGCTAATTCCTCTAAAGATGGATTATTACCGACTCCCAGTCGGAATAATATCCATCTTCCTTCTCTCAAAATTTCTCGATCTGAGAAAGACAAATTACAAGTATCCAAGACTGATACCAAAATCATATCTCCTACGGATCTTCGTAATAAGCTTAATCAGAATCATCTCAGTTCCACTTCTGGTATTAAGAAGCCTGATCAAACTGAGACAAATATATTAGACCCTGATGCAGAATATACCAAGAACTATGTGGCTCAAATTAATCAGTCTTTATACACTCAAGAACCGAGAAGACAGAAGAACAAAAGACAAGTTTCTACACAGAAACTATCTACAAGTACTTCCCAATCTGTTCCTACAGATCTTCGGGAGTATTTGCAAAATAAACGGAGAATCGATACTCCATCAGGCTATGACATTGCTCATATTTGCCATGAAAAGCATGGTTGCAACTTCCAACCTCGGGTTGTGATTCAGTGTTGTTGTTCACCAAAAAGAGGATCTGTTTTCGAACGGATTCAATATGAACCAATATTGGATGAAGATGAACCTCTTTATGCTTCCGTCAACATGACCTCCAGAAATATTGGGGGTAGCATACGGTCTGATGCTATATCAGACTCTGAAGATGGTGTTTATCTCGGCACCCGATCTAGGACTGGAGCCTTGGCCAGGGTCTCTTCTTCTTCTCATCCAAGTGGTAATCCAGAGATCACAGAGGAATTCCTTGGAGAGTCCAACTTTCCAGTATTGACTCCCGTAAATAGCCCCGGGAAAGATACTGACTCACACAGTGATGATTCAGAACAGACTATTTCATCATCTATTCCTCGAATGATTACCACTTACATGGCAGAGGGCAATCATGAACCTTCAACTAGCACCGAAGCTCATGAACAAAGGATTCTTCCTTAGAATAACAGTTACAAGCTATGGCAGATACATTGAATGCTATGCACACTCTTATGCAAGCTCAGTATCAAACTCAGCAAGTCCAACAGACAGCCCCTCCAGTTGTATTAAATACTCCTGTTGCTCCAAACCCGGAACCCTCTACTATTCCGGGGGTACAATCTAATGTTCCTGTACAACCCACTCCAAGTCAGTCTGGAGCTGGGGGTGGTACATATGCTGCAGTCCCTCCTCCCAATTACACTCAACAAGTTACAACTCCCCAATCTTCTGGAATTGTTACTGAAGAGTTAAGGAATCTCCGAACTCAATTCGAGGCATTCAAACAGAAGGATGGTTTACAAAGGTTAGGTATCAAGCAACCTTACCCGATAGAATGGAAGCAAGTATCATATCCTCCTAAATACAAGCCTCCGACTATCTCTTTCTTTGATGGGACAACCTCCCTAAGTCAGTTCATTAATCACTTTGAGGTAATGACTGATCAACTGCAACCAAGTGACGCCCTCCTTACTCGGGTGTTTGTTGGGTGTCTCAAAGGAACGGCTTATGAATGGTATAGAAGTCTCCCTGATGGATGCATTACCTCATTTGCCGATTTCAAGCAAATATTTCTTGAACGGTTCTATGAAGGGCTCAATGACATGACCATGTCAGCCCTCATAAGAATTAAACAGAAAAATAATGAAACCACCGAGGACTTCATTGAAAGATTCAGAAGAGAAGCCCTCAAAATGCCTCTCGGAACTCCCGATACTGTTACTATCGACACTTGCAAGTCGAATCTCTTACCAATCATCAGCATGTGGACAGGGTCCACTCAGTTCCAAGATTGGCCTTCTTTCATCGTCAGTGCCAAGGCTGCTGAAGTCAGTGCTGAGACCTTCAAGGGTCTGGGGGTACAAATAGCTCCCAAGGAATAAAATCAGAGTGATAGCAATAGTACTCGACCCAACAATCGCAAAGGGAAAGAAGCTCTTGAAGTCAATCTCCAAAGCAGTAGTCAAGAGGTAAAGACTACCCAAGCTACTCCAGCTCCAACAAATCAACAACAGAGACCTCCTCGGCCGAAGGAAGAATATTCTTTCGATGATGACGATGTTCAGGGTATCTTTGAATGCTTGCTCAAAGGTAACAAGATTCAATTGCCAGAAATCAAAAAGCCTGATGAAGCCAATAAGACAGATCATCCAAAATACTGTCCATATCATAGAATGCTGGGTCATACAATCCGGTCTTGCTATGTATTAAAAGGAAAGATCCAAGAGATGATTAAATCAGGAGCTGTAACACTGACACCCAAAGACAAGACAGTCACAGCAAATGTAATTTCAATGCAGTTCGATGACTTCCCTCCCTTAATGGTGGAAAGTGGGATTGTTCCTATCCCCAAAGCAACTCTCGAAGTTGTGAACATCCCACCAACACAGAATGAAGGACTTGTTCCTGTCACAACTAAGAAGGGAGAGATCATGTGGATTCACCCGGATTTAATGACGGAGTTTGAGACGTCTTCCTCTTCTCCTCGAAAGACTCCTTTATCTAAAAAGAAGCTCGGAAAGACTAAGTCATGCAATGTGACTTCTAGTTTCACACCCGATTTTTATCTAACCTCTACTTTCATCTTGGCAGGAAATTTACTCCCTACGGAGATAAAATTTGTACCTTAATCTGAAGATAGGTACAAGCCTACATTTTATCTATACAGTTCACAATCTCGTGAATTAATGGTGAAGATGGGTTATGATTTAGCCACTGCTCCTGGTTTGAACTCAGGCAAAGGACTTCGAGCACCTTTAGCCATCACTATGAGACATAATCAATCTCGTATTGGCCTTGGTTTCTGGAATGAAGCTCTCATCAAGCATAAAAGAACCAAGAGCAAGATAAAGTATTGCAACATGGTTTCCATAGACCCTGAACCTGAGCCTGAAGGCGAAGTTCTTGCTGGAACTCGGTCAGGAAAAATATATCTGAAAGATTATGCTGAAATTCCTGAAGAAACTTCTGATGTCCCTCCGGTTACGGCTCCAACACCAGTCTCTACTGAAGAGCCTTCAAATGTTTCTGTTGAGACAGTTCCTTCTAAACCAACAGCAACTGACAAAGGCAAACAACAAGTCCGCTTCGACAAACCATTGAAGAAGTCATCTCCTACAGGACTTGAAAAGCCTTATAATTTTGATATATTGGCTCAACTAGCCAATACACCAGCTAAATTATCAATCTTCGAGCTCTTACACCTCTCTAAGGAAACTCGAGAAACTCTGAGTGAAGTAATGCTGCAAGCAGAAACCTGCCTAACTCTCCTCAAGAAGTTGGAAACAGAATCTGTTTCTCATTGCCATAATGTATTGGAATTTATTCCAAACATTACCTTTACGCAGGACGATATGCTGCTAGAGGATAATCGACATGACCGTCCTTTATATCATACAGGATATATCGATTCTATGAAGGTTGATCGTCTACTGATTGATCCAGGATCCGCTCTCAGTATTATGCCAAAGGCTATGCTAGATGCACTGAAGATACCTGTGCATAGTCTTTCCAGCACTATCACTACCATCTTGGGATTCAATCAAGGAAAAAGTGAGCCTTTGGGCAAGATTCGCCTCAAATTTCAAATAGGCGATCTTCGCACTAAAGTTACTTTTTACATTATCGACAATCATGGTTGCTCATACAATGCTCTATTGGGGAGACCATTCTTGTATGAACATAATGTCGTTCCTTCGACTCTTCATCAGTGCTTCAAATATGTTGATGATAATAGAGAAGTTCAAAAGGAGGTTGCAGATCTCTATCCATTCAAAGGAGTCGAAGCTTATTTCAATGACGCTCGCATGTACAAAGATGAATATTCAAAAGTCTTGCAAGCTATGGATAACGATGATGATATATCAAAAGTCGACACTTTTGTTATTCCTGTAAAAGGGCGTATCACTCCTCCGCAGTCTGTTAAATCATCTGAAGAAGACTCACTGATAATTCCTGTCAGTGGACGTACTACTTCATCACCTGCCCAAGTTCCACAAGGCTCACTGATAATTCTTGTCAGTGGACGTACTACTATATCGTCTTCCCAAGCTCCACAAAGTTCACTGATAATTCCTGTCAATGGACGTGCCACTCCCCCTCCACCTTCTCAGGCTAGACCAGTTACTCTAGTCATTCCAGTCAGTGGACGTACTACTTATCCACGATCTTCTTCAAGGGAGCTCACCTCTTCTGAGCCATTTGTTATCGATCTTAATCGAAACAAAACTTCTGATCGCTCTTCCTCTCCCCCTTTTGTCATTAATTTGACTAAGTCTGATAAGGCTCAGCCTTCTGTTGTAAATACAGTATCTAATATTAATGAAGCATCTCCTTTGCAGTATATTGATGTCTGTAATCATGTACAAAGTTATTTACAATTGCTAGATAGCTTAGAGCCACTAACTATAGGAGTTATTCAAACTCTTCATACAGACGTATCATTGGAGTCCATACAAAAATCATACTTCGTGGTCCCTATTAGAAAAAAGGGAGAAAATCTAATATTCTTCTATAAAGGACCCCAAAATCCTCCTAACCTAGAAGAAGATGACACAAACGATGATACTGGAAGGTTACAACTGCGTCGCTACAGTCAACAATCCAAAAATATCATAAAGAATATGGGTTATGACTTCAGAACCAGCCTCAATAATGGAAAAGGAAGAAGAATGCCTGTTCGAATTCCTCTATTAAAATACGGAAGGACAAAATGTGGTTTAGGTTACATTGCTCCTACTTCCTTTATCAACATAGTCCATGAAGATTCAAAATCCGATGAAGACGAACGATCTGAGTCTTCCGATTCCCTCTCTTGGGATTCTGACACAAGTATTGGCGATCTCCATCGCTCTATTCTATCCATCAATATGGTCTCTGTTGATGGCCCGCAAGAAAATAATGAAGATGAGGATAATTTTAAAATATCACCCGAATCAGAACAATGGGCTCAAAGATTAGATAATCAATGGGAATTCAGGTTCGAGCAGAGGGAACCTCCTACTGAAGATAAACTGATCCAAATTGATGTTGGTGAAGAAGGGTCCCCTAAACTAATATTCATCAGTGAAAGTCTTTCAGAAACAGATGAACAAGACATGATCAAGCTTATTCATGATTATATCGATGTCTTCGCTTGGAGTTATGAGGATATGCCAGGACTAGATCCAAAGATTGCAATGCACAAACTTAATATCATGCCAAATGCTAAACCAGTCAAACAACAACAGCGACGATTTCGTCCAGACATTATGGATGCAATTGAAGCTGAAGTCAACAAGCTTATGGCTTCTGGATTTATTCGAGAGAAACAACATCCTGAATGGGTGGCTAACATCGTTCCTGTCCTTAAAAAGATCGGCAAGATCCGAGTCTGTATAGACTTTCGCGATCTCAATGCAGCTTGTCCTAAAGACGAGTTTCCTCTTCCAATTACAGATGTCATAATCGACAATACATGTGGTTTCGAACGGATGTCATTCATGGATGGATATTCGGGATACAACCAAATCAAAATGTTTCCAGACAACGAGAGACATACTTCCTTCAGAACGCCGATCGGTACATACTGTTATACAGTGATGCCGTTTGGTCTCAAGAATGCAGGAGCAACATATCAGCGAGCAATGAGCACTATATTCCGCGAACATCTACGAAAAATAGTCGAATGCTATGTTGATGATATTGCAGTCAAAAGTCGACGAAAGGAGGATCATATCCAAGATTTGAAGACTATCTTTGATTTAATGCGTCAGCATCAACTTAAAATGAACCCTACTAAGTCCTTCCTGGGCGTCTCTAGTGGTAAATTTCTCGGCTTCGTCATTACCGCTAAAGGTATACACGTGGATCCCGAGAAGATCAAAGCCATTCAAGAGATGCGTCCTCCACGCACCTTAAAAGAGCTACGAGGATTTCAAGAAAGAATTGCTTATATCAGGAGATTCATTTCCAACTTATCAGGACGCTGTAGACCATTCAACAAACTTCTGAAGAAAGGTGTATCTTTCGTCTGGAACGAAGAATGTCAAAAAGCATTTGACGATATCAAATAATATCTCATGAACCCTCCAGTTTTGGTACCTTCCGTCTCGGGAATACCATTCCTTCTATATGTTCGTGCCATGGATCATTCTCTTGGTGCATTACTCGCCCAGAAAAATAAAGATGGCCATGAACAGGCTATTTATTATCTTATTCGCACAATGACAGGCGCTGAACCGTATTATTCTCCAATCGAGAAAGAATGCCTAGCATTAATGTTTGCTGTTCAGAAGACGCGACATTATATTATTGGTCAAACGATTCACGTCATTTCCAGAGTGAATCCCATCAGGATTATGATGAAGAAACCCGGTATTCTCAACTCCAGACTAGCTAATTGGGGAATTTTGTTAGCTCAATACGATATGTATTATATTCCTTAGAAGTCAGTTAAAGGACAGGCTCTTGCTGATTTTCTGGCAGCTCATGCGATTCCAGAAGATTCTAAATTATATGATGAGATTCCAGATAAAGTTTTGGATTCAAATATGGTTTCTGAAGAAATTCCTACCTGGCGTCTATTCTTTGATGGAGCAACTAGAATAGGTCCTAACGGCGATATTGTCGCTGGAGTTGGGATTGTTCTTGTATCCCCAGAAGGACTAACTATTCAGAGGGCTTATTCTCTGGATCAATCATGTTCAAACAATGTAGCCGAATACAATGCATTGCTCATCGGTCTTCAACTTGCTAAACATTTAGATATTCAATATTTGGAAGTTTATGGAGACTCCAAGCTTATTGTCAATCAGATCAGAGGAACGTATGAAGTTCGTCATCAGGATTTGATACCTTATCATCGAGCAGCACTTTCTATGGCCTCCTCCTTTGAAGGTTTCTTTATTGAACATGTTCGACGAGCTTATAATGCAGAAGCTGATGCTTTGGCTAATCTTGCTGCTGTATTAGCCATACCAATCAGACGTCAGCAAGTAATAGTGGTTTATAACCGAGAATTATTCTGCGTTGAGAATAATTTGGCTTTGGCCTTTCCCCATAATCCCCATGAAGATTCTCTCAACCATGATGCTGGATTAAAGTTTGACAAAGTGTCCTCGTCTTCTTCCGATTCTACTATAGAATATGTCTTTTCTAATAAAACAGAAGCCATAACTGAAGACTGGAGACGCCCATTTCTAGACTTTGTATTATATGACATACTTCCCGATAATCCGAGTGAAGCAGCGTCTATTCGGCGTAGATCTCTCAGATTCTATTATAATCATACAACGAAGACACTATATCGTCGGGCCTACGACGGTCTTCTCCTTCGATGCATCGCTGGTGAAAAAGCACAACAGATAATCCGTGAAGCACATGATGGTGTTTGCGGAGCCCATCAACCAGGTCCTAAACTTCAAGATCGTATCCGACGTATGGGTTATTATTGGCCCACGATGGTGGCTGACGCCATTCAATATGCTCAGAAATGTAAAGCCTGTCAAATTCATGCAGACTTTATCCATCAACCGTCAGAGTTCTTACACCCAACAGCGGCATCATGGCCCTTTGAAGCTTGGGGCATGGACGTCATTGGTCCCATCAACCCACCATCATCAAGAGGACATCGGTTTATTCTAGCAATAACCGATTACTTTTCCAAATGGGCTGAAGCAATCCCGTTATCTGAAGTCAAAACTTCTAGTGTTATCAACTTCGTCGAACATCATGTCATCTATCGATTTGGTGTTCCTCGACGTATTATCCATGATAACGGACCGCAGTTCGTCAGTCAGATATTTACTCGATTCTGCGATGATCATCGGATCAATAATTTAGCTTCTACAACATATAATCCAGCAGCTAATGGATTGGCAGAAGCTTTCAATAAAACGATCATCAAACTCTTGAAAAAGTTCATTTCTTCCAACAAACGCAACTGGAGCGAGAAGCTTGGTGAATGTTTATGGGCCTACCGCACCACAGTTCACAATGCGACCGGATGTACGCCTTTTTCTTTGGTATATGGGTGTGAAGCTGTTCTTTCCCTTGAGATCCAGATTCCTTCTCTGAGAATTGCAATCTCCAATGAACTTACAACAGAAAATAATGATCGTCTTCGACTTCAAGAATTGGAAGCTCTAGATGAAAAACGATTGTATGCTCAACAAAATATCGAGCTGTATCAGGCCCGAATCTCAAAAGCTTTTAATCGAAAAGTCAAAATCAGAGCATATCAGAAGGGAGAATTGGTCCTTACTTTTCGACGTCCTATGACCATGACACATATGAGCAAAGGCAAATTTAACGCGAAATGGGAAGGCCCATTCGTAGTAAACAAAGTCTTCTCTAATGGAGCATACCAGCTTGCCTCTATGGATGGAAAAGTCATGATAATGCCTATCAATGGCAAATTCTTAAAGAAATATTATGTATAATATTTTCATCATTCCCCAGCAAATATAAAATCAAAGTTAATTCTTCTCTACAAAAGTTATCTCGATATCGTTATCCCCAGAGGAAACTGATATTCTACTATGTATCATTTTCCCAGAGAATTTGATATTTTGTCTTATTAGATCCCCAGTGGATTTAATAAAGATCTTGTATAGAAAATCATGTCCATATTATCTCTGAATTTTCTATCTCAGTATGTATCATATTTTCTATTCTATGAAAATGATATCTCGTCTTTTGATTTCCGAGTCCAAAGATCATGGAAAATAGAATCCAAAGATATCTTTATATCTGAATTCTGTTTTCTCTAATCAGTATTAAACTAAAATTATCTTTGGTTTAATATCATGATAGAGTTACAAAGTTTATTTGTATATTCTATTTTATTGAAATATGTAATGTATTATTTACCTCTGAACATGTTTTCTACAAAAATATCATCCACAGAATTGAAATCAAGTCAAAATATTCATTTCAATCAAAATCAGAACATTGATTACAAATGGGGAGTAATTATCTCCTGAATACGAACGATTACATTATTCATCTTTTCATTATGAGCTTTCTTGATTTGCTCTGCTGTTTCAGCTCCAATCATCCGTTGGTCATATTCCACAATAATAGAGCTGCGGCGATTGGTCTCTTCAATCTGATTGGTTTGCATCAATTCTCGCTCTTGCTGTAAAAATTGACAGCGTTCAGCTTCAGATTTACGATCAGTAGCAATCTCTGATTGTTCTTTTTCCACGGAGGCAATTTGCTCCTGAAGACGAGCTAGCTCTTCCCTCAACTTTCTAAGCTCTTCAGCTTTTGACGCTTCATCTTTCTCTAGGCGTTCCATATTATGACGAGTACTTATTATTTCTTCGTCTTTCGCCATTAACTCTTTAGAAGACTAAGCAAGGAATTCTGTCAGAGCAATGTGCTGAGCTTGAGCTTCATTCTCCAATTGAGCAATCTCAGCTGCAGTCAGAGAATTAATATCCTCCTTTTTTATCTCCCAATATTTATGGATGTTTGCTTCTAAATCATTCAAGAGATGTTCAAAAAAGACACATTGGGTCCCATAACCAGCCTGTCTCAAAGCTGAAAGTGGAAAACTAGTCGCCTCTCGAAGACTCGAAAAGGGCATAGTTTCATCCTTCATAAGTCGTCTTGAGAATGTATCCAGATACGAATAAATAATATCTGAATACATCCCCATGATCTTTGCTATCCCTGTATCAAAACCGGGAGTCGCTGCAATAGTAGGGGAAGGAGCAGGAGGAGCCTCTATTCTGGGAGTTGAAGTGAGTGCTTTTGGAGAACTTGGCAAATGTGAACTCCCCTCACCCACATCAGTTTGGACAAGTGGGGCTTGAGTAGAACTCATATCCGGTGCAGTTCCTACAGCTGTTGGAATCAAAGAAGCATGATCAAAACTAAAAGACAGTAAAGCAGAGATAAGACAAAACTTTGATGAATAAAATATTACTTGGAGCTGGTTCATATTCAGTTTCCTTCGGATCATTCAGCCCGGCTCGTAGTCTGTTCAGAGTGCTTTCTGACACGGGATTTATTTCACTGTTGCCCGCCCCAGAAGTACTTGGAACTTGAACTTCTATTTCTATATGCCTCTTCGGCTCTGGTGTCAACCCTGAGTGTTGACCAATGGTCTTCAGTACATCAATTGGAGTTTTAGACGGTGATTCATCGTCTATCTCCATGTCTTCTTCTCCAAAAGAATGAGACGAAGGTTCATAATCAACTTGTTCGTCATCACTCTTATTGCTCTCTGAAGCTTCAGCAATTGGTTTGAGAGTAGTGGCTTCCTTCACTGATTCTCCCGAAATCAGTAAGTCATTAGCTGTTTCAGTCTGATGCTCGGCCTCTACCGCAGGTTGACTAATCACCTGCGCATCATCGGCCATTGGCGGAATCAATCCTATATCAGAAGGCATGGATGATCCAGCAGGTTCAGGAATATCTTCTTCAACAGGTTCTGTCTTTACAGAAAAATCAAAGGCAGCTTGTTTTCCTGAAGCCAATCGCACAGCACGATCGGTGGGGCTCTCTACATCGAGACAAATTACGGATTTAGTTTTTGAAACTATCACTTTCCTTCCTATTCTTTTGTAAATGGAACAGTAGGATAATTGTCTTTTGGATCACTACCTGCTTCATCAGCATCTCTGACTCGAGTGGAAACAGGAGAAGCCTCCGAAATAGTAATTCTTCCACGATTTCGAGCCTCTGCCCGAGTAACTTTTTTTGGGGCAGGCCCAGCAGCACCTTTGCCCCGCTTCCTCTTCGGAGTATTATCAGCAGATATACTCTCTTCAGCACTCCCGATGGGTGCATGTAATGGTTGATGAAGGTCATCAGAGAAGAAAGTTTCTAAAACTTCATCATCAACTTCATCAGTAGCCAAAGGATCTTCTTGGTCATGACAATCTTTAGGCAGGGCTGACTTGGTTGATTTCTTTTCAATATGAATAAAGCTTCTACCTAAGATGCTGAATTTTTTATCAAAGGTATTAGCTGATGCATAGAATTTGGCATAAGACGCCAATATTCTAGCTCCTCTCTGATAGGTGACCGGATCTGGCATGGAAAAGGTAGCCCCTGTACCTTTAGCAATGTAATATATCCAAGCTCTGGCACCATCAATCAACCCGCCTTGATAACCAAAACATGTCGTGGCATTGCCCACATGCAACTGATCATAACCAAATTGCCGAGCAAACCTACTCGGAAGATATGGTTCTAGATAAGTGATGTTGTCACGGCGGCAGATTAAGTGAGATGGCCTGATCCTTTTCAGCCATTCATGTTGAACATCATCCAACTCATTGCCACCAATGCCATCAACCAACCTTCCAGGCATGGTTTCGTAACTAACCGGTGGAGGAACACAAGTGAAGCTCCATAGTTCTCCTCTGTTTAATATAGTTCTGCAATCTGTCAAAGTGTCATATTTCCACTTTGGTGTGTGACTGTATCTTTCCAGAAAGGTGTCATCTGGTCTAGCCATTCCAGCATTCATGAGAGATTCGAAATACAGAAGCAGCCACCCAAATAAATATATAAAGGGCATTTCTACCCGAGGAAAGGATGTAAGGCTCTTCCTTGCAAATTCGAACATTCTGTCTGTATATGCCCTTAATCCAGCATTCAGACGGCATGTCATTGCTGTCAGCAAATCCATCTTATACCCGAAAGTCAGACGGACTGCTGCGAAGACAACTCCTCGGTGCATCCTGTCTGCTGAACAGGTGCCAGGTACTACAAATTTTCTCAGCCAGAGAGATATAAATCCGGCCAGATGACCTTCAGCGGATAATTCTCGGCTACCCTGCTTAATATAGGTCTCAAACCTATCACCGACCTTATAGGTGCCTTCGTCTTCCTCAATGACGATGTCGTCATGAGTGGTGTCCCGGATGAGCTTATCAATCTCAGCTTGATTCAGAGGTTTAAATTCACCGACATATTGCTCAGACTTCTTCTTCTTCTGAACTTCATCAGTACGGCCTTGAAATAAATAGGCCATCCATTTAGAAGAATAACAGTTGGAATCTCCTTCCCCACCTTGTCCTTTATAAAAAGCCTTACAAATGCTGTAATGGCACATCAATTCTTCAAAGACATGAAGAACCATTGGGTTGGCTGAGAAATATATGCCATTTCATGAAGGGCGAATCCCATCTCGCCTCTTGGGGTCATGAAGGTACCGGTACGGTAGTTATACCTCTCCGCTAACGCCAAGAACAAATCCGAATTTGGCCTAAAACCATAAGCAGTGCACTTAATGGCATCATATAGGCCTATCACCTGTAACTGTTCACCAAAATTCTTCAGAATCCATTTCACGAGAGCAGTCCATCTGGTATTCTCCGGATTTACCAGACCAGTCAGCCTCATAGACTGTTTTGGGTAGATGGCATTTTCCAGTTGAGCAAATTCGTTTGCAAAGATTGGGACTCTGACTGGCTTCAGAAGTGCCGAGTCCTCAGGAGGGATGGTGGCAGGTAGCAGTCCTCGCAGAGATGTGACATGTGGTTCAGTACCACTGCGGAATCTTCCTTGACGGTATCCTATCCACCCAGCTTTTGCTTGCCGGGATGGAGTGATATCCCACTTCATTTGTCTTTGACAACTCGCATGAAATAAGCGAGCTATGTTGATGCTTTTTGATAAACCAGTCAGATACATTGGCTGATTTACATCACCATCCCTATAATAACAGTATGATACTTTGTCCAGAGCAGGCTGAGAGTTTATGTCGATAGCATCTCCGAAAAGAAATGCTGGCTTCGAGTGGGTAACACCATCCACACTTTGTAAAGGCAGTCCACTCATCAAGTTCAGCAAGGTGTCATTTTTCTGATTTGTTAAAAGAACTATCCTTGTAGAAGGTCCATCGAATTGGGGAAAACGAACATGTGATAGATCACTTCTATAGTTATTTCCCACACATCCTTCAAATTCTGCCTCCTGAGCCAGAATATCCACTGCAAAAGAAGAATAAAACCTTAGAAATCTTCAACATCAAGAGATGACAAAGTTCAATATACGCTCAGTTTTTACTAAGCGTACGGCAGACTCAAAGTTCAGCATACGCTCAGTTTTCCTTAAGCGTATGGCAGATTCAAAGTTCAGCATACGCTCAGTTTTTACTAAGCGTATGGCAGACTCAAAGTTCAGCATACGCTCAGTTTTTACTAAGCGTATGGCAGACTCAAAGTTCAGCATACGCTCAGTTTTCCTTAAGTGTATGGCAGACTCAAAGTTCAGCATACGCTCAGTATATCCTTAGCGTATGGCAGACTCGAAGATCCATATACGCTCAGTTTATCCTAAGCGTATGACAAATTCAGAGATCACTTTTACGCTCAGTCTATCTTAAGTGAATGATTTTAAAAGTTCAGTTTATGTTCAGTTTGAGCGTATCAGCATATGGTTGACAAGATGAGCATCAAAAACATACGCTAACACAGGAGTTAGCGTATCTCAGTGAGACAACTCGCCATAGCATATTCTTTCAAGACAGCGTATTTTGACATTTATATCAAAAATATGCGTATTATACAGAATACGCTCCAAACATATTTTTCGTATAAACAAAAAATATGGGATACGGCTAAACCCTAAAGAGGGAAGCGTATTTTCTGACGTATTTGACCCTAAAAAGGGGATACGTTTTATGATTTTATTCTAACCAGAGCCCTAAATAGGGGATAGTTACTGTTCATCGTCATCATCCTCACCATAGAGAGGCTTCAATGGGCGTTCACTTCGTCGAACGCGCTCATTGGTAGTCTTCTTAGCAGCGGCGGTGGCGGGCTGAGATGACTCCGCAGGAGCCTTCCCCTTTCCCTTCGCAGCAGCATCAACCTTGGGCGCCATTGATAAAGCTTGAGTCGAAGAAGAAGAAGTTGAGTCTTGAGTTTCTTTTTCTCTCTCAAAAATGGATGCAAAAGTAAAGAAATAAATTAGGTTTTGGAAGACCTATTTATAGAAGAAAAGAAGAAGTTCAAATGGCGGATAGAATCCCTAAAGATTTGCACTGATATTGAGAAAGATAACAAACTCATGCCAGCCTGTCAGGACTTATTCCCACTTTAAGTTCAAAGTAATTTCGAACTTTTGAAATTCATAAAGTTCGAAAACTTTGAAGGGGGTCTTGTAGGGGTGAAAATTATGACACGCTGACATAAGACTCAGCCAAAGTCATACGCTCAAGGTCATACGCTCAGCCAAGGCCCTACGCTCATCTAAAGGCCGTACGCTCAGTGAATATTTTAATATTTTTTGAGATGACAGCACAGCATGTATTTAATGAAGGATGAATCTGACACTTCGTCTTTCGTACAAAGACAGCTGCCCTAAGAAGATTAGCCGTCGTATAGGTTTTCGAGAAATGATTTTGTCTCTTACGAGGACAACTCAGCAGCCATCATAAATAAAGAGCCATTATTACTGTCATTTCTGACAGTTTGTCAGCCATCATATCTGCAGCACGACGCTCAAGAAATATTTGTCAGTATTTGAAGATATGGCGTATTTGAGAAGATTGAGAACAGCCACGTGTCTACTCCCTCAATCCATACGACTCCTTCCCAACCAAGTGAGCGTATGGACCTCATACGACTCCTTCCCAACCAAGTGAGCGTATGGACCTCATACGACTCCTTCCCAACCAAGTGAGCGTATGGACCTCATACGACTCCTTCCCAACCAAGTGAGCGTATGGACTCCATACGACTCCTTCCTAACCAAGTGAGCGTATGGATCTCATACGACTCCTTCCCAACCAAGTGAGCGTATGGATCTCATACGACTCCTTCCCAATCAAGTGAGCGTATGGATCCCATACGACTCCTTATCAATAAAGTAAGCGTATCAGCCTTCTATGGCTCTATGCTGTCCAAGTCAGCGTATGCAAGACATGTACCTTCAAAAGCTAGCGTATGGCTCTTCTTCAAAGACAGCGTATCATAGCAAAAGCATCCAGGATGATTTTCAACGTACAGTCAACACACGTTCTCACGTGTCCTGTACTCAGTTACCCACTTATTCAGAAGTTATGCAACATGACATTCATGCCACCAATCTCTCCTAGATATATCCTACTACTTTCAACCGTACTCCAATGTGTCTCCATCAGAATTTGCCACGCGTCCCTGCAGTTATACACACGTCAAGTAACTGACTGAGCGTATGCTTCAGAACAGTTATGCAGAACTCTATAAAAGAGAGTTTCTTCATCTTCATCAGACACTACAGACAATTTAAAGAGAATAGAGAGATTGCCCAGTTGCTGTCCAAGTTCGTCGAAGTTCGAGTTTTCTTCATCGCATCGTCCAAGGGATAAAGTAATCGTCTTCTAGATTAGATTCCTACAGTTGTAATTTTCTCAGATACAAAATAAATAAACTGAATTTATTTATGGAAAACAGTCGTGTCATAGAACGAGTGCGTGTAGTGAACTGCTAAATCCTTGATATTGCTTCCTTGGCACCAGAGAGTCCACACTCGGGACGAGGGTGTTTTCCTTGATCTGTTTACATCCGTGAGTCCACACTCGGGACTAGGATGTCGATTATTTGCACCAGAGAGTCCATGCTCGGGACGAGGGTGTTTACATCAGAGAGTCTACACACGGGACGAGATGTAGTATTTGCACCAGAGAGTCCACACTCGGGACGAGGGTGCCTTGCCGTGAACTAATCAGAGAGTCCACACTCGGAACGAGGGTTAGTACTAACCAGAGAGTCCACACTCGGGACAAGGGTTAGTGTTTAGTTCAAACTCGTGAGTCCACACTCGGGATGAGGGTTTGGTTTCTTCTATTGATCTCGTGATTATCGTTCATCCGGCAGTTCATTTACGCGTAGTTGTTCTAGTGTTCATGTTTGTGTGTCCGTGTTCGTGTTCGCAGTCATTGGTCGTGTTCCCTTTTTCTTGTTTATCTTTTTTGCGCATGATAAAACTGTTAGATAGGCATGTATTTTATGTATCTTGCTATATCCTCTGAGGACCTGATGATCTCCTCAGGTTTAGCGTTGCATGGAGTTAGCTAGTAGTTCTGGATGGCGGAGGATTTGCGATTCTTGCGGGATTCAGGTATCGTTATTGTGTTTATTATCCGCTCATGCTTTACATTCCTTATCGTGAGATATCATATTTCTTGATTCAGTTTAGACTCTTGTTATTTCCTTTAGAGTCTTATCGGACATATATGCTAGTGGGCTGCAGACCACGACCCATACTTGTTCATTCTTGTTTATATGATTCATGTGGATTAAGATATAGTTTAGATTAGATATGATACCATATCCTTGACAGCGTGTCACGACCCGCACCCTAGAGTAAGGGCACGAGACGTGAATACGTCCAGCCTACGCCGTAGTGTCGGCGGTAGAACGCTGTCCTAGGTCTCAACATCTAACAGTTTATATTCCCCGAACGGGGTATCATAGTAATAATAACTCAATCACAGCTAAGGAAAAGATAGCACGATATAAAATAGAACTCAAAGAACTGAATAGATAGTAGCAGTCTAAGATAATCCCAACAATCCACAATACAAGGTCTCAGATAAAAGAATATATACAACTGAATCCAAAAGAGTCTAACTAAACAAGTCTCCAGACTACAAAAGATAATAAACTATCTAAACTAGTCTAAACAGTCGGGGGAAGGTCCTCAGCTACTGCTGGATCCTCCAGAGGGTCCAGCTCACAGGTGTCATCAAGGGCTGCCCCGTAATAGGTGTCCAGGCAAGCCTCCTCCTCGTCCTCTGTAATATTTTCAACAGGTCCAGTCAGGACAGGAGCGAGCACAGTACATCTCAACAATTCATAGCAGGTTAGAAAATATGAACATGCAGTAAGGTAAGATACAAGTACTGAAAGAATGCTGTATGTAAACAGGAAGAGAACTGTAATATAAATATCTACTATACATAGAGAACTAGCAGTGACTAGTGAATCAGAGTACGAGATAGTACATGTGAACATGACAGATTTGCACAGGATGTCGAGGTTGCACAGGAATCTACACTATAATGGAAATGTTCACACGACTACTAGCACTCCCCCGTATCCCCAATCAATACACAAGGATCTAAACAGGTTATGTTATTGCACAGGATATCACATGGGGGCCCATATAGGGTGCACATGATAGTATACATGGGGGCTCCGTGAACATGAGAGTACAAGATTCACAGGAGTGCACATGTAATGAAAGCACAGGAGTACATGATGTAAGTGAAATGCACAAGCACAATGTACCCGATGCTCCCGAGGGGGATAACATCGCATGTAGAGATCCATATAGTACCAATCCGTGTGACCAACGTGACAGTACAAGTAAAGTAATCTACTGCAGGTAATAATTCTAAGCAGGATATAAAATGATCAGAGAATGTACTCGCCTGTAACTGAGTGTCCGGTATGAAACGTACTGTCCAAGGAGTGGTGTCTGGCTCCTAATCAGAACAACACAAGTCACAACAAGTCCAGAATAGTAATATGGAGTCCCACTATGCATTCTACATGATTCTAAGTCAATCTAGGCCAAAGTCAACTCTCAGTCAACTTTGGTCAACCCTAGAAGTCAAACTAGGTCCACCAGGTCTAATTCAGTCTAAACTAGGCTATCTAGGTCTAACAAGACATGCTAGCCTCTAACAAGTCTATACTAGACTACACGCAACATTTCAAGCACTCATAATACCTATGTATATACACTATATATATATAGATACACAAAAAGAACCACACTAGGCATTAGGCTAAACACTATGCATTCTACACATAGATATACTCTCACACATATATATATCTACACTACACATATGCACATAGAACATTGATATGCTCATGAAAACTTATGGAAAGATACATGTGTGGGTGTGTTCAAGTGTAGAAAAAATAGATGTGGCAGGAATTACTCCAACAGTGAGCAGTGAAGCAACATATAACAGTGATCAATATCCTTGCAGGTACTTAACAAGTGAAGAGTGTCTAACCTGGTAATTAGGACAGTATTTATGTGCAGGAAATAGAGTTGACAGTGAACAAGGGTGGCCTGTGCATATGTGAAATAGTGTGTGTGTGTGTCTAAAATGTATACAGGAAATGATGGTGTGATGCAAGTTTCAGGAAGCAACAGTGAAGAGGTGGCTGTGTATGGGAGCATGACAGGAAAACAGTACACCAGTGTCTAGTGTGCAGGAAACAAATAGGCTTGGGTGTGTGTATGAAGAACTATGTATGTGGACAGTGTATTAAGTGCAGGAAAACATGGCAGCAACAAGTAATACCTGTGTAACAATGTGTGAAACAGGAAACATGAAATCAGTGCATGCAAAGGGCAGAACAGTGGAGAGAAAGTGTGTTTGTGTGGTGTGCTATCAAGTATAACTAATTGTCAAAGAATGTGTATGCCAACATGTACAGGAAAATAGGAAAGAAGAATGTGTAACTGTGCAATGGTGTGCAGGAATTATTCTAACAGTGAAGAGGTGAAGTATGTGTGCACATGATTTACAGAAAAACAGTGAAGGTGAAAGCTATGCTATATTGTGAAACTGGAATCACTATTCAGTCCCAAGATATACAGGAAAATGCAAGGTTGTGAGGAGGAATGTGTGCACATGATTTACAGGAAAACAGTGTAATTTAAACCCAGGTTTCCTATGAATCTCAGGTTTAAGACCACAGAAGAAATTCTCAGATTTCATTATCAACTTAACCCAAAAACATGGTACTCATGCTCAGTCACAACCCAAACCACATTACCTAATATTGAATTCAGTCCATATCTCGACAAAATAACACTGAATTTAACCATGGCAAGCTAATGTATATAGGAACATGATTGGAGTTAAAACTTAGTATTAGCATCAGTCATTAGGATTAATAACTATTGAACAATGTAACATAACAGTAAATATTTCGAGTATCAGGACAGTGTCAGGATACTCCTCCCACACCATTTTGAATTCAAAATCACACAAAACTTATTTAAAAACATGCAATCACTCTACACACACCACATACTATATATTAGGACCTAAAATAACTAATTAATACAGGAGTTAAACCACAGGAATGAATCTATACTCAGAACCAAAAACCCAAACAGTGCACGTGCACAGCCTTCCCCGTGCACACGGTTTTTCGTGTCTGATACGACACCAACCGACGCAAGACTTGGGGAGTGTCATAACAGACACTGCCCCTTGCTTCGTGTCGAGTTTCAAGTGTCCACGTGTCCTGTGCAGCCTGCACGAGCATGCTGGTAGCAGGGGAGCTACAGTGCTCGTGCGCGCGCCACAGATCCGCGCGTGCACGTGTCCCAAAATAACACGACGCGACACAGGAACCACCCCAGTGTCCCAAAAACGTATAAGCGACTACAAATCGATGCTTCCTATTCAAACACAATTCAAAAAACAATACAAAATGCTCACTGAGGCATTTTGTCAAACACCTACGGCTAGGAGCTGAAACGTGTCCAAAACGACACGAAAACTCCAACACCAGGGACGAAACCTATCCAAACCCTAGGGGGACCCTTAGGGCTTCCTATTGGTGAAGACCACATGAAGTTTCATGGAGAAAAGAGAAATATACCTCAATGTGAAGTTTCAATGGAAAAAGCCCTTTGTTAGCTTCTCACTTGGTATCTCAAATCCTCCAAACCAAATCCAAACTGAACCAAACATTGATAGCAGCAAGAAAATCATCATCAGAAATCATTGCAACAAATTTGAGGAATTTAGGACCTATATTGGAATTTTAATGAATTTACTAAGACAAGAACTCACCTCTTTCTTCTTGGATCTATTTTTCCTAAGGAGGGAGGCTAGCCCTAAAAACTAGGAGGATATTTATAATGGGGGAATCCCTAGGTTCAGCTAGGGATGGCTGACCACTTGGCTTTGGGTTAGGGTTGAGCTAGGTTTGTTAGTCCAATCTAGCTAAGTCACAAAATGACTAGTGAAACCACAAGCCATTCACCAAATCAAATGATTTCTAAATTTCTAATTCTAGTTCTATGAATTACTAACCACTAACTTGAGTCACACTAGGTTAGACTAGGGTCACTTGACCTAACCAAGCCCAACTAACCATGGTTAGTTCCTAGGTTGGTCTACATGAGTCAAAACTGGCCAAAAATCAAAGTAGTCCAAATAAATCCAAAATAAATTCTAAAAATTCCCATAAATTCTAATTAATACAAATAAATTTTATTTACCCCAAAAATGACAAAAATACCCTTACACTAGAAATATGGTAGTGACAAATCTACCCTCCTTAAAAGAATTTCGTCCTCGAAATTAAAAGGCGAAATGCAACTGATGAGAAGGATAGAAAGTATACCTCAAGGGCCAAAAAGATAAGGGTACCGCTCGCGCATCTCATCCTCCCGCTCCCAGGTAGACTCTCCTGGAGAATGATGCCTCCATACGACGCGTACCAACGGTATCACCTGGTTCCTCAGAACCTTCTCCCGTCGATCCAGAATCTCCACAGGCTGCTCTGGATAGCTGAGAGAAGGACCCACCTCAATCTCCGAATGATCGAGCACATGGCTAGGGTCAGCCACATACCGTCTCAACTGTGATACATGAAATACGTTGTGGACCCCCACAAGTGCAGGCGGCAAGTCTAGCCTGTAAGCCACGTCACCGACTCTCCCGCTGATAACGAAAGGGCCGATGAAGCGCGGGCTAAGCTTCCCGCCTCCACCAAAACGTATCGTACCACGAGTCGGAGATATCCTCAAGAAAACCTGGTCTCCGACCTAATCACAAGCAAGGTCTCAATTAATAATAAATAACAAACATGATCAAAATCACAAACAACAACCTAAATCTAATCCTACTCTAATCTGTACCTCAAACTCCAAGGGTCTCCGGTGGCTATCAGCCCAGTGCCGATGTCTGTCCTGCGCCACTCGAAGTCTGTCCCTGATAAGCTTTACCTTCTCGGCCGCATCCACAATTATCTCTGGCCCCAGCAAAGCTCGCTCACCAACATCATCCCAGGATAAGGGTGTACGGCACCTGCGCCCGTACAGAGCCTCGAAAGGTGACATCTCGATGCTGGCCTGGAAACTATTGTTATAGGCAAACTCCACCAAATAAAGATGATCCTCCCAAGAACCTCCAAAGTCCAGGACGCACGTCCGCAACATATCCTCAAGGGTCTGAATAGTCCGCTCTGACTGTCCGTCCGTTTGGGGGTGGTATGCAGTACTAAACTTGAGCTGAGTGCCCAAGCTGGTCTGCAGACTCCTCCAGAAATAGGAAGTAAAACGGCTATCCCGATCTGAGACGATGCTGACCGAAACTTCGTGGATCCTGACTATCTGCCGCATATACATCTCCGCCAGTCTCTCTGTAGACGTACCCACCTTGAATGGCAAGAAGAGGGCCGATTTGGTCAACCTGTCCACGATGACCCAAATTACGTCTTTTCCTCCTGGAGTACGCGGCAATCCTGATACGAAGTCCATCGTGATATGCTCTCATTTCCACTCGGGAATGGGCAGCGGCTGCAACAATCCACCGGGCCTCTATCTCTCCGCCTTGACCTGCTGACAGACCAAGCACCTCGCTACGAAGTGGGACACCTTCCGCTTCATTCCTGACCACCATACATGCTCCCGCAGATCTCGGTACATCTTGTTGGCACCCGGGTGTATAGAGTACTGGGATCTGTGGGCCTCCTGTAAAATCTGCTCTCTGAGCTCCCCGCTAGGCACATATAGCCTGGCACCGTGCCTCAGGGCACCATCCTCTGCAAGTGAGAACTCAGGATCCCCCACTCCCATACTGACCTGCTCTCTGATACTCTGAAAAGCCACATCCTGAAACTGAGCCGCCTTGATCTTATCCATCAAGTCTGACTGAATCTGCATCCCCCATAGCTGCATCTGTACCCCCGGCACGATCACCTCAATCCCAAGGCTTTCCAAGTCGGCAAGCAAATGCCGATCCATGGTCAAACACATGGCCGTCGGATACCTACTCAAGGCATCGGCAACCACGTTGGCCTTCCCGGGATGATACTGCAGTACAATATCGAAGTCCTTCATCAACTCCAACCATCTGCGCTGTCTCATGTTCAACTCCTTCTGAGTGAACACATACTTTAGGCTCTTGTGATCTGTGAAGATCTCCACCCGCTCACCATACAGATAATGCTTCCACAGCTTCAAAGCAAAAATCACTGCTGCCAGCTCCAGGTCGTGGGTAGGGTAATTCTTCTCATGGGGACGTAACTGCCTGGAAGCATAGGCAATTACCTTCCCGTGTTGCTGCAACACACAATCCAGCCCCTTCCCTGAAGCATCACTATAAATAGTGAATCCACCTGATCCTGAAGGCAACGTCAGAATCGGAGCTGTCGTCAGCCGCTTCTTCAACTCATCAAAAGCCGCCTGACACTCCTCTGACCATACATACTCAGTATCCTTCCGGGTTAACCGTGTCAACGGCTCTGCAACCCGGGAGAAATCCTGCACAAATCTCCGGTAATATCCTGCCAGCCCCAGGAAGCTCCTGATCTCTACAACTGAAGTCGGCGCTGCCCATGCCTCGACTGCTACAATCTTCTTGGGGTCAACTGAGATACCATCTCCAGTCACCATGTACCCCAAGAAATCCACCCGGTCCAAGAAAAACTCACACTTGGAGAGTTTCCCATAAAGCTGCTCCTTTCTGAGAACCTCCAGCACTATCCTCAGATGCTCCTCGTGCTCCTCCTCAGTCTTGGAATATATCAAGATATCATCAATAAACACTACTACAAACTGATCCAGATACTAATGGAACACCTTGTTCATAAGGTTCATAAACACAGCTGGTGCATTGGTTAGCCCAAACGGCATAACCAAAAACTCGAACTGTCCATACCGCGTCCTGAAAGCGGTCTTGGGAATATCCTCCCCCTTCACCTTCACCTGGTGATATCCCGACCTCAGATCAATCTTGGAGAATACCCGAGCTCCGCTCAACTGGTCAAATAGATCGTCGATCCGCGGCAGTGGATATCTGTTCTTGATCGTGAGGTTGTTGAGTGCCCTATAGTCAATACACATGCATACTGACCCATCCTTCTTCGGCACAAACAACACTGGTGCACCCCAAGGCGATGAACTAGAGCGGATGAAGCCCTTGTCCTGTAGCTCATCCACCTGCTTCTTCAGCTCCACCAGCTCGCTGTTGTTCACCCGATAGACATGCTGAGAAATGGGCTCCGCTCCTGGAACCAAGTCTATCGAGAACTCTATGTCCCTGTCTGGTGGCAGTCCCGGCAACTCCTCCGGGAAAACATCCATATACTCTGCTATCAAGGGGTGTGGAATCGTCTGCTCCTCGACCGAGACTCCACAGAAGACTCCGCTGCTCTGCTCTGCCTGACGTCTGGAGTATTCGAACTCTGGCTCCCCCGGCGCTCTGAACAGAACTCTACCCCCTCTGCAATCGATGTTGGCGTGGTGCCTGCTCAACCAATCCATGCCTAGTACTATATCGTAGTTCGGCAATGGCATTACGAGCAGGCTCACCTCCAACTCACGGCCTCCCAAAACTACTCTCCGACCCTTACAAACATCACTCACGAGGATAATACCACCCCCGGTCGTGATCTTGTAAGTCCTAGGCAACGATTCAGCTATGATACCGTGTCTAATCGCAAAAGATACTGAAATGAAGCTATGCGATGCACCAGAATCAAACAATGCAAATGCTGGACTGGAGTCGAGAAGAATCGAACATGCAATCAGCTCTCCAGTCACCTCTGCATCTCCAGCAGCCATGGCGAAAGCTCGTCCCTGCTGGCCTCCCCTGGCCTACTGCTGGTGCTGGACGAACCTCTGCTGCTGCGTCGGCAGGGCTGGTCCCCGCTGCTGACCTGCTGGAGCTCTGGCTCCACCTCCCTGAGCTGTTCGTCCCACAGACCTAGGACAATCCCTTATCTGGTGATCTGCTGCTCCGCAGAAAAGGCACTTCCCGAGCCTCTTCCTGCACTCATTCCATCCATGCCCTGGCTTCTTGCAGAAGGTACAACTGACTGTCTGCCTGGGTGCCTGATGCTGCTGCTGAGTCGGCCTCTGCTGAATCGGCTGTGGCTGAAACTGCCTCGGCTGCTGATACTGAAAGTGAGGCCTCTTGGCCTGGCCTCCGCGGCTGCTACTACCCCCAACTGGGTCTCTCCCTCTCTTGAGCCTAAGCTCAAGGTCATCCTCTGCAGCTAGTGCGTCCACCAATATCTCCTCAAATGTAGTACTGCGGGCGTTCTTGGTGTAGGACTTGACCTCCTTTACCAAGTCCTTCCGGAACCTCCGGGCCTTCGTCGCCTCCGACAAGTCCTCTACAAATCTGCCCAGTCAGCAGAACTGTCCTGCATACTCCTCCACGGACTGACTCCCCTGAACTAGGGCCTCGAACTGAGTCTCGAGGGCTCCCAGCGCTGCCTCTGGGAAGAACTTCTCCTTGAACAGCTTTTTGAATGCTGCCCAAGTCTGTCCTGCTGTGCCGACCCTCGGGTTGGTCTGGTACCATGTCCGAGCCAGATCCTGTATCATACTGGCTGCTGCCTCTATCTGGAGCCTCGTCGGAATCTCAGCCAGCCTGAAGATCTCCTCCATATGCTCGATCCACTCATCGGCATACAGTATCCCCTCTGTCCCGCGAAAGTCCTTCGGGTGCATCTTCAGGAAGTCCTGGATGCCTTTCTCCCATGGCTGGTGCGGCTGCTGGACTGCTGCTGGCTGAGCCGCTACTCTCTCCACTGCTGTCACTGCCAGCTCAATGCCTCGAGTGAGCTCTGCCGTCTGCCTCTGCTGCTGTCCCTGCTGACCCTCCATGTACTGCCTGAAGAAGACTAACAGCTGCACTGCGTCTATCGTCCCTGGAGGTGGCTGCTAGTACGGATCCTCTGGAAAATCCGGGTCCTGCCTCCGAGCCGGTGGGTGCATGTCTCCTGCTGCGGCTGCCGAGGTCTCCACACGAGCTGAGGTGGCAAGAGATGCAGTCTCCTGGCCTCGCCGTGCTGGCTGAGAGGTAGCAGTCCCCTCTATAGCATCCTCAGGAACGATACGCTGTGATCGAGTCTCTACCATCCTGAAGATAGACAAACAAGAGTATCAATTTCTGAGAAAGAAGCGAAATAACAAAGGCGGACAATTATAATTCAAAGGATCAGCAGACAAGAGGATTTAGATGGCAATAAAAGAAATTTTTCCTAAAGTGATTGAGTATCTTAAAATTAATATCCTATATCCTATAGCAGGCTGCAGTGATACTCTAGTTCGAGTACCACTACACTTCTAGTCTAGACCTGCATGGGCCACCACTAAAAACGTGTCACGACCCGCACCCTAGAGTAAGGGCACGAGACGTGAATACGTCCAGCCTACGTCGCAGTGTCGGCGGTAGAACGCTGTCCTAGGTCTCAACATCTAACAGTTTATATCTAAACAGTTTATATTCCCCGAACGGGGGTATCATAGTAATAATAACTCAATCATAGCTAAGGAAGAGATAGCACGATATGAAATAGAACTCAAAGAACTGAATAGATAGTAGCAGTCTAAGATAATCCCAGCAATCCACAATACAAGGTCTCAGATAAAAGAATATATACAACTGAATCCAAAAGAGTCTAACTAAACAAGTCTCCAGACTACAAAAGATAATAAACTATCTAAACTAGTCTAAACAGTCGGGGGAAGGTCCTCAGCTACTGCCGGATCCTCCAGAGGGTCCAGCTCACAGGTGTCATCAAGGGCTGCCCCGTAATAGGTGTCCAGGCAAGCCTCCTCCTCATCCTCTGTAATATTTTCAACAGGTCCAGTCAGGACAGGAGCGAGCACAGTACATCTCAATAATTCATAGCAGGTTAGAAAATATGAACATGCAGTAAGGTAAGATACAAGTACTGAAAGAATGCTGTATGTAAACAGGAAGAGAACTGTAATGTAAATATCTACTATACATAGAGAACTAGCAGTGACTAGTGAATCAGAGTGCGAGATAGTACATGTGAACATGACAGATTTGCACAGGATTCGAGGTTGCACAGGAATCTACACTACAATGGAAATGTTCACACGACTACTAGCACTCCCCCGTATCCCCAATCAATACACAAGGATCTAAACAGGTTATGTTATTGCACAGGATATCACATGGGGGCCCATATAGGGTACACATGATAGTATACATGGGGGCTCCGTGAACATGCAGTACAAGATTCACAGGAGTGCACATGTAATGAAAGCACAGGAGTACATGATGTAAGTGAAACGTACAAGCACAATGTACCCGATGCTCCCGAGGGGGATAACATCGCATGTAGAGATCCATATAGTACCAATCCGTGTGACCAACGTGACAGTACAAGTAAAGTAATCTACTGCAGGTAATAATTCTAAGCAGGATATGAAATGATCAGAGAATGTACTCGCCTGTAACTGAGTGTCCGATATGAAACGTACTGTCCAAGGAGTGGTGTCTGGCTCCTAATCAGAACAGTACAAGTCACAACAAGTCCAGAATAGTAATATGGAGTCCTACTATGCATTCTACATGATTCTAAGTCAATCTAGGCCAAAGTCAACTCTCAGTCAACTTTGGTCAACCCTAGAAGTCAAACTAGGTCCACCAGGTCTAATTCAGTCTAAACTAGGCTATCTAGGTCTAACAAGACATGCTAGCCTCTAACAAGTCTATACTAGACTACACACAACATTTCAAGCACTCATAATACCTATGTATATACACTATATATATATATATAGATACACAAAAAGAACCACACTAGGCATTAGGCTAAACACTATGCATTCTACACATAGATATACTCTCACACATATATATATCTACACTACACATATGCACATAGAACATTGATATGCTCATGAAAACTTATGGAAAGATACATGTGTGGGTGTGTTCAAGTGTAGAAAAAATAGATGTGGCAGGAATTACTCCAACAGTGAGCAGTGAAGCAACATATAACAGTGATCAATATCCTTGCAGGTACTTAACAAGTGAAGAGTGTCTAACCTGGTAATTAGGACAGTATTTATGTGCAGGAAATAGAGTTGACAGTGAACAAGGGTGGCCTGTGCATATGTGAAATAGTGTGTGTGTGTCTAAAATGTATACAGAAAATGATGGTGTCATGCAAGTTTCAGGAAGCAACAGTGAAGAGGTGGCTGTGTATGGGAGCATGACAGGAAAATAGTGTACTAGTGTCTAGTGTGCAGGAAACAAATAGGCTTGGGTGTGTGTATGAAGAACTATGTATGTGGACAGTGTATTAAGTGCAGGAAAACATGGCAGCAACAAGTAATACCTGTGTAACAATGTGTGAAACAGGAAACATGAAATCAGTGCATGCAAAGGGCAGAACAGTGGAGAGAAAGTGTGTTTGTGTGGTGTGCTATCAAGTATAACTAATTGTCAAAGAATTTGTATGCCAACATGTACAGGAAAATAGGAAAGAAGAATGTGTAACTGTGCAATGGTGTGCAGGAATTATTCTAACAGTGAAGAGGTGAAGTATGTGTGCACATGATTTACAGGAAAACAGTAAAGGTGAAAGCTATGCTATATTGTGAAACTGGAATCACTATTCAGTCCCAAGATATACAGGAAAATGCAAGGTTGTAAGGAGGAATGTGTGCACATGATTTACAGGAAAACAGTGTAATTTAAACCCAGGTTTCCTATGAATCTCAGGTTTAAGACCACAGAAGAAATTCTCAGATTTCATTATCAACTTAACCCAAAAACATGGTACTCATGCTCAGTCACAACCCAAACCACATTACCTAATATTGAATTCAGTCCATATCATGACAAAATAACACTGAATTTAACCATGCCAAGCTAATGTATATAGGAACATGATTAGAGTTAAAACTTAGCATTAGCATCAGTCATTAGGATTATTAACTATTGAACAATGTAACATAACAGTAAATATTTCGAGTATCAGGACAGTGTCAGGATACTCCTCCCACACCATTTTGAATTCAAAATCACACAAAACTTATTTAAAAACATGCAATCACTCTACACACACCACATACTATATATTAGGACCTAAAATAACTAATTAATACAGGAGTTAAACCACAGGAATGAATCTATACTCAGAACCAAAAACCCAAACAGTACACGTGCACAGCCTTCCCCGTGCACACGGTTTTTCGTGTCCGACACGACACCAACCGACGCAAGACTTGGGGAGTGTCATGACAGACACTGCCCCTTGCTTCGTGTCGAGTTTCAAGTGTCCACGTGTCCTGTACAGCCCGCACGAGCATGCTGGTAGCAGGGGAGCTACAGTGCTCGTGCGCGCGCCACAGATCCGCGCGTGCGCGTGTCCCAAAACGACACGACGCGACACAGGAACCACCCCAGTGTCCCAAAAACGTATAAGTGACTACAAATCGATGCTTCCTATTCAAACACAATTCAAAAAACAATACAAAATGCTCACTGAGGCATTTTGTCAAACACCTACGGCTAGGAGCTGAAACGTGTCCAAAACGACACGAAAACTCCGACACCAAGGACAAAACCTATCCAAACCCTAGGGGGACCCTTAGGGCTTCCTATTGGTGAAGACCACATGAAGTTTCATGGAGAAAAGAGAAATATACCTCAATGTGAAGTTTCAATGGAAAAAGCCCTTTGTTAGCTCCTCACTTGGTATCTCAAATCCTCCAAACCAAATCCAAACTGAACCAAACATTGATAGCAGCAAGAAAATCATCATCAGAAATCATTGCAACAAATTTGAGGAATTTAGGACCTATATTGGAATTTTAATGAATTTACTAAGACAAGAACTCACCTCTTTCTTCTTGGATCTATTTTTCCTAAGGAGGGAGGCTAGCCCTAAAAACTAGGAGGATATTTATAATGGGGGAATCCCTAGGTTCAGCTAGGGATGGCTAACCACTTGGCTTTGGGTTAGGGTTGAGCTAGGTTTGTTAGTCCAATCTAGCTAAGTCACAAAATGACTAGTGAAACCACAAGCCATTCACCAAATCAAATGATTTCTAAATTTCTAATTCTAGTTCTATGAATTACTAACCACTAACTTGAGTCACACTAGGTTAGACTAGGGTCACTTGACCTAACCAAGCCCAACTAACCATGGTTAGTTCCTAGATTGGTCTACATGAGTCAAAACTGGCCAAAAATCAAAGTAGTCCAAATAAATCCAAAATAAATTCTAAAAATTCCCATAAATTCTAATTAATACAAATAAATTTTATTTACCCCAAAAATGACAAAAATACCCTTACACTAGAAATGTGGTAGTGACACAGCATTTACGTATTCGAGTCGGGCTGGAGTTCGCTCGATACGTAGCTGGCTTGCTCACGAGTTCGCGTCCGAAAACCGGGTGCGGGTCGTGACAATCCTTGTCATGATTATTTTTGCCTTCGTCTTACTATGCTTGAGTTCATTTTATCTCTTATTATGGGGGAGCTTATTTTGAACATGTCAACGGGGGAGAAATAAGTTTCAGTTAGCACACAATATTTTAGTGATATGTGTTTATTAGTGATACATGCATTTATCACATATTTATCTTAAACTTAACTGATTTGCCATAATCCAAAATGTGGAGATTGTTAGCCCAATGATTATATCATGTTTTTGAATATGGCTAATCAATTAAGTTTAAGATAATGATGTCACTAATATTTATATAAGCATTATCTTGTTGCTAATTAAATATAGCATTGTCCTACTATTCATTATATTTATCATACTACAATACTGCTTTATTTTCCTAATATGTACTTGCAGACAAGCGATAAGCATGATCAAACTAGGACATATGCATTGAAGTGGCAAAGGAGGAGAAAAACTGATACAAGCTGCAACTATCGAACCGTCAACTACTGAACCGTACAAGACAAATGCTCATAAAACTGTGGGGGAGCACATGGGAGCATTATACCAGCATAATATCGGTGTATCGTATCGAGTATCAGCTATGGTTTGTCAATTATCAAAATGGGAAAGATTATTGGCCCAAATAGTCATTGATCAACCTGATTTTGATATTGATCAAACCATGCCTTGATATGACATGATACGCCATAATCAACACATCAGTCAGCACTACATATCATATTATTTTTCGTACAACAAGGACATCTGGATTTTGTCATTTGTTATGTATTTTACCTTTATTTTATAGGAACAAATGTGCATTGGGTCGTGTTGGCACTAGGAAGCTCATACCTCAGCCTAAACCATATTTGTAGTCCATAAAATAAATCTGACATAAACACAAACTTTTCTGGTAAGAACTCGGTAAGATCTCTGGAAGAACTCTGCCAAATTCAAACCCCAAGTCATTCTGAACCAAAATGAACCCTAAAACCCTAGTAGCCGAACTCGGGCTGAGTTTGCCTCAAACTCGGTCATCTGAATTTCCTCCTGGTCAAAATGAAATACCTATTCTCTTGGCTCCAAAGGTTCAAAATTTGAACGTTAAGGCATCCGAGTTCTGCCTAAACTCTACCTTAGAAAATGTTACAAAAAGGCAATGAATTTCCCATTCTTAATCACTCATTTAATCTTCTTATCTATTCCTGAGCCAAAGCCTTCTCCATCCCTAAGATCAACTCCCAGCCTTCTAGTGCCAACGTGGTTCCAAATTTAGAAGTTTGATCGAGTTGTAAAGCTTGGATTTCAAAGTATTGTCTCTATACTTGTTATTATGAAGTCGTGATTTCTTCGTATTAAAGTTCCTAGTTGAAGTCATGATTTCTTTGTATTAAAGCTCCAGGTTGAAGTTGTCGTGCCCTTCGGATAAAAACACGAGATTGTAAGAAGTCGTCGTGCCCTTTGGATTAAAGCAAGTGGTGTAACTACTTTTTTAAATAGTGGATTAATAGCGAGCAAGAGTTCTCGCAATCGGACTAATCCTTTCAGAGGGAAACCATTGTAAACCTCGGTGTTTATGTGTGCTTTTCTGAACTTATTTACTTTACGCATTTACTTTTATATTGCCTATTTTATATTTATTTGTTTACTGCCATAAATATTTTTAAGTGGTGATTATTATTCCGCTGCACACACGTACTCTATTCACCCCTCTCTAAAGGTGCTCAACGGTCTAACAAATTTCCTTTAATTGATTATTCAAGTATATTTTTATAATTTAATAAGCCATATGCTTTGGGCTTACATGTTATATTTTAGGATTCCTAGATTATTGGATTATGTATTAATTATGAAGCTTTTAAATGTATATAAATTCCTTTTGGACTTCAAATAGTTTTGGGCATAATTAGTATATTTGGGCTTCAAATATAATTCTAACTATATAAATTATTATTGGGCCAAATTTTAATATACATATTTTTATATAAATGAATTTATTTTGGACTTGATTATTTATTGAACTAATTCATCAAGGAAGAACATCTTAGAAGCTTCTTATATTTGCTTATGATATGCTTTACTTTGGAAGCAAGCACTTGTTATCTATATAATGGGCTATCCCATTCACATTATTCCTCAAATAATTTTATTCCATTTGTTCGTGCGCTATGTCCGTGTCCATTCATTTTATTCCATTATTTCACAATTACATCCAAAATTATGTATCCGACACGTCGAACACATCCAAACTTTCGTTTCCGTGTTGACAAGCCGACACGGAAGACACTCTCTATCTCTCTCCACTTGACCCTCGTTTCTCTTCCCTTCCCAGCCTCCGTCAACCACCACAGTTTCCACCCTGTCCGGCCACCCTTGTCGGTGGTCACCCAGACCACCACCACGAGTCTACCACCGCCATGACCGCCACTACTACTCTTAGATATACCACCCCATGACCACGCCACCTGTTCTCCATCGGTCGACCGCTGTCGACCACCACCACCACCGTCGACCAACTACTCCCAGCCACCTGAGCCACCCTCTAGCCATCACCAATACACAAAACCCTCACCACCACCACCGGTCGATACCGACCAACCAGCCCTCATCAGAACCCTCCTCCACTGGTCTACCGCCATTGCACCACCGCCCTCGTAACTATTGTAACTCTCAGATCCGGCGTCGACCAACCCAGTTTGCAGCACCGCCTCGACCGAGTCTCCATCGGGACCACTATCGAAATAAACAACCGAACCCCGACCCTGCCACTTCCAACGGCCACCACCACCTACACTCTGCCACAACCCTTACTTCAGCCTCGCCCCAGCGATAAGCATCGAGCTCTGCCCAGCCAAGCTCCGCCTAACCTACGACCAAACCCATACCGCCTCTACGTCTCCTTCCTTGTGCCAACACGAGTCCGACAACTCCGCCATCCCTGTCGGAGCAACGCTACCTCCAGAACCCCTTCACCGGAGCCATCCATTCTAGATCCCTTGACCGTACTGCCCAGATCCATAACTCCTTCGGTCAGTGCAACCATCCTCGCGTCATGGCCGAGTTAGAACCACCGAGCCCAGTGCCTACTCGAGATCCGGCGACCTGATCTACGCTGTTTTAAGCTCTTCTGTCAAGATCAACCATGCTCCACCGTGGCTCCATGATGAGCGTCGCACTCTCATGCTCTCGATCCATCATTCCCTTTCCTATGCTCTCTTTCTCTCTCTCTCTATTCTCCTTCTTCTTTTTCTCCTTCTAATATTTTTTCTTCTGTTGTGTCTCTCCTCGTGGATAGAAAGGGCTATAGGGACCGAGCCTTGGACCGGGCCTATGGACCCTGGGCTAGGATTTATTATGGACCTTCTTATAGAAAAATTTTTTTAATGAAAAGAGATTAGATTTTGGGCTGGGTTATTCGTTGGAACTTTGGGCTTTGGTTTATTGTTTTTAAAATATGGAGTTGATTAGTAGGCTTATATATACTGGGTTGATACATATATAATAGGTAAATATTTTGGGCCTTCTTACGTGATTAATAAATTTTGGATTTAATTTAATTTTTGGGGACTAAGGTACTAAATTAGTTTTATGAATAACAACTTCAAATCAATATTTTAGAATGGTTTAGCAATAAGAATCAAAATTGGGCTTTATATTTTATTGGGCTTTATATATATAAATACTTTTGAAATACAATTTATATAAATTATGTTTTGTTAATAAGAAATTCTAAATAAGTACTTTTAAATATTTTTTTATATATTCTTGGCATTGTGATTAATTTCTTAATCAATATATCAATTGGGCTATTGGGACTATTCTTGACTCAATAGAACCGTATGTTTTATTATTAGGGACCATCTTGTAGAGTTTAGCTTCTTTACATATTCTATGCCGACATGTTCGATCGTACACGTTGACTCCAACTAATTTAGGTGAGTACACTCTTTGACAGTTTTTGTTATATTGATGATTACTATGATGTCAGTATTGTAGTGTTATACTTGATTTCTGGCATGATGGTTACACGGGCTAGTATCTTGATACCTGTCACGAGGAGTCATGACTGGATCTATCGTACTAGCCGGGGGATGGAGAAATATTGGTAGATTATGTGATCGTACCCCACATACTTGTATATAGCTCACCTTCACCTCACGTAGCGTGTAGCCTGATCTTACTAGTACTTGTGCATAGCTTTCCATATATGACTGGCCTTATCTCTTACTAATACTTTTGCGTAGCCAAATGTATATGGAATAGCCTGATCTTATCCAAGCCAATCACCTAATAAACTAATATTTTATGGCACATCGTCGTTGTTTATATTCTATTCTAATTTATACATGCTGATACAGTCATTCTCCTGTTTACTCACAGATCATTATTGCCTGTGATATGATTACATGTTTACCTGTTTTCTTATTATTTCACCATTACTTTCCATCTTATATTTTTATTACTTACTATTTTTATAGCTTTTATCAATTTAATGGAACTGTTGTTGGCTTATGTATTCGCTTCAATCCTGCTTGGAAAACCATATTTTTAGGAGGTATTATGCCCCACATTATTGGACTTCATGATGATGCTAGCCGACATAGATCTCAATATACCTTTGACCGTGAGTTGACCTCTAG
This sequence comes from Iris pallida, assembly GCA_029216955.1. NCBI lineage: Eukaryota > Viridiplantae > Streptophyta > Magnoliopsida > Asparagales > Iridaceae > Iris > Iris pallida. The sequence goes on from JANAVB010005231.1 coordinate 76,082, forward strand.
AGAGCTCTAGGCCAATATTCTCTATTTAGATTTATGTTTTGTTTATCGGATTTGTCTTCAATATATTCTTGATATGTATAATCATTTATAGATTCTTGATGGTTTAGGGTTATAGTTAACTTTTCGTATTCATATATTCCTTATATCTGTATGTGATTGAGTACATGTTGATATTGTAGATTATAAAAACTTTTAGATATTTCTATTAAGGACTATACAGTGTTCTACCGTCGATACTGCGGCGTAGACTGGGCGTGCCTCACGTACTTATGCCCGAACATCCAGGTTCGATTGTGACAAAATATAAATATAAACAATATTTATGGTTCCTTTTCGCCATTACGAATATAATGTAATACCTTTCGAACTAAAAAAATGCTCCATTTGAGTTTCAGAATAATATGAATGAAATACTCGTTCAACATGTAATTTCATTCTATCAATAATATCCTTATCTTCTCTAATACAATATAAGAACATTTTAAACTTTTAAATATCATTAAGTATTTAATCCTTAAAAATGGCTTAGTAATATCAGCTCCTAAGATGAAATTATTTTAGCAACAAATATGGGTTTTAGAGCATAATATTGCCAATAATACAATTATTCCTATAGATAGGAGTATATAGGAGTATTGAATTTTTGTGTCTAAATTTTCAGACGAGATAACTGGCAATAAGCAATTACAAAGGTTTTCAGGAGCTTTAAATCATGTGGCAGAATTCTATAGGAATATTGTAAAGATACAAGAATTTTGCATCAAAGATTAAAAAATCCTGCTACTTTGACATAAGCCCATACAGAGACAGTAAAAATAATAAAACAAAAGGTTCAAAACCTACCTTGTTTACATTTACAATGCTGAATGTAATAAAATTGTTGAGATTGATGCCAGCGGCCTAATTTTCGGTGGCATTCTTAAGTAATTAAATCCTGAGTCTAATAGAGAAGTGTTGGTACGATATCATTCAAAAAATGGAATGATACACAGATTAATTACTCGATATATAGAAAGAAATTCTTTCCATTATTAAATATATTCATAAATTTCAAGATGATTTGTTAAATAGAAACTTTCTATTAAGAATTGATTATAGCTCTGCCAAAACTGTTTTAGAAAAAGATGTTTATTGTCTAAACAGATCTTTGCTAGATGGCAAGCAGAGTTAGCTATATATGATTTCGAAAAAATTTTTATTAAGGGAATACATAATTCTCTTCTTGGCTTCATTACTCATGAATTCTTGCAGAATGGATAGCCAAGGACGAGAGAAAGACAAACAACCAAGGGGAATGAGACCCATGAGCTCTTTTGGACAAGGATAATTTACCAAAAAATTTAGTAAAACCAACAAAAGGCTAGGTCATCAACCAAAAAGAGCAAACAACCAGACGTTGCTAATAGCAATCTTACTTACAAAGAAATTATGGAACTAGAAACCATTAATACTCAAAAGAGTAATTATAAGGAAACCCTCATCCTAAATAAACCAGATATCCCGGATATGAATGATCCGTAAAAATTAAAATTAGAATATCTTGAAAATACAATATTTTCTACAGGAAGCAAATCTCGTAATATTTATGAAGGGATTTAAATTTCCACTAAATCTGTGGAAATTGATTACTTATATGAGAATGCTTGAGATCCTACTTCTGAAATAGTATATAACAAAGTTATAATTCATCAGATAATCACCCATCAATCTTGGGGACTACATCCCAATAGAGCAATGATATTGACATCAAAAAGATAAATCTCAATCCTATCAATATAATTATTGGGATTATATTCAAGCCTTTTACAAGGTTTTTTGCTATGATAATGAACGAAAGAAACATTCATGGTTCATCCGGATATGTTTGACAATTTAACAGAAGGAAATTCCTTCTTGGTTCAGCGAATGGTGGTTAAAATTTGGTGCCCTCTAGAAATTCTTCCACCACTACTTCAAGAACAATTATCAAGGTGGACTCTCTCCTACCCAATTCTACTTAAAAATGACACAAATTTTGAAGTGGAGATTACAATACATTGCTCTGTCCAACATGAGATTCCTTACATATTAAAATGGATGTAGAAATACGAATTTAATAGGAATAATATTCCTATACTGGTTCAAAATTTTATGATTAAATTATCACGCCCCGATCCCGCTATGGTCTTTCATCCTCGCTTTGATCCCTGCAGGATTGTTCATCCTCTCTAAGGCGTGATGTCGTGCAAGCCTAAGTTGTGCTTACACAAGGCCAGTACCTGCACAATACAACTAGACAAGACAAAACATAATGCAAGCAGAACATATAATTGAAGCGAACCAAATTTGACATAGAGATTTGAAATAGCAACACTACTTTTTATTGATAACTTGATAGGACTACAAGTACATTGCTTTGCGACTCAAAATGCCATATCTTGGCTTACATATTTTTCTTTGAAACTCTTTTGAAAATAGTCACAATGCCCATACATCATATCCATTATTACATGACCAAAAGTAAAGACACCTTCAAAAGAAAACTTGCAAACTGGACTTGAAATAAAAATAGCTTTGAGGCGATTAAACAAGCTCTACTGGACTGAACGAGCTTTAGAGCCTCACCAAAAGTCCCCCTGTCTTGTGCTTACTGAAATGGTGCCCACAACGTGGGTTAGTACGCAAAATGTACTGGCGAGCGGCTATTTGCCAAACTCACATAAATCTGTACTACGTAGACAGTGAAGCTAGCATTCATTATTAAGTGGTCTTTCTACCTGTCTAGGTTCTTTCTAACAATTCATAAGAAGCATAAACAGTAGAAAGTACTTGCACAATAAATCTTACCTATCGCCGATAGTCACCCCTGCACAAGACAATGTTAGCACAATTTGCATATGCGAATAACTTATATTTCCTTCTTGCAGATATTGAAGTTCATAACATAATACATGGAGCCTATGTATATGATGGTCCACGGGTCATTTTCCATGATTAGCCGTTGTGACTCTTTGGTTTAGCTCGTCACTAAGGACTCAGATATCGACACCCTTTTTACCCAGGGTGCCCTAATCTCTCCTAAGCCGAGTGGTTCCCATCGCCCCAAGAATCCACTCGAAAGACAAATTTTACCTTGTGCACAAGTTGTCCAAGACCGATGCATGCTCTAGCTATTCTATCAGATAAATTAGATTCAAATTTATGCACAGATATACGACATATTCATTTCGTGCCTTTTCTTTTATTCATCTCAACATGAACAAGTTTGTCTGTCCATATCTACGTTTAAAGCATACTAGCAACAGAGCAGATGATCATTCATATGAAACAGATTGAGCAGCAGAGTACAATATCTAGCATTTGATTTAATTTGTTTATCTTCTCTTATTATTATTGTTTTCGGTACCATTTATCAGAGGGACGCAACAAAAAAGTGGACTAGACATCATTTTTATTAGGGCGTGTAGATAAATGTTAGCCCGGTCAAATCAACTCATCAAAATGAATCTTATTTGAAAGAAAGAGGGACTTTACACACCGTTCACGTACCGCCTATGCGTCCTACATTGGCACCAAAATTGATTAGCATACTTCGGTCTCTTTCTCTCAAGATTCAGAATGAATGCGAAATGCGATAAAAGTGAACAATGAAAACCAATCATCAAAAACCAACACAAAAATGCATTCATCAAAATCAAGTAGCAAAAGAAAACATCCAACGAAAACACTTGGACTCATTTCAATAGAAGCTGATCCATCAATTGGAAAGGTTCATTGCATTTCATACGTGATCAATCGATATCGGCAAAAAAGTTTCCCCAAACATCAGTCATGACTGATTTAACAAGCCGTGGATATTACATAGTGAACCACAAGGAGGGGGGCACTACATAAATGGTAGAATAAAATTGATGAGAAAGAAAAATTAAAAGAAATCCTTGCCACCATTAAGGACAGTAAGATTCTAATGAAGAATCAAATCCAGAAAGAGATTATCAAGGACAATTTGATTAAAAAATTAAAAGAATCTCTTAAAAGAAAAAATTCTCAAATTTTGAAAGAAGAGTTAACAAAGAAATGTGTTCTTTATATACAAGAACAATTATTATCTCAATTCGAATTTGATACAGACACATCATCAGTTGATCCATCTGATCCAGAGAGGATGAAATCATAATATCAAGATGTTGATCTTACGGCTGAAGAAATACTCAATCAGTTTAACAAAAACCTATGAAGATAATATCTAAAAAAGAAAATAAAATTCAAAGGCCCAATTATAATGGCGTACAAAAGATGCCTACAAATATAGTGGGCCCTCATTGTAAAACCCCTAAAATTTTACTATATTTTTTTATTAAATTCGGTACTGATTTTAATTTTTGTATTTTACGTTGCGTTGTTGCATTATACGTCGCGCATGAAATTTCATTTTTCGTAATTGCTCGACGAGTGCGAATATGTGCGAGCATACATATTTTTAGAAAAATATTTTTTCCATTTTATTAGCTTCGAAATAATATATAGTAATTACTTTATTTTTATCATTATAAAAAGGGAGTGAGATATAATTTATGTATAAATTAATTCTCTAAATTATTTATTAATTTATGAAATCCTGGAAAAGATGGCGTGGAAGACTTGATTACTGAAGTATGCGATAAACATTATGCCAGCAATAAAAAAGAAAAGACAACCATAATCATTGCTCATGTTAATAGCTAACTGCAAGGACATGACTCATTACCTACTACCATAAAGAAGGATGCAATAATGGAGTTACCGATTGCTGCCAGTTTTAAGATGTGCACCTGGCCGCTTAGTAATCTAAACTTATATATATATATATATATATATATATATATATATATATATATATATATATATATATATATATATATATATATATATTTTCAAGAGGTTGTTCCGCATGAAGTTCTTTCCAACATTAGCGTTGCGGGAGATGGAAAGACAGTTCCAAGATCTGTAGCAAGGAAAATAAAATACATAAAAATAATTAGCATAAAATTAAAGGAATTAAATACAGAACAAATTCATGATAAATATTAAATAAATACATTCAAGCACACACACACATATATATATATATATATATATATATATATATATATATATATATATATATATATATATATATATATATATATATATATATATTGTGTGTGTGTGCGTGTGTGTGCGCGTGGCATATAAACCCACTTAACATGCTAACTTTATTTTTTTTATGTATTATTGATTTCCTAATTAGTTTTTATATAAACCTTTACATATACACAAGTATATATATATATATATATATATATATATATATATATATATATATATATATATATATATATATATATATATTGAGGCAATGGGTAATTGTGGTGAACTCGCCTCTACTGGGGCTCGAACTCCAGACCACTTGGGCCGCATGCATCTCTCTTAACCACTAGGCTAGAGGTCATTTGCATATATATATATATATATATATATATATATATATATATATATATATATATATATATATATATATGCTCCAGCTATGTGGGTGTGGATCCCTCTCGATGGAGAGTCTTCGCTCCTCGGTTTCCCCCCCTCGGCCGGTGGCCGGCCGCCCCCAAGCAGCCGGGGCCCCACTGCCCGCCCCCCCCCCGCGAGGCGGCCCCCACCCTACTCCGGCCGGAGTTTGCTTAGTGTGCGGCGACTCCTCCCCCCTCCCCTCTCTTCCTCGGAGTCGCCGTCGGCCTCGTCGTCGTCGGCATCGTAGATCCCGGCGTCCTCAGTCGGCCCCATCCCTCCTTGGCCCCCCGCCTGCCTTCTCCGGCGCTCCGACCGCTGCACGGCCTCGTCCCGGCCAGCCGCTCCCCCGAGTGGCTTTCCCTGCCGCTGGGCCTCCCCCTCACTTGGCGGACCCGGGTGCTCCTCCAGCCCTAGCTTCCTCCGTCCCGGCTGTCGACCCCTCTCCGGCAACCCACCTCCCCGAGCCTTCCCCCGTCTTGGCTCCGGGCTCCCCCTCCGCGCCCCATCCCCCTCTCGCGTATCTCTCCGGCTCGTCTGCGAGTACCCTCCCGGCGCCTCCCGCACGGTCGACGACTTCCTCCTCCCCCTTGTCTCCCATCCAGCTGCTCCAGACGCCGCGGTACTCCCTCCCCCTCCCGCCGTCCAGCCCGTCGCAGCGTCACCCTACTCCTCGGCGGCGGCGGGGGCCTACTTCCAAGACCCCGCATCCCTGCGGTGGTATTGGATCCCCTTCCCAGAGCAAACGGCCGTGCCTCAGTCCCAGTGGCACGCCACCGCCCCCGGCGGAGCTAGTCTCCCCTATGCGTCGGCGTGCCGTTGTGGCCGCTGCCAGCCCTCATGGCAGTGATGGCCCCGAGGCTCTCACCCCCTTTCCCGGCGTTCTCTCTCTTTCTTCCTCGCCTCATCGCCGGCTCGGCTCGCCTCGCTGCCGTGTTGGACCTCCCCCCCTCTGCACCCGCCGGGGCTCCCCCTCCGCCTCTGCCCCCGCCGGGGCTTCCCCATCCACCTTCTCCGCCAGGGTCGACCTCCGCCTCCCTGGGCTGCGCCCTCTCTTCCTCCATCGGTGGCTGGACCTGCTCCTCCCCCCATGGGCTCGTGTGCGGCAGCCCTTCTCTGGAGCTCCCCCTTCACCGCCACCCCTCAGCCTCCTCCAGCGGTCCCGAGCTCAGCCAGCTCCCGTGGCGCGCCCTCTGCTCCTCCCAGCGGTGCCCGTCTCCATCGTCTCCCGTCTCTATCGTCTCCCCACCTCCCTCTTCCTTCGTCCTCCCTCCGTCGTCGGAGACGACCCCCTGTCAGCCCCCTTGCGGATGAACCCCCCCGGAGCTCTTGACCCCACCGTCGGTGTCTCCGTCGCGGTCGGCGTGCCGTCCCCTTTTCCTTGGGTAGTTGCCCACCTCGAGCTGCACGCCATGTGGGACGCGTGGCCCCCTCCCCCTCGGGTCTCGTGGAACGCGTGGCAGTTCTCGGGCCACGCGCTGTGCGGTCTGACCCCCATCGGGTCCCGTGCGTGGACTGGTTCCCCCCTGGGGCTTCGAGCCCCCCGCTCGTTTTTGAAATTTCGGTTTTTGGGTTTCTTTCGTTTGTGTGTTTGGGCTGGGCCCTTTTGTGTGTTGGTCCAGTGTTTGATTGTATGCTCGGCTTGAGCTTTCTGTCCGTTTTAATATATTGTCTTTAAAAATATATATATATATATATATATATTTCTTTAAAATATATATATATTATATATATATATATAATATATATATATATATATATAATATATATATATATATATATATATATATATATATATATATATATATATATATATATACACTCATATAGCTCCATATAATTTCCTATTTATATTAAAAAATTAATTCCTATAAAATTGAGGGGTTTACAACTAGCTTTATGGTCATATATGATATAGTATTTGGGATGCCTTATTTCTTTTCACGTGTGATATATTCTTGATATTATTGTTCGGTGGATTGAAATTTAGGATTTGTCGGCAGTAGGACTAACATGTTCTAAAGGCTAGACTCCTCCCATTTATCTTCTTGGACAATCGTGACCATCGTACGACTTTCTAGTGTAACTTGTACAATGTTACTTGTATAGTGTAACTAGCCTCGTCTATCTCTGTGTCCATGTATTTTGGGACTAGGCATGACATTACTGACTAACATGCCTGAAATTAGCTAAGGTTCTCAAAGAACCGAAAATCTCACAAGAATTCCATGAACATGCTAAAACTTATGAACCATTTGCCTATAATGAGAGAAATTTTATCTGTCTTGGTATAATTTTTGGTTGCATATCTGACACTCTGTATGGCATCTATTGCACGATTGCCATGACCATAGAGCTTTGAGAAGCTCTCAACAACAAGTACTCCAATGAAGGAGAAGGTTATGAAATCTATGTTATAGACATATTTATAGAATTTAAAATGGTAGGTTAGAAGTCTATCCTTAAACATACTAATGAATTACAAACAATTATTAATGAAATATATTAAAAATATATGTACCAAGTTGAAAAATTCTTTATTGTTACTTTCATTAACAAGCTACCCCTATCTTAGAAAGAAATTAGATCCAGACTTAAACATTATATATAATCTATGTCCTTAGACAGCCTTTTTATATCTCTCCGTATTGAGGAAGAAAGTAGGACTAGGGATAATGAACCTTTGAGTACTGAATTGAAGGCAAAGTTAAACATAACTGAATCTAAGGGAAAGCCTAAGGGCCAATCCTATCAACATAAATGTAACCCCCAGAAAAGTACTCCCTTGAAGAAACAAAACATGAAATTGAAGCCTATGACTGGAAAAGATAACATGACTAAGCATAAATGTTACAACTGTAGCAATCCTGACCACTTTACTAGACAAAGTTGTTACAGAAAGAAAGGCCATGGGTTTCAAATCCTGATTGTCGAACTCCTACCCCAAATGATCTTGTTATACCTCAGGGTCGTGTTACCATAACTCGGACTGAATTTGTCGAAATCGATGATCAGAGGTTTACAATCATATATTTTGTTTTTTAGGCCTCATATCAGTCTACTATTTAGTAGGTTAATACATGGGCAAACATCCATGTATGCCCTAATATTTGTTCCTTTCCTTCTCACACATAGGTTGATGAAGTTGAATTTGTAACAAAGGAAAACTCGAGTGCTACAACTAGAGTGCTTGGAAGAAAAAAGTGAACCTCAAGCTGTCTTTGAGTAAGATTCTTCCTTTGCATAATGTGCAACATGTACCAGACGTTAATAAAAACTTGAATTCTAGTTATTTACTGAATAAGCATGGTTACAAATTTGCATTCAAGTCTAATAGAGTTGCAATCTCCTTGAATGATAATATTTATTAGAAAAGCTTATGTATGTGGGGGTCTATTTAAACTTTTTGTTGATATGCCTTATAGTATTTTAAATTCCTATTTAAATAATATAAGTTCTACCTCTACTTCTATTTATAAGTTTTACCTCTACTTTTGTTTCAAATATAATGCCTATAATATAGAAAGTTATGATATTTGGCATGGTCGTTTATGATATGTCAATTTGAATTCATTAAATATAATGGTTTTCTTGCAATTAATTTCTAAGATTGACATGAACAAGAATGATAAATGTAAGATATACACACAAGACAAACAACCAAAAAAAACCCCTTCCATTCATTTGATGGAAGTCATCAGCTTTTGGAGCTTACTCACAATGACATACATGAACTGAATGGTATTCACACTTGTAGCATTAAATGTTACTTCATTACTTTATTGATGAATCCTCTAAATACTACTATATTTATTTACTTAGAACTAAATATGAAGCCTTCAATAAATTTGTATCTTTTAAAGCTGAAGTTGAAAATCAGCTGGAAAAGAAAATCAAAACTCTTAGATATGATGGTGGAGGAGAATACACTTATGCTGACTTTATTTTTTATTTTTTGTAAATTGTATGGTATTATTCATGAAGTAACTACTTCTTATGCTTCTTAAAGTATACGATAGAAAAAAAATAAAAAAAATAGAACATTTATTGATATAAAAAATGCTATGTTGGGTAGTTCCAGTTTACTAGATAACTTGTGGAGGAAGCTTTACTATCTACATGCCATATTATAAATAAAGTTCCTTTTAAAATACTGATAGAACCCTTTATGAATTGTGGAAAGACAGAAAATCATTTTTAAAATATTTTAAAGCATGGGGCTGGCTTGCTAAAGTTTTTGTCCCTCCTACCAAGAAAAGAAAACTGGGACCTAAGACTGTGTGTTTCTGTGTTATGCCCAAAATTAACATTACATTATATCTCTTGTAATTAAAAGTAAGGTAAATGATGTTGATGCTAACACTATTATGGAATCTAGGAATATTACCTTCTTTGAAAATATTTTCTTGTTGAAGAATAAAACTCCTAGATCTTCTGCATCCACGTCATGTCCTATTGAAACGCTAGTTCACATCTAGAGAAGACAACCCCAAATGAACCCAAAAGGAGTAAAAGAACTAGAAGAGAACCAAATATAGGTGAAGGTTTCTTCACTTACCTTGTAGAAGAGGACCCTATCACTTGGCGCATGTCATTTATGGTTTCTTTATTTTGGAAAGAGGCCATAAATAGTGAAATAGACTCTTATGTCCAGCAGAACTTGGAATCTTGTTTACCTTCCTACAAGTTACAAATGGATATTCAGGAAGAAGTTAAGACCTGATGAATCTATTAAAAATTTAAAGCCATGTTAGTAGCTAAATGGTTCAAGCAGAGAGAAGGGGTAGACTTTTGATACTTACTCTGTCGTTAATAGACTTGTTATAATCAGAATCTTTATAGCTATTGTTTATATGCATAAATTATTTATTCGTCAAATGGATGTAAAAATACTGTATTGAATGGAGATTTATAGGAAGAGAATTATATGGAATAACAAGAAGGGTTTGTAGTTTTAGGTCAAAAGCATAATGTATGGAAATTAATTAAATTTCTTTACGACCTAAAATAAGCACCAACGTACATGATAAGTTTGACAAGGTAATTCTATCTTATGGTTTTGTTATTAACGATTCTGGTAAGTGTGCATATCAAAATTGATGCTACCTCTTATGTTATATTGTAATTCCCCGCTCCTCACTGAGGTATTTTGTGGCTTATTGGATTTGATCAGACTGTTGGATTGTAAGTTGTGTTGGAATCGCGATATTTAAAGGATCCTGCAGTCTCTCTTAAATTAGACGGATGGAATAATTTATGGAGTGTAGCTTATTTGTATGTTTATGCCAAGTAAGAAGATCATGCATTACGTCAAATCATCTCTTGAGGACCCGTTGAGCATATATGGGATCGGAGCATGAAGACCAATTGTACAGGTGGGTGGATCTGTACCTTCTTCTCTACTCCTTCATGCATAATAAAATAAATTTCTTCTGTTGTTATGTTGTCCTTAAAATGCTCAATGCTCTAGTTGATATAAAGATAATGATTCTCATGCTTAATATTATTGAACTGAATGAGACACATAAATAATGAACTACTTATGTAATTCACACATAAAAGATCAATTGATAATGCTAATGACACCATGAATACAATGTTGTATGTTCGGATGAAAAATGATGAGATATGATGAAAAAAGAAACGTTGGAATAACGAAATGTGGGGATCGGTAGATCACCAAATGAAATGATGAGAATAAAAAGTTGTTGAATGCGACTTTGATGATAGCGGATGATGAAATGTTGGCTCTGTTTACTTTCAGTACATACAATTTATGCATATAATCGAGTTGTATATGCATTCGTAGGATCATGGATAAGTTGTGCAAAAGGTTTGAGTGAGTTTTATCGAACGGTGCCTAGGATACTGGGACCAGTTCGATCTAGAGAAAAATATTGGTCATACTATCCTATGATGACACAAGGTAATTATCGGACTTCCGTGAGGCTTACAACCTACAGTGGAATGGTGCATCATATTACCCTATGAAGTCCTGTATGACATGAGGTATTACAGAACATTCAATGAGGCTAATTACTTGCTCTAAATGGAACATCGTAATACCCTTTGGGGATGTAATTTATGGTGCACACCAACGACCATCACGGTAATGAACTGGCCCACGTCTCTGTAGGTTTTCCACATATGTTTGGGATTTACAGTACACAGAGATTAGCTTGATCAGTATTAAGGCATCGAAGTTTTGTGGGGCATGCGGTAGCTCTCCTTGTAAAAGATGATATCTTTTGTTATAAAGGGCATAATGTATGGTCATTAAGAGCCTTTGTAATTTGTTGTACATCTTTGTATTCTATTGTTATGATCAATAAAGAGATTTTTTTCGTATATCATATTGTGACTTTAATTTGTCTGGTTATTTTGCTATAATATGTTTGTTTTGTGATCCATTATTATATATACACTGTTCTTGCCTTGTACAAGTACAACTTAGACTTGTACGATATCACGTCCGGGACGATTTGTCGGTTCTGTGGAACCGGGGCATACATATATTATGCTTATATGTTAATGATATTCTCATATTTGGAACTATCATGAATATTATTGACTATTTTGATTCTAAATTTGTGAGTAATCCTTGTGATACAAGTAGCAGGTTGAAAAAGAATAAAGGAGAAAAGTGTGGTTCACCTGAAATATTATAAGCAAATCAGATGCATGAACTATATTGCTAATTGTAATAGCATTATCTTTCCTATATAGTAGAAAACTTAGTCAGCACACTAGCATACTAAATAGCTCATAATGGGCTACCTAGAAAGGGTAATGAGATACCTTGAGGGCATCATATTACATTGATTATTCTATGGACGATACCCATCTGACTATAAAGGTATACTGATGCAAATTGGATCTTTGGTATAGATGAGATCAAATCATAAGTAGATATGTGTTCACATTTGAATGAGTTTTTATAGCTTGGAACTCTACCATATAGACATATGTATCAAGGTTAACTATGGAGGCAAAGTTTATATCCCTTTACCTTATACCAGTGAGGAAGAAGACTAGATCAGGAATCTGGTAACATATATTCCTCTGTGGAGCAAACCAGCGCCTGCTATTCCTATATACTATGACAGCCAAGTTACAATAGCAAAGGCTCAAAGGACTAGTTATAATGGTAAATCTAGACTTATACTTATAAAGTACAATTGGGTAAAGCAAGTGCCATCCAGTGAGATAATTGTAATTGACTTTTCCATATCAAAAAATAATATGGTGGATCCTCTAACTAAAGGTCCTTCAAGAAGATTGGTATTACAAAGTGAGGAATGGGGCTGCAGCCCATAGATTGAGTCACCTCAAAGGTAACCCAACCTTCATTTGAAAGTAACAAGAAAAGGTTCAACGGATAATTACAAAATTGATGAGTGACTAAAATACTATATGTTGTAATTGTAATTGTTCATTCCTCTCCTATATAGTGTTTGTCATTTTCTTCATGTACTATACTTTCTTTAGTCTTTATTTTTTGTACTGTTTCCTATCTTCCATGCATGTTATTTACTGTACAACATGCTTGTATATTATGTATCTTGCTATATCCCCTGAGGATCTGATGATCTCTCTAGGTAGTTGACTGAGTGAAGTTAGTTTACGGATAATAATGGTGTTGCTAGGTTTGATTCAAGTATCTTTTGCGTTTACATGTTCATCTCATTTTACTTGCATTCTGCTTGTTAGCCTAGTATTTATAGACTCATACTATTTCTTTAGAGTCTATTCGGATAAGTGTAGTATGGAGTGCATACCATGATATACATTGCCCATTCTTGTGTTCTATATTACTGTGGATTGAGACTTAGTGATAGATATGAGGCTGTTACTGTACAACTATACATATTCGAGCTGGGCTGGAGTCCACTTGATACGTAACTGGCATTTATACGCATTCCTAGTTCTACGAATTTTTGGACTGGGGCGTTACACTACATCACCTCCGAACAATTCTCTGATGAGAGAATCCCCCGTAAGTTTCCTATTTTCCTCCAGAGCTCGCCATGTCCACATAACCTATGAGCAATTCATATCACAGTGTTGATATGCCTTGGGTAGTGAATCCATTAAAAGGTATCACAGTGAAGCATCTCTATTTTCCTTCTAATTATCCCCAGCGGACCTATAGCCTCAATCATAGTTACCATGTGTATATTACCTCTGATAACATTATTTTTAAATATTATCCGTACCCAATGTTGAGTACGCCATCGATGGTAAGCCCACTTATGTTTCCCCTAATGGAATCGTCCTTCATTTCTCTCGGCATTTGCCATGTTCACACTACTTTGAGCAAGCACCCCAGTTTTGTCAAACTGTATATTCACTATCTGTATCACTGTAAACCTCTACCTTTACTAAAGAAAATTTTATTATTATCAATTTACTAATAGTTATTATGCTAAATGGAGTATCGATAATATATATATATCTTATATATATTATATATATATATATTATATATATATATATAATAGATATATATATATATATATATATATTATATATATATTTTATATTATATATATATATATATAATATATATATATATATATACACACACATGGGCTTGTAAAATATTTAATTTTTATATTTATTTTATATATAGAACTATACAAGTACAAAATAATAATATATATTTTACATATACTGGTCCTCTAGTATAAATAATTTTTATGTATTTTAATTTTACTTGGTAATTAGTTTGGTTAATTGATATCTAGTTATTTATATATAAATTTGATCTAATTTTAATTACAGGAATTCAAATTATATATTATATATAGTTTAATTATAAAGCTACACTAATAGGTTTACTTTATTAAATAAATAACTGTATTGGTTATTTTTTTTATGCCATGGTGGATAAAAAATATTTAACATTTTATATTTTAGAAAATATTTATATATAATTTTTATGGAACTCTTATTTTATATAAATTAGAAATAAATAATAATAATTTTGGGCGTAAAAATATTTTGTTTAAGATTATATTAAAAACATTTTTAGAAGTTCTTATTTTAGTTAATAAATAAATAAAATAAATAGAAAATAGGGGAAAAAAATCTTGGGTAACAGTACCCGAGCGGGGGTACTATTCCCAACATCCCAGACCGCCCTACGATATATATATATCTATTATATATATATATATATATATATATATATATATATATATATATATATTTTATATATATATATATAGATATATATATATATATATATAGATAATATAGAAAGCGGATCAAAAGCCCCCCTTAGAAAACTCCATAAAAACCCCCCTCACTCTAATCCGTAATTTAATGTTAATTAATGTTAATATAATGTTAATGTTAATATTAATGTAATATTAACATTAAATACTAAAATTAACATTAAACTTAACATTAAAATTAATATTAACATTAACATTAAATTAACATTAATTTAACATTAACATTAACATTAAAATTAATATAAAAATTAAAAAATTATATTAACATTAACAATAATATTAACATAAATATTAAAATTAATATAACATTAACATTAATATTAACATTAACATTAATATTAACATTAACATTAATATTAACATTAATATTACAAATTAGAGTGAGGGGGGTTTTTATGGGGTTTTTAAGGGGGCTTATATATATATATATATATATCTATAAATATATATATAAATATATATATATATATATATATAATATATATATATATATTATATATATATATATAGGAAAAAAGAAAAAAAAATAAGGAAAAAAACCTAATCCAACTCAACCCCTGCGTGCTCGGCCAGACCACCGGGCGTGCGTCGCGGAGCAGTTAAGCGCGCAACTTCGTGACGAGATTTTTGACTCTTTGCTCCACCATTTCGCGAGCCAATTTCATCGGTACGTTGTCAACCTACCCAACTTTTCTTCCCTTCAAATGGTTTGCTTTATTTCGCATTTTGAGTGACGAAAATGGAGTTCCAAATCGAAAAGAAAAAAACCCAATTTTCTGAACCTAGAAACTGTTCGCCCTGTTTTGGAAGCCAATTTTCGAACGGAGTAACGATAATTTTTAAATTCTAAAAGAACAGAGTTGTAGCCAATATGAACGGGTTCACAACGACTATTTATGTGGAATTTTTTATATTATTTTTGGTCGAAATTTAATTCCAAATCGGCAAAAATTTGTTTAGGAAAACTTGGAAAACTCTGATACGATGTCCGTCTCAACAAACATGATGACTTGGTCGTGAACCAGTTGCATCAAAAAGTGTGTATGGACTTCCCGGACGTGTGGACTTTGACAAAATTTGAATTAGTTGTGTGTGCGCGACGAATTCCACCCATATCCGTCAAAAATCACCGTATCGATGATTTTGCAATTTCTCCAATTACATCGTGCATGCTCATCAACTCGTGATGAAACTTGTGCCATTGGACTCGATATTCCTGTGAGCTAGGTTTGGTCCGATTCTGAGAAAGTTGACCGGATCGTCATATCGCGGGCCCCACGATCCGATTCAACGGACAATTTTGTGTACGGCTCATTGGAATCCAAAATTGGACATACCAAAGAGTTCGTATTAGAAAAAGGTCGGTAGACAAATATTTTGTTGACTTTAGAGACCTTTAGGTTGGGCATGCTTTTCGGTGCAAAGCGGGTCTAACGACGGACATCATTTTGACCTAAAATTGATGTTTTGCTCCTGTGTCCAAAATTGGACTTATGGGTAGTTGATCTTAGTTTTTCTCTTATTTCAAAAATGTTGGTGAGGTCTATTTCAGTATCTGGAGACATTTGTGGAAGCTCCACCTTTGCAGCTTCTTTCGGCTTGACGAATTTGTCTGCTGGACATTGTCAAATATTGCACAACCTTCAGGCAAGATACCTTGCTAATATATTCTGTTTATTTACTGTCACTTCAGTATTTTTAATTTATTTATTTGCTTATTTATTTCATATTAAACTACGTGTCCAAGTCATACTTGGGCGCAAACGACTGTATTAGTCGTTTCCTTTGCTTTTCTTTGTTTTATGCATGTTGACTTAGTTTTGGTAGTCTACCTTATTATTATGAAATATTAGTATATCACCTTTGGCCATGACACATGCGTTCTGTAACACCTTAGACCCAAAATACGTGGAGTAGGAGACGTATACATGCCAGCTACATATCGAGAGTACTCCAGCCCAGCTCGAATACGTATAAGCTGTATTGGTTTCTAAATCAATCTATCAAATCAACTAATATCTATCTCAATCCACTGAAGATAAAATCTTGTATAAACGAAGTATACTAATGCTGGTCAGGCATTAACATACTGGTTCCTACAAGTAACAAAAAAAAAGAGAATATACAATAAAGTGGACCAGACTCTAATGTAATTATCTTGAACAAGCTTCTAAAGAAGAATAAAGCTTGCAAAACTAGGATATACAGCAGCAAGGTCAAAGTAATATAATATAGGGCGAATATGGAAAGATATCAACTAAATATATACCTGAAATTCCAAAAAAATAATCATCAATCCTCCAATGTTTTACCTCGATAACTTCAGCTAATACCTGGAGAGATCACCAGGTCCTCAAGGGACTAGCGGGTTACATAAAACATGCCAAATGTAACAGTACAACATATGCAGAAAAATAAGTAGTAATCAAGGAAAAACAGCTAAGGCATAATGGACTAAGACACCAAGATCTAAGGCACTGGCATGCCATACTTGTTATGGCTAACTGGTCAAAGCTATAAACTGTAATCAAGGCAAGTACACCCAATCTATAGTATATCAATCGTAGTCAAGGCAAGCACTCACAACCGAGATTGTAGCCATTCCTAGTAAAATAATCCTATAGACCGTAGTCAAGGTAAGCACTCACAATCTATAGAATGTCAAAGTCAAGTCCTATCAAGTCATGTCAGGTCAAGTAAAGTCAGGGGAATCAGTGGTGTAGGACTAGACAACTCTATTATGGAACACGAGTGAACACGAACGCAATATAACATATAATGAATGTATAACAGAAATCAAGAGCGTGAATGTACGCTAAATACAAAATAAAGTAAAACTAAAAATAAGATAAGTAAACTAGACACAGATGAAGCAATCATGGATATACAATATAAGAAAAAGGAACAATAAAGAAGTAAAGGGCATGCATATAAAATATACTGTACAAGCTGGCAAGGTATACTTGCCTGGTGGTAGCAAAATGTCCCTGCAACCAACTCGTAATCAAAGAGTCTCGAAACCTGAACTCTCGTAAATGCCTTGGATGCTGAAACAGACATTGTCAACATTTCCAGAATAAGTAAAATAGCTAGAATAGGCTACCCATAGGTCCAATTCTGGACACATGGACAAATAGTAATTTTGGGCCAAAACAGTGTCTGCCATTGGATACGCTTTGCACCAAAAAATGTGCCAGAGCCTATGGTCTCTAAAGTTATCAAACTATATGTCTATGGGTCCGGTTTGACGATATTAATCCAACCGTACGTCCAAAGTTAGATTTCGGTAGGCCGTACACAAATTTGCCCGTTGGATCGGGTCTTGAGCTCGCCAAAATAGTGTTCTGGTCGACCTTCTCAGAATCGGACCAAACTTGGCTCACAGGACCAAAAAAATAACATGAGTCAAGTGGCACATGTTTCGTCACAATATGATAAACGTGCATAAAGTAATTGATTAGTTTGCAAAGAGGCCGATACAAAATTTTTGACGGATACGGGTGTCACTCTCACTTTTCTAATTTGGGGTATTTTAGTTATTGTGATATTTTGAATTTTTGATTATTTTATTATTAAATCGATTGGTGTTTTGATTTTTGATTAGTGCTTTTGGTAGTAACATATGGTTTAACCATAAATAACCTTGATTAGAGACTAACCATGTGATTAAAATCCTATTTAGCTAATTAGATTTCAATTTAGAGCATTTTTTTAGGAAACAATTAATTCATTTTTAGGCTATTTTAGCATGTAGCTTTTTGGCCTTTTTGCTAATGGGCTTCATACGGACTTTAGTTACATGGTGGCCCATCCTAAACCCTAACCTAACCCTAGCAAACCCCTTGGCCGGCCATAACAGCAGCCCCCCTCTTTATGTACAAAATATTGTAGCCCCCAAGTTTCAAAACCCAATAAATTGCCTCCTCTTCCAAAGTCCATTTTCCTCAATTCTCATCCAAATCAATCCAAACAAAGTGCATTGTGATCCTTAGGAGGAGAGGAACTTGCTGGAGACTTGCTAGCAAGGAAATGGAGGCGTTGGACTGGAGAAATCGGTGTCGACACGTTTGGAGCTCGTTTCATTGATATATTGACTCTCAATAGGTAAACACCTTTAAACACTTGTAAATTCTGATTTTTCTTCATAGATGCATCCATCTAGGTACCCCGGACCTGTACATGTAGTTTGATAGGTTTTTGTATCCGTTTGATAGGCATATCGGACACATGTCGGTGTATTGGAACACGTATTCGACAAAATGCCTCTTAGAATCGAAAGTTCTTATTTTTCGATTCTGTTTTCACGAAGTTGATTATGTTTATATTTGAAACAACTTTCATGAAGACGAATCTTGATTTGACACATTTTTGGTGTCCAAATCGGACACGGACACGCGTGCACGAGGCCCGTGCATAGCCTCGTGCATGTCCTGCTGTTCGAGTTCCATAACTCGACGAATACGACACGGTTGGTCATAAAATTTTAAGGACACATGGGGGCAACCTCTGCCCACATGCTTCTAAATTTTATGATGTTTTCGTGTAGCGTGCACAAAGAAATAGAAGCCGTACTGGTTCGGCTGAACTGTGCACGCGTGCGAAAAATGCCGCTGATACGGCCTTCGTTCGCGGACACGATGCGACAAGGACACGAACCAGGACCATGGACACATAGCCCTAGAACTAGGCTAGCCGTAAACTCGACCATGTGGCATGACGTGGCTCGTGTCGCGAGCTACGGACGTCGACACGGGCCCACGAGGCCGCAAAACGCGTGCGTTCAGCCCGTGCACTGTCCTGCAGTCTGAGTGTCATAACTCGATGCACAAGACACAGTTTTGCCTGAACTTTTGTGGACATGTGGGGGCAACTGCTGCCTACATGCTCGTGAAATTTCATGAGATTTTGTTGAGTATGTACGAAGTTATCATGTCTGCACTGATTTGACTGATACCGTACACGCGTGCATAGCCCTCCCCGATACGCGTCTCATGCGATGTGTGGCCACTACGTGGACACTGTTAGGTTGGTGCACACCTAGACCTAGACCCAACCTAGCTACGTGTACGAGCACGAGGCTCCTCGTGTTGCGTGTGGCGTTCTATTGAGCGTGGCACGTGCCCACGAGCACTTGTCTATACACGTGCATACGTACCGGTGCGATACACTGATTGGACATGATACGGACACGAGTTCGACCTTGTAAGTACCCGAGCATGACACACGTGTATACCTCCGTGTTTGCCAAGTTTCACGAGTTCTAGTTTAGTATTTTGGAAATTGGGTATCGAGTTGGGTTTTGAGTACGGTTGGGTTGTTTTGAGTTGATTTTAGTTTTGAAATCGAATTTCTGAGCTTTAAGTCAGATTTCTGAGTTTAGAGTTTAGGGTTAGTTAGATTCTGAATTCGATTTTGTAGTGAGACTATGGTTACTTTCATTCGTATAAAATCTATATGTTATATATATATAGTTCCCTTTGTATATATAAATATCTATAAATATTGATAGTATATAAATATAGGCTTATATATGTATATATGGTTTCTGTGAGTTTGGGTATTGAAATGATAGGTTTCAGTTTTGATTTCAGTTTTGTTAGTAGCCTAAATTAGAGTAGCTATATACTTTTATATTAAATCTATATACATATATCTAGTCTATATAAGCTCTCTCTCTCTCTTTCTATATATATATATATATATATATATATTTTATTAATAAGAAGACTTTTATTGATGTATCAGGCACAAAATGCCGAAGCCTATACAAGTAAGCGCGCTGGGCGCTGAAAAACAATAAAACGGAACCTGAAAAGGAAACCAGCCCCAAGGGGGCGAAGAGCGCAGCTAGAGAAAAGACTGCCAAAAAAGTTCCGAGGAGTAGGAGCAGCGGTTCTGGGATTTAAGATTTTGTCGAAGGACTTCTCGAATCAGCTGAGGAGTATATTGGCGTCCTTCATACCTGGATTTGTTCTGATTCTTCCAGAGTACTCATATACCAGCGACCACGGCGATCTGATGACCATGGGTGTCCCCCTAGTGAGCCAGGAGATCCTTGAAGCCCCCGGATTGCTGTATCCTCTTACATCGTCTAGAGAGTTCTAGCCAAACCAGGTTAGTGAGTTCTTCGGAGAGAGAGAAGGATGTGTTATGCGGTTTTCGGGTTGTGGGAGGTGCAACAGTGGCATCTGGATGTGAGGCTGAAGCCGATGGTGGTAAGAGAATCGTTGGTCGGCAGCTTCCTACGTTGGGCTCTCCAGATCAGAAAGGACCATTTGTTAGGGATGAATGATTGCCAGAAAGGCATGAGCAGGGGAAACGGCATGCCCCCCCACCAACCTCCCGTCGGCAGAGGCTATCGTGAATGATCCACCGATGTTGGGGGACCACATCAATTGGTCTGGGGAATCGTCGATCCGAACGTCCGCAGCTTCGAGTCTGGTCGACGCCTCCTGTCCGATCCAATCTCTGATCCGCTCCCAACGCCAACCCGATGCTAGGTCCCAGAGATCCCAAAACGTGCAGCTAGGGGGGGCATTAGGGGATAGATGGAAGATCCCATCGCTGATCCACCGTTCAAAGCAAGGGAAGGAGTCTTCGTTGCCGAGTCGCAAGTGGATCAGGGTTCAGTAAGCTGACGGCCGTAGAGAATACGGCTCCACGATGCCGAGGAGCGACTGTTAGCGACGGCCATTGTAGGGTGGGAATATGGGAAGTATCTTGCCTTCATGAACCTCGACCAGACAGAGTTGTGCGCTCTAAGCTTCCACCACAGTTTCATAGAGCTGGTGCTCACTGTAGGATAATTTGATGAAGCCGAGTCCCCCTCATCGGTTGGTTTGGCCATAGAGTCCCAGCTGGCCCAGTGATGCTTATCCTGGCCTTTGTTATGTCCCCAGAAGAAGCTGGTGAAGAGGGCCTCCGAAGAAGAGAACCTTCAATGGCGGGGAGCAAACTTCCACGGTGTAGATAGGGATGGAGGATAACATGTGCTTGATAAAGATTATTTTGCTGCCAGGGGATAGGGTCGCGTTGTGCCATCCCGCAATCTTCTTCCTAACCTTGTTGACCATGCCGCCGAAGATGCTCGAATTAGATCTGCCGTAAACCAATGGGCAACCCAGGTAGGTGAACGGCGGGTAAGCGGTGGAGAAGGAAGAGAGATTGGTGAGGGCAGCAGAGTGGCCTATATCGGCTTTGTGGTGGGTGTATATGACAGTTTTGTTGTGGTTGATCCGTTGTTCGAAGCATCTTGTGTATTTATCTAGGGTGCTGCAGACCACCTTCTACGGCTCCGATGTCCCTGGAGGAGAAGATGAGCACGTCGTCGACGTAAGCCAGGTGAGTAATAATGGGGTATCCCGTAGTGGTATAAAAGTGGAGGAAATTGGGGATGTTGACCATGCTGTTGAGGTTTCAGCTGAGGGCTTCGGCAGCTATGATGAAGATGGTGGAGGATAGAGGGTCTCCTTGTCGGACACCGCGCTGGCTTTGAAAAAGCCATCCGTTTACCCGTTGATGATAGTGGAGAACCAAGAGTTGCTAATGGATCTGTAATTGATGTCTATCCATGTTTCTGAGAACCCAAAAAGCTCTGAGAACCCAAATCATGAATTGCCAGTCCAGCTGATCGTATGCCTTCTCCATATTAAGCTTAATGGCTATGTTACCCCCCCCAGGAATTTCATGCAAGCGACCATCTCCTGGGCTAGAAGGATGTTGTCAGTGATGTTCTGCCCTGGGACGAACCCGTTTTTCTCTGCAGAGATAATCTTGGGAAGGATGGGGGACATGCGGGTGGCGACGATCTTGGAGATAATTTTATTGGCGAAGTTGTAGAGGCTGATCGGGTGAAAGTCATTGAAGGTCTCTGGGTTATCTTTTTTAGGGATTAGGATGAGATTGGCCCGGGATAGGGATTTAGGAAAATGAGCGCCTTGAAAAAAAGTTGCAACGGCTTCGGTCACGTCGGTCTGAAGGATGTTCCAACATGAGCGGAAGAACGTCCCAGAGAAACCGTCTGGTCCCGGAGCGCTGTGCTCATCAAGAGCCCATACCGCGGACTTGACTTCTTCCGTAGATGGAGGGGTTAAAAGTTGATCATTGTCCTGCTCATTGGTAAGGAGGGGGACCTGAGCCAGGAAGCTATCGTCCTTGACGACGGTCTTTGGTGAAATGATTGGAGTAGAAGTTGGCGGCGGCCGTCTGGATGCTCCGCTGATCTTTGAGTAAGGTGCCTTCTCGTCGGTGATTTGGTAACGATATATATTTTTTTAGTATATATATATATATATTGAGTTATATAGATATAGTTTAAGTTTAATTATATGTCCAATTGTTCAAATTTAAGAGTTTATGTCCAGCTTTGAGAATGGAATTGATAAGTTGTTATATAGTTTCATGGTAAATTTTGTGTAGGTATATGATGTTGTATATA
Source organism: Iris pallida (assembly GCA_029216955.1). NCBI lineage: Eukaryota > Viridiplantae > Streptophyta > Magnoliopsida > Asparagales > Iridaceae > Iris > Iris pallida. The sequence continues at coordinate 99,260 of JANAVB010005231.1, forward strand.
TATATAGTATAGATATATATATATATATATATATATATATATTATATATATATATATATATATATATATATATATTATATATATATATTATGTATATATATATATACAATATATATCTATATATATATATATATATATATATATAACCCGAAACACCCCCATTTATTCAGTAAGGCTCAAAAAGCCGAAGCCTGTATATATATAAGCGTACTTCCATGGCTGTATGAATAATCGAAAGAAGTCGTTGCACATCATTCCGTCACCACTGATACTGGAGTTATTCTTACGGAAGGCAGGATATTCATACCCATGCGAAGGAATTCTTTGCAAAATCATATGAGAGGGGGAATATCCAGGATGATGAAGATTTGCTCAATCTTATCCGAGTATTGTGACAGACGAGGACAATAACACTGTCATTGCTGAGCCTACAAAGGATGAAATTCTAAATACAATCAAGTGCTTGGATAAATCTAGTGCCTCAGGTCCAGATGGGTTTACCCCTTCTTTTATTACACAGTTGGGATATTATTGGTGATGACATTCAAGAGGCAATTTCTATGTTCAGGACGGGTTTTCCCTTCCTCGGGCTTTCACTAACACTTCTATTGTATTAATCCCTAAGGTCAAACAACCTCAAACATTTGGTGATTACAGGCCTATCAGTCTCTGTACTATCTTTAACAAAATCATATCGAAGCTCTTATCTCGCCGATTAGCTCCTTTGCTACCACGTCTGAT
>JANAVB010005231.1:105000-112500 GCA_029216955.1 Iris pallida
GGCATTGAACGAGCATAGCGCCCCCGGCCCGGACGGATTTACTGGTGTTTTCTTCCGTTCCTGCTGGGAGATCATCAAACGGGACATCACCGACGCGGCCATAGCTTTCCTAGAGGGAGCTCATTACCCCAAAGCAATCTCCAGCGCCAATCTCATCCTCATCCCGAAAAAAGATAACCCTAACTCCTTCCGCGATTTCCGTCCTATCAGTCTTTGCACCTTCACCAACAAAATTATATCCAAGATCATTGCCACCAGAATGTCAGACATTCTCCCCAAATCATATCGGAAGAGCAAAGTGGTTTCGTTCGAGGCAGGAACATCCAGGACAACATCATGCTGGCCCAAGAGCTTATCACCTGCATGAAGTTTCCTGCTCGAGGGGGCAACATCGCCATCAAAATTGACATGGAGAAAGCCTACGACAGACTAGACTGGCAGTTCATGATCTGGGTCTTCAGAGCCTTCGGTTTCTCGGAGAATTGGACCAACACTGTGTGGAGATCCGTCAGCAACTCATGGTTCTCCACCGTCATCAACGGCCAATCCGAGGGCTTCTTCAAATCTAGCCGCGGAGTCAGACAAGGCGATCCTCTATCATCCACGGTCTTCATCATTGCCGCCGACGCCCTGAGCAGAAACCTCAACAACATGACCAACACCCCGAACTTTCAGCATTATCATACCGCTAGCGGATGCCCCACCATCACCCACCTGGCATTTGCCGACGATTTACTCATCTTCTCCTCGGGGGATGTCGGATCGATGGAGGTCGTTCACAACACCCTGACGCGGTACTCGAGATGCTCTGGCCAGAAAATCAACCATTCCAAGAGTGTCATCTACGCCCACCACAGCATCAATATCGAGAACGCTTCCAGTCTTACCAACATCACCTCCTTCGCGGTGGCCCACCCCCCCTTCAACTACCTCGGCTGCCCACTGGTCTACGGGAGATCCAACGCTAGCATCTTCGAGAGCCTCATCACCAAAATTAGGAACAAAATCGAAGGTTGGCACAACGCCACCCTATCCCCAGGCGGCAAAATAATCCTCATCAATCATGTGCTCAACTCAATCCCCATCCACACCTTGGCGGCTTGCTCCCCGACCAAGAAGGTCCTTGCGTCGATCGAGCAAACCTTTTGCAAGTTCTTCTGGGGCCATAATGAAGGTCAAGACAAACACCACTGGGCAAGCTGGGAGACCATGGCCACCCCGATTGCGATCGGCGGGCTCGGATTCACCAAACTTAATCACATCGTTAAAGCCTTCTCCATGAAACTGTGGTGGAAATTACGCACGAGCGATAACCTATGGACCAGGTTCATGAAGGCCAGATACTTCAAGCACATCCACCCAACGACGGCCAGAGCCAATAGCAGATCCTCAGCGGCTTGGCGCCGCATATTACGGGGCCGCGATCTGGCCGAGCCGGCGATAAGACTCCGTCTGGGCGACGGCAAGGCCAACTTCTTCCTGGAAAAATGGATCGGTGACAGCCTCATCCCGAACACCCGGGTTCTCCCAGCAACTGCAAGATCAAAGACATGTGGAGCCCCACCAATAATGATTGGAATTGGGACCGGATTCGCGATTGGGCCGGCCAAGGCACAGTCGACAACATTCGTCAGCGAGGTCTTAACATTGGTTCCGAAGCGGATGTACTGAGATGGTCGCTGGAAGCTTCCGGAGTTTTCTCAGTGCGTTCGGCGAGATCCGCGATCCACGAGAACGGCCAAGAGCAATTCACTGCGCGATTCTGGCATTCGTGCATCCCTAAGAAATGGTCTTTTCTCTCCTGTGGAGAGTTGTGAGAAAGAAATTGCCAACCGATGAGATCCTTAACTCCCATCGGCTTCAGCCTGGCGTCAGCCTGTAATTGCTGCGACGATAGGCAGACGGAGACTATTGAACACATCTTCCGGGAAGGAAGCCTCCCCGACCAAATCTGGAGCACCCTCAACAGCATTTACAACATCAATCCAGGAGACGGGCGCTTAAACGATCTCCTGGCTCTCTGGGGAGCCGCATCCCATGGCCATCAGATCGTTGCAGCGGCTGCCACCTGGGTAATTTGGAAGAATCGCAACAAAGCGAGATACGAGGGTCACCAATACTCCGCCGAACAGCTCATTCGGGAAACTCATCGACAATGCCGCAAAAGGAGTTCCCTGTGCTCCCACACCTCGTCAGCATTCTGGCAACCCTTCTCCAATTAGTTTGTCGGGCGCAGTAGCCCTCCCCTGTTTTGGTGGTTTCAGGCTTTTTGCCTTGTATCAGGCTTCGGCATTTTGAGCTTTGATCAATAATAGAAGGGGTTCTTTAAAAAAATATATATATATATATATATATATATATATATATATATATATATATATATATATTATATATTATATATATATATATATATATATATATATATAGTATATAAAGTTCCTCTGTGATATTTCTATATATATATGTAGATATATATATTACTATATTATATGTATATATTACTTATATGTTTTCTGTTGGGGTATATATATATATATATATATATATATTATATATTGTTTTTTTAATAAACCCCCTCATTTTATGATCAAGGCTCAAAATGTCGAAGCCTGATAGGGATACAAGGCAAAAAGCCGGAAGAAAAAACTACAAAAGGAAAGACAGGGGGAGGGGCGACTGCGCCCGCCAAACTAACAGAAGTATGGTTGCCAGAATGCTGGAGGGCTGTGGGAGCACTGCGAACTCCTTTTGCGACATTGCCGGTGGATTTCCCGAATGAGCTGTTCGGCAGAGTATTGGTGACACTCGTATCTCGCTTTGTTGCGATTCTTCCAAATTGCCCAGGTCGCGGCTGCTGCTACGATCTGGTGGCCGTGGGACGCAGCTCCCCAGTAGGCCAGAAGATCGTGAAAGCGCCCATCTCCTGGATTGATGTTGTAGTTGCAGTTGAGGATGCTCCAGATTTGGTCGGGGAGGCTTCCCTCCCGGAAGATGTGGTCAATAGTCTCCGTCTGACGCTCGTTGCAGCAGTTACAAACAGACGCCAGGCTGATACCGATAGAGTTAAGAATCTCGTCAGTTGGCAATTTCTTTCTCGTGACTCTCCACAGGAGGAAAGACCATTTCTTAGGGATACAAGAATGCCAGTATCCGCAATGAAATGATCTTGCCCGTTCTCTTGGATCGCGATTCTCGCCGATCGCACTGAGAATGCTTCAGAAGCTTCCAGCGACCATCACAGCTCGTCCGCGTCGGGCCCAATGATAAGTCCGTGCTGACGAATGCTGTCAACCGTTTCGTTGCCGACCAATCGCGAATCTGATCCCAATTCCATTCGTTGTTAGTGGGGTTCCACAGGTCTTTGATTTTGCAATTGCTCAAGAGTCAGTAATGTTCGGGATAAGGCTGTCACCGATCCATCTCTCCAGGAATGGGTTAGCCTTGTCGTTACCCAGATGAAGTCTAATCGCTTGCTCTGCCAGATCGCGGCCTCGTAGAATGCTGGCGCCAAGCCGCGGATGATCTACTGTTAGATCTGGCCATCGCAGGGTGGATGTGTTTGAAGTATCTGGCTTTCATAAACCTGGTCCACAGGTTTTTGCTCGTCCGTAATTTCTACCACAGTTTCATTGAGAAGGCTTTGACGATGTGATTGAGTTTGGTGAATCCAAGCCCACCGATCGCGATCGGGGTAGCCATGGTTTCCCAACTAGCCCAGTGGTGTTTGTCTTGTCCTTTGTTGTGGCCCCAGAAGAACTTACTAAAAGATCTGCTAGATTGACGCGATGACCTTCCTGGTTGGGGAGCAAGCCGCCAATGTGTGGATGGGGACGGAGTTGAGAACATGTTTGATGAGGATAATTTGCCGCCGGGGATAGGGTGGCAGTTATGCCATCCTTCGATCTTGTTCCTATTTTGCTGATCAAGTTCTCGAAGATGCTGGCGTTGGATTTCCCGTAAACTAGGAGACAGCCAAGGTAGTTGAAGGGAGGGTGTGCCACCGTTAAGGAAGTTAGGTTGGTTAGTCTGGTAGCGTTTTCAATTTTGATGTTGTGGTGGGCGTAGATGACGTTCTTGGATTGGTTAATTTTCTGGCCAGAGCATCTGGAGTACTGCTCCAGGGTGTTATGAACCACCTCCATAGATCTGACATCCCCAGAAGAGAAGATGAGTAAATCGTCGGCAAAGGCCAGGTGGGTGATGGAGGGGCATCCACTGGCAGTGTGATATTGCTGGAAGTTGGGGACGTTGGCCATGTTGTTGAGATTTCTGCTCAGGGACGTTGGCTGCAATGATGAAGACCGGTAGATGATAGAGGGTCGCCTTGTCTGACACCGCGGCTAGATTTGAAAAAGCCCTCAGATTGGCCAGTTGATAACTGATGGAGAACCAAGAGTTGCTGACGGATCTCCACACAATGTTGGTCCAATTCTCTGAGAATCCGAAAGCTCTGAAGACCCAGATCATGAACTGCCAATCAAGTCTGTCGTAGGCTTTTTCCATGTCGATTTTGATGGCGATGTTGCCCCCCCGGGCAGGAAACTTCATGCAGGTGATAAGTTCTTAGGCCAGCATGATATTGTCCTGTATGTTTTCTTCCTCGAACGAACTCGCTTTGCTCCTCTGAGATGATTTTGGGGAGAGTGTCTGTCATTCTAGTAGCGATGATCTTAGATATAATTTTGTTGGTGAAGGTACAAAGACTGATAGGTCGGAAATCGCGAAAGGAGTTGGGGTTGTCTTTTTTCGGGATGAGGATGAGATTGGCGCTGGAGATGGCTCTGGGGTAAGGAGTTCCTTCAAGGAAGGCAATAGCCGCGTCAGTGATGTCCCGCTTGATAATCTCCCAGCAGGTGCGGAAGAAGACTCCGGTAAAGCCGTCCGGGCCAGGGGCACTATGCTCGTTTAATGCCCATACCGCATCTTTCACTTCCTGTTCGGTCAGGGGGTGCTCCAACAAAGCGTTGTCGGAGTCATTGATAATTGCGGGAATTAGGTCGAGGAATGATGTGTTTTTGTGGACCGTCTCCTTAGAGAATAAATTGGCATAATAATCGGCTGCCGCCGCTTGGATCCCCTTGTGGTCCGATCTGATGATGCCGTTCTCGTCTGATATATGATGTATCGATAGTTTGTTTCTTTTGCCATTGACGCAGGTATGGAAATATGTAGAGTTTTTGTCCCCGTTGTTGTCCCATTTCAGTCTGGCTTTCTGCTTCCAGAAATCGGTTTCAACTTTGAGCCTGAATTTGAGCATGGCCTTGGTAAGGTTCAGTGCTCTCCTGGCCGCTGGGGATCGGTCAGTCATGAATATAGCTTCTGCCCGGGTGATGTCGTCCTCTGCGACACGGATCGCTTGGAAAATATCCCCAAAGGCTTATTTGCTCCAATTAGAAAGGGCTTTCCTGGTGGCTTTGAGCTTGTTGCTGACCCGAGTGAGGGGATTGGGGGAGTCCTGACTGCTCCAAGCTTCTGTAACGACGCTAAAAAACTGTGGGTGGTCGGTCCAAAAGTCGAGGAATTGGAAGTTTTTTTGTGTGGGTAGGTGTTGTTCTTGATTTCCACCAGGATAGGGGCGTGGTCGGATTCTGTGGAGTTGAGGTGGGACAGGGTGGAACTAATCCTCATGCCGTGCCAGTGCGCGTTGGTGAGGGCTCTGTCCAGACGGGAATATTGACGGCGATCGCCGTCCTGCATATAACACCAGGTGAATTCGCTGCCTTTGAACTGGAGGGGTGTGAGATGAGCGTTGAATATAAAGTCGTTGAAGTCTTGCATGGCTGATAGTGGTATGGGGCGACCTCCGATCTTCTCTTCTCTGCGGGTGATGGCGTTGAAGTCCCCTATGCAAAGCCAGGGGAGTTAGGGGTTGTGGAGATAGGTGTCGAGCAGATCGTTCCAGAGGAGTTTGCGTTCTGCGATGACACAGCTACCGTGGACCGCAGAAAGGATGACACGCTCCGGAAGGTTGGGGTGAGTGACCCAGCATGAGAGGGCTTGTTGGGAATCCTGGATGATATCGAGATTAACATCCTTCGAGCCGAGAATCCAAATGTCGTGCCTGCCTGCAATCGCCGTTGGGAGGCCCAAAGCCATTTGGGTAGATTTAAGTCGTTTGGAGGGGATTTTGGGTTCAATGATGATGAAGATGTCAATCTTGTGAATTTTTTGAAGACTGGAAATTCTCCTTAATGTCGGTTTGTTTGCCAGACCTCGAACATTCCAAGCTAGAATGTTAAGCATTTATGGTATTGTGGGAGGGTTTTTTAGTTCCGTCTTGCGACGGATCTTGTTTGGATGGATGGCGGTTTTGTCGATGCCTGACTTGCTCCGTTGGAGATCGATGCTTCTGCTATCGTTGTTGTGGGAGGATTGCAGTTGTGGTGCTCGTGCGGGCCTGAGGAGGGGCCTAACAGATCTCCAGCTGAGTCTACTATAGGATCCTCCGAGGGTATGGCCAGGGAGTCGAGCGCACTCTCTGTCAGCAGCTGCTGAAGAGGGAATCCAGCGGCTAGGACTTGCATACCTCTACTCGCTTGGTCGGGTCCAAGGAAGGCTAGGGACGTCTTCGACCGGGTTCCCGATGGGAGGTTGGTGAGCTGTATTGATTGGGGGGAGGCCAGGGAGTCGGCCTCCTGGCCGGTTGGGGGATGCAGGTGCTCAGCGCAGCCTGAGACGATAGCTACCTACAATCAGCGAGGAGTTGGGGAGAGGGGGGCGGTGGCTCGGGATAGCTAGAGCCCCCGGGGGACTACCCGGCTCCGGGTCCACCGAGTCGAGAATGGCGAATTGGTTGGAGGTCGCTATGTGTGTTGGGGAATAGAAAGGGATCAGGGCTCTGCTCTGGAGGGTCGTTGGAGGCTGGCTCGCTGATGCATGAGTCGAATCGAATATGGGAGTTAAGGAAGAGGTAGAATGGGCTACTTGGGGATTCTATCAGCTGATAGGTCGTTGGCTTTTCTGGATGGCTTCTTTTGAGCTCCGGGTGAAGACGGTGGCAATACTTGGGAATGTGGCCTCTCAAATGGCAGTTGTTACAGAACAATATGTGGTTGTCGTAGAGGATTTATTGGGTGTGGGGTGTGGTTACCTAGCTCGATAGTGATGAAGTTGGGGTGGATCTGATGTGAGATCTAGTTCAACACAGATTTTGGCGTAGTGGGCTTTGGTGAGGTTGCTGGTCTCGGGCGCCGTGGCCACGTACGTCCCGAAGGAGTTGGCGATACGCCTAAGCGCCGCTGGGACAAAGCAAATGAGAGGAAGGTTAGGGAGGGTAACCCAAGCTGCAACAGTGGCTGAATCTTCTTTGGTGTTGAACCCTGGGGACCACTTGATTATCTTCATCTGGTGGGTGTCAATCCTGCAAGTGCCCTTGGACCACACAGTCCTGTGATCGCGTTCTGAAGATAGGTGAAGGAGAATATGCCTGGGGTCAAGGGGGACCACACGATTGTCCGACGAGAGATTCTACTGAGCGATCGCTTCCAGCACCCTGGCGAG
>JANAVB010005231.1:117500-130546 GCA_029216955.1 Iris pallida
GGTTTGGTGCAATCCTAGGGAGAATAGGATAAGGATTTCATGCGGGAAAATTTTGAATCAAAACGATTAGTATTTGATCAATTTTCCAATCGATCAAATACTCAGAAAAATAACCTACTCAGGGTCAGGTTTTGAGGGGTTTGTTATATCGCGAGAAATTCAATTTCTCGCAATATAATCAATTTTTTCTATATATATATATATATATATATATATATATATATATATATAGAGAGAGAGAGAGAGAGAGAGAGAGAGAGAGAGAGGAGTGCTCTAGAACCAACCGGTTGGTTTTGTATTATGTAACCAACCTATGTTATACACGTTGGATTGGAATTGCATGGTTGAGATTAAATGACTTAAAATGGAGGTGGGGTCTACACCTTTTAATCTCAACCACTAAATTCTAATCTAATACAGAAAACATAGGGTGGTTCTATAACACAAAATCAGCCATATATATATATATATATATATATATATATATATATATATATATATATATATATATATATATATATATATATATATATATATATATATATATATATTATAACAAATCTTTATAAAATCAAACAATACTCCTTATCCATGAATAATAAAATCTAGAAATATTAAAATAATTTAAATATAAATTAAAATCTTATTTGATAAAACTTTATAACTAAACTTATATAGATACATTTATAATAAAACTTTTATATAATTATCTACATATGTATACATAGACTATGATATATTTAGGCACACATTTTAGATAAATACAAGGGATGTTTATAAAATCTCTAAAATGTAATTACGTGGTTGTACCATATTAATGACAATTTATATAAATAGAATTATACTAATATGTGTGTGTGTATATATATATATATATATATATATATATATATATATATATATATATATATATATATATATATATATTCTTTTTTTTGGGAAAAACTCCTCAATATATTAAAGGTGGCTCAAAAACCGCAGACAAAATCCGTATACAAGGCACAAAATGCCGAAGCCTATACAGGTATACCACAAAAAGATGGAGGGGGGAAAGCGAAACAATCGCCTGGGGCTAGGGGGAGTACCGATCAGAATGCTCTCGAACTATGGGAACACAGGGTGTTCTGCTTGCAACATTGGCAGGTAACTTCCCGCAGGGGCTGGTCTGCCGAGTATAGGTGACCTTCGAATCTTGCCTTGTTGCGATTATTCCAAATGACCCAAGTAGCGGCCGCTGCGACGATCTGGTGGCCATGGGAGGCAGAACCCCAGTACGCCAGTAGATCGTGGAAGCGTCCACCGCCCTGCTCGATGCTGAATAGCTGGTTAAGGATTGTCCAAGTCCTGTCTGGTAGCGTCCCCTGGCGGAAGATGTGATCGATAGTCTCCGTCTGACGCTCGGAGCAACAGGAGCAAGCTGATGCTAAGCTAATCCCGATGGTGTTAAGGATGTCGTCTGTCGGCAGTTTCTTTCTGATGACTCTCCACAAGAGGAAGGACCACTTCTTAGGGATGCAGGAGTGCCAATAGTGTGCTATGGGGAGTTTCGGCCGACCAGCGCCCTGGATAGCGATTCTCGCTGACCTTTCCGAGAATGCCCCCGATGCCTCGAGGGACCATCTCAACGCATCCTTCTCGTCACTGATGCGTAACCCTCTATCACAGATGCCATCATCCGCATCGATATCGGACCATTGAAGGACTTGGTTCCAGTTCCAGTCGTCGGTAGAGGGGTTTCACAAGTCTCTGATCCTACAATCTCTCGGGGTTTCCGTAAGACTCGAGATCATGCTGTCTCTAACCCATCTCTCGAAGAATGGGTTCGAGTCGCCCGCTCCCAGCTGGAGTCTCATCGCAGGCTCGGCAAGGTCGAGGCTGATCAGGATGCGGCGCCAAGCCGCTGAGGATCTGCAGTTGTATATGGCCATGTAGGGGTGGATGTGTTTGAAGTATCTGGCTTTCAAAAACCTGCTCCATAAGTTGTTGCTCGTACGGAGATTCCACCACAATTTCATCGAGAATGATTTAACAATATGAGTGAGTTTGGTGAATCCCAATCCCCTCTCGCCTGTCGGGTGAGCCATAGATTCCCAGCTAGCCCAGTGATGCTTATCCTGGCCGTTGCTATGCCCCCAGAAGAAATTACAAAAGATCTGTTCGATCGAGGAAAGAACCTTAGTGGGCGGCGAGCACGCCGCTAGGGTGTGGATGGGGATGGAGGATAGCACGTGATTGATGAGGATCATCTTGCCACCTGGAGATAAGGTGGCGTTGTGCCACCCTTCCAGTTTCTTCCTGATTCTGGTGATTAAGTCCTCGAATATGTCGACATTGGATTTCCCGTACACTATCGGGCACCCGAGATAGTTGAACGGGGGCTTAGCAACTGAGAAAAAAGTTAATTTGGAGAGGTTGTTGGCGTATTCTCTATTGGTATTGTGGAATGATTGATCTTCTGGTCGGAGCATCTAGAGTATCTCATCAGGGTATTGTGAACCACCGCAATGATGCCTTCATCCCCAGAAGAGAAGATGAGTAGATCGTCTGCGAATGCCAGATGGGTGATGATAGGGCAGCCACTGGATGTATGATAGTGTTGGAAGTTAGGGGTGTTGACCATATTGTTAAGGTTCCTACTCAGAGCGTCAGCAGCAATGATGAAGACAGTGGAGGATAGTGGGTCGCCTTGTCTCACCCCGCGGTGGGATTTAAAAAATCCTTCAGCACGACTATTGATGACCGTGGAGAACCACGAGTTGCTGATGGATCTCTAGACAATATTGGTCCAAGTTTCCAAATATCCGAAAGCTCTGCAAGCCCAGATCATGAATTGCCAATCCAGTCTGTCGTAAGCTTTCTCCATGTCGATTTTAACGGCAATGTTGCCTCCCCTCACCGAAAATTTCAGGCAGGTGATTAACTCTTGGGCCAGCATAATATTGTCCTGGATGTTCCTTCCGCGAACAAACCCGCTTTGCTCCTCCAAAATCATCTTGGGAAGAATGCCAGCCATTCTGGTCGCGATGACCTTGGATATGATCTTGTTGGTGAAGTTGCAAAGACTGCTAGGTCGAAAGTCGTGGAAGGACTCCAGGTTATCTTTTTTAGGGATAAGCATCAGGTTGGCACTAGAAATGGCTTTAGGGTATATAGCTCCTTCGAAGAATGCGATCGCCGCTTCGGTGATGTCTTGCTTGATAATATCCTAGCATGTGCGAAAGAATACCCCCGAAAACCCGTCCGGACCTGGCGCACTATGCTCGTTCAGGGCCCACACAGTATCTTTAACTTCCTGAACTGAGGGAAGGCAGTTCAACTGGGCGTTATCGGTGTCGTTAATGAGGCGGGGGATTTGGTCAAGGAATGATCTATCTTTGTGAACCGTCTCTTTGGAGAATAGTTTGGAATAGAAATCCGTGGCTGCCTCGTGGATGCTCTTTTGGTCGGTAATAATGTTCCCATTGTCATCGGCTGTCCTGTGAATCGAGGGCTTCTGTCTGCGCCCGTTAATACAGGCATGAAAATACTTCGAGTTTTGTCCCCCTCGCTGTCCCATTTCAACCTCGCTTTCTGTTTCCAGAGCATTTGTATATATATATATATATATATATATATATACATATTATGTTTACACTTATATACATACAAGTATATATATATAACCTCACAGTCCCAAAAATCCACAATATCATTCGAAGGAGTTTATCATATTTCAAAGGTAAATAAAAATAAATAATGCAAATATTATGTTTAATATTCAATCTATAGAAATTACTTATGAGACTATAAAAATGAAATACCAATATATATACACATCCATATATCTACATGGACGTCGTTGGTCACACTATATGACTATCTGGGCTTGGGTTGGGTTCGGGTCAGGTCCGGGCTAAATTGGTACGATCGGTCTCCTAAAAAGTCGTATTATTAGTAAATAACTAATTAAATCATTTATAGGGGTTCAAGTCACAACTTTGACTGGTTTTCCTAGTAGGGACAATGTTATGGTCGGGCCTTCCCAGGCATGGCTAAATCACTAGTCAAAGCACACAACTACACTATCCATATCAAAATTTTTGGTCGATATACGTCTCAAACTTAACCATGACTAAGGCTATATATATAATTTTTAGGATATTAAAATTATAATCATATATATACAAAATTGTATTTAAACCTATTTACCTGTACAAAATTCTAATAATAAATTTAAAATAATTTTACTAGGTCATAGCTACCTAACATGGCTCTACCAAGTAGGGCTGGCTAAGTTAGGGTCCAAATATATTTCTAGTCAAATCGAACTGAAAAAATCAACCCATGAGTCTCCGGTGCCATTCGCAAATAAATAGCACATGGAACTCGATTGAGTGGCACACCCTTTGCATGCGTGTCATAGGTTCAAAATGGGTCAAAAATCATATATTGGGTCAACTGGTTTTTATCGATGTCGAGTTTCGAACTTATGATCGAAGTTAGGTCTAGAATTACGGTAAACGGTCAATTGACCTAAATCGATCCGAAGTTATGCGAAGTCAAAGGAATGTTAGAAAACAAGTTTGGGTGGGACATGATATATCAAGTTGAAGGTGGACTTGTCTACTTTAAAACTCATGAAGGACGTTTCGAAATATCGACATTTCTTGTGCTCCAAAAATCAAAGATACGGAAAACTACGTTTATAGTTATAATAAAATTTTAAAAATAATCTAATAAATACAAATCATATAAAATAAATTAAAAAATTATTCCCAAAAATTAGGGTTCTTATATGTTCTACGAGTTATGAGTCTCATATAGGTCTTGGACTTGCGTAGTCGGCTGGCCACCGGTACGTATAGAACGCGCATTAGGTTATAACTGCTAATAGAATTGTATGCTAGAAGACTTAGTAGTTATTAGAGTATTGTGTCATGGATTGGTCATTACGTAGGGAGAACACGATTGGACATTAACTTAGACTCACTCGCTACTGAGGAACGATAGATAGACTATATTGTAATGCCCCGCTCCGTACGAGACATTTGGTTGGCTTGTTGGATGCTATCAGAATGTTGGACCGTGACTTATGTTAGAAATCAAGATAATTGAGACTGATGTAGTCTTTTAGCTAGCAGAACAGTATGAGCATTGGAACTGGCTCGCTAGTGGAGCTACTCTTGGTGGGAACAGGTACGAATGGAACAGTGAGACTCATTATACTAGGTGAGTGGAGCTGTCCTCCATCCTCCATCCTCCTTATTTCCTGTATGCTTAAGCAAATGGAGGAATATTATGTTATGAATTATCCCTTAATGTCCCATATTTTGGTTATTGGATAATAGAGATGCTTAAGTTGCATAACATTGAAATGAATAACACATGAACATTGAATTGCTGAACAAATCACACATGAACTGCTAATGTGACAATGCCTGAGAATGAATTAATGATGCCCCTATGCTTAACGTTGTCGAAACAAGTAGAACACTTGAATAATGAGATGCCTTGTGAATGATAGAATAATAAGAGAACTGGCTATGCTATCGACCCGATGATCCAAATGAAATAATCGAATCATGTACCTTCTGAATAACTGTTGCTGTTGCCTGTTTTCTTATAAGCAATATAATAAATGCTATTGTCCCTATGAGATGAATGAGATGCTACAGATTCCTTGGGAATTTAATGATATGAGATTGTGCAAAGAATGAATTGATGTGAAGTGATGGGGCTTGGGATCGCTGAGATCACCAAGTAAAATAATGGTAATATTGGAAATAAATGTCGTTGAGTACGACAATGATGAGGTGAGATAATACATTGTGGCCGTTACTTATTTTAGTATTTTACTAATGCGACTTCGAACACGATCGAGTCGGACACGCATTCGCATGGTCATAGACCACTTGTATACAAGGTATTGTTTTCCTCGAACGGTTCCTAGGGCCCTGGGGACAGATTTGGCCTAGGAGGAAATACAGCATGCTTTGGTGACATGATTGGTATCGGGATATTCATTTCGGGCTTGCAACCCGGGTGAATAGTGCATCGATACCCTTGAAGTCCTATATGGCAAGTCCAAAATAGTGTATAATGCCAGTGGTCATGTAGTCAAGGTGCATGCTAATGAATGTTTCTTGCAGACAGAGTAAGTATATAGCCTAACCTATATTTGATGCAGGAACGAGGAGTCAGCTATCGGTAAGAAATCACTTAAATGTGATATATGCAATATATTTATGTTGGTTCAACTTGCCTGCTTAGCATGCTAAACAAAATGTTGTTATAATATTGCCTTTCAAATGGGAACCTTCTTAACATGTTAAAATTCAGTACGCCAACATGTTGCCTTGCTATGAAACTTCTTAAACATAACTTACCTGCTAAGTGATGCTTTCTATGAGAATTGTCATAACATGTTCAAGATGTTAGTATTAACGATGCCTCAATGTTGCCTTCTGATGATAACACCAAGTATGCCTTAATGATGCCTTCACATGAATACTGCTAAGAATATGTTTACATACTTCACTATGAATATTGTCCATGAACTGTAAACTGATGTTAGGCCCCAACTAGAAAGATAACTCAAATAAATGTTTGCTAAAATCGATCACTATATGTTGGTTTAGGCGAGTGGGTTGGATTCTGCTCGCCAGTATATAGATGATGTATTGATCCACGTTTGTGGGCAGGTGTTCGTTCTTGGAAAGTTTTGTACATGAGGATTGGCTTGATTGGTCCCGCGGCATCGAAGATTTATTGGGCATGCAGAAGCTCTCCTTGTACAAGATGATGTCTTCTGGTTATAAAGGGCATAATGTATGGAACATTGTAATCAGTTGTACCAGTAAGTTGTAACCCAAGTTGATATATCGAGTTGTAATCCAATGTATCAAAGTATCAAATGTAAGTCTTCTAGCATTTGTTCAGTTGGCTATCAATGTAAAGTGAGATGTGTTGTAAGCATTGTATTTCAATACTAGTCTTGTACTCTTCTTCAATTATTAATAAAAAGAATACTTTTATATACTTCTCTGTGACTGCAAGTTATCTTCTTATTTCTACTACTACAAATCAAATGATGTGTTCCCTATTCGATAAGAAAGAATGTCCTCGTTAACTTCAATTTGTCTGCCTCTTCCGCTGTGATGTGTTCTTATTTGAAGATAATCAATTATGTACCATATTTGCCTTGTACAAGTGCAATACCAGACTTGTACGCACTACAAGAATATATGGCTTTTTCGGCGTTTAATTTACCGACGCTTATGTTAACGTCGGCTTAGGCATGATATACCAGCGATGTATCCTAAACGTCGACAAATACCAACGTTTTCTCATAAATGTTGAGAATTTTCGACGTTTAATTTCTGGCGTTTATGGTAAGGTCGGCATAGATATGATATACTAACGTTTCTCAATAAACGTAGGATAATTAGCTGGCGTTTGGTTGTAAACGTCAAATATATAAATTTTAATTTATTTTAGTTTAAAAAGAAAAGAAGGAAATCTGGTTTATTCACCTGTTTGACTGAAAAAGAAAGAAGAAAATGTTGGTACAGGTCTAAAATTTCTCTCCCCTGATTTGGTTCTCTTTAATATTTTGGGTGATATATATTTCCCTTCTAAATCCCTAAACCCCATGTACTTCCTACTTTCCACCAACCCGAGAACGATATCCATCTCCTCTTCGAGAAAACCCTAGTCGACTACCTCAATCTCCTCCTCTCTACTCCTAGTGAAAAAAATTATCCGACTACCCCGAATTTTGCAACCCTGAACCCTAGCCGGCTTTCCCGCGGCCCCGAACCCTAGCCGGCTGTCGCGTGGACCCTCCGACTCGAATTCCTCCACAGCCCCAAAGCTTCACCTACGGATTTCAACCGATTAAAGAATAGAACCCTTCATATGTAAGTATCTACTGAATTTCTGCTGAATTTCATCACTTATTGTCCATTATTTTTGTCTCAATGAAGGTTTTTGTTGTTTGATTCCAATTTCCCCCAATAAACGTTTTTTTTTTCATGTGGTTATTTGGTTTTTTGCTCAAGTTTATGATTTCGCTGGGATGATAAATGTTGGACAAAAAATGTGCTCACAATATATACCTGTAGTTGAATTTGTAATAATGTGTTGCATATGAAAGAACAATTTTTAATAGGTACAGTAGTAGTCACCTATGTTGTATGACTATGAACATGATGCAGATATGCACACCATTTCTTTTTTCTACGTGCAACATAGCTTTCGTCTATGTAGGCCATGTTTTCATCTTGATTAGTGCCATTTCCATAGCGATCACTGTTATACGCTTCACAACTCTTCCTACTTAAAGTTTGCATGTTCATCCATGTCTGACATGCTTTGAAGGTGTTCAGACTTGTTCATTTTCATATACTTATTAAATATTCACACAAGGATAAGAGTATGTCATCATATGTAAAAAAATCCTGCCACATTTTCAAATACTTATTAAATATGCACACAAAGAGAAGAGTATGTCGTAATATGTAAACAAATCATGTCTTTGGATATGAATATGTTCTCCCTATATATATTCATAACTGTATGAATTTTTATATCATCTATTAATAAAGCAATATTGTTGATTTGTTTCAATAGTAAATTACTGACAAAATTTGGGATGTCTACTACCTGTCAATTGGCTTTTTTATTTTATGGCGAGACACTTTCTTCCTTATAGCTACTTTAGTTAGAAATTGGTATCCGTTCATCAAAATCTATCAACGAATTGTACGAGATCAATAGGTGTCGGAGGGTCTGCGACAACTTCTCTCTATTGAGAAAGGGGGAAGTGAGGGTGATGTTAGATGATGTATCATATGATAATTCTCCATAGGGATTGTGACATCTCCTTAATACTTTATTTTTTGTTTTGTGCCATTAAATAGTAAAAAGGGAATTTTGCTTAACCAAAAGATCACAAGAAAATGACTTATATTGACTTGGCGCTCGCCACTTGGTCAAAAGCATGGTAAACAGTTGAACATGAAACATAAAAAAAACAATGAAGCCGGATCTGATAGTGTTCTCACATGATTAACTTTTCCCAAACTTATGAAAGGGGAAGATGTAGGCGAGACGAGGAGATTATATGGCTTAGATATTTTCTTCTTGTAAAAACATATTCAATATTGCATTTATACATTGATTTGAATGTGATTGATTTTATTTATTTACTTACATCCTGGAAATCACTACCAGATTCTTGACATGTATCAATACATACAAACTTGCAAATGAATCTTTGTTATGTAAATATATCCTTATTTGAAGATTGACCTAAGATTTTTATCAAATATTATTTCGTGTGCATTATCGCTAATTAATTTGTCAATAACAGATAGTCTAACAACTCACTCTTATAAGTATCAAGGATGTTAGCTGATGTAAATTGGAAGGCCTTAGCGTTAAACTTTTGCATAACATATAGTGTTGAGTAAGGAACCTTCCGTATGTAATGTTAAAAATTTAAAGATAATTAAGATTTGGTTGCGAAAGGGATACAAGCAAATCTTGCAAACACTCTATAAAGTCTTTTGTTTTTGTTTCTATCATCACATGTAAATTTTGTCAGTGTTAATATGGGATGAACTGAGTTTGTGGCAGCCAACTGCTTGTCAGTAACTTATTGTATCTTATTAGTAACACCTTCAAAACCACCATAAATAATGTTTACCCCTATAGCAGTTAGAGGTTTGCTTTCTATAAGTCAGCTTTTATTAGTTCATCTATATTTAGTCGTGTCTTGTATATTTAGTTACCATTGGAGGTTCAACATTCACTCTATTTTTTTCCATTATGTTCCTTTTACTTTGAAATTGTGAATCTTGAAGTCTTCTATCATTATTTATTTCTAGTCCCAAGTAACAGTAAAATTAATGAAATTGGTAGAGAAATTAACTTGGGATTGAACTGTTATTGTAGTCGGGTTCTGTTGCTGTTGTGTTCGTCATTTTCATGCCATTTCTTTTCCATTTCAACAATTCATTTTCACCAAGGACAACTTCGCCGCTAAGGTATGGACTTCTCTAGGTTATTTTACTAAGAGATTCCGTTAACAGTAAATCCAAAACTCATGTCTTTGGTTTGGCAAAAAATGATTTCAGTTTTACTTTACTAAATATCAAGGTTTCATAGTTGATTGATTCTATTTCTATTGTAAATGATACTACTTGGGATTGTTGTATTATTGTTCACCGGCTTCCGTTTAAATCCACACTTGTTGGTAGTCCATTGAGGTGTGAACTTTTGTTTTATTTTTGTGCTTGTGAGTTTTAAGAACTGTTTCTAGTGTCTGATAATATTCCCAGTGGTGGTTGACATTAAGTATTTACCTTCTTAGAGGTTTGAAAATCTCAATAACCTTATGTTTCCTTCCTAAATTTAAAATCATAAACATGATGCTACTAGAATAAAGCCTTAACAGATTGTCCTCATTGCTTGGCTTCACATAGCAACAATAGAGTCCATATAGATGGGCATTCATGGCTGAAGGTTAAAAGCGGAGAAACAAAATTTTTTAGCATGAGACAATCATATGAAGTTATTTTGATAGGGGGAGAACATAGAATTTTATCACCATTTTACAAGCAACTTGGAAGTAAACTTAGTCTAAGACTACTCTATTACTCTATGGAAGGCTATATCAAAGCTAATTGCACTTCTAGAATATCAATAAAAAACAAAACAAACACTTATAATAAGAGTTGCACTTCTTCACTGATATCGGTTAATAACAGTATTTGGTAACATCCTTAACTAGAAGCTTATATGATCATTATTTCAATTTGCTTCGATATCATTTGCAGACACCTTCTACAGTTGATTTTAGATAACCCGTCAGAACATGGACATGTGTCACCTTATTACATTCACTATTAGTGAAATCCTACCACTATATTTTACTAACTTTGATAGATGTCATGGCTATGACACTAAGGAGGAGATAACCAATATTTTGGAGAGAAACAATCAGTGTGGCAGGTTTGCAACCGCGTTACTGATTCTTTTTTGTACTTTAGGCACTGATAAATTATTCTTTTTTGTTCGAAAATCGGTTATGATGTTTCTTGCCCCCTTACTATTAGCTTTACTTATTTAGAGAGGATAAACATGTGTATTTGTGACAATTAGATGTTATACTCATGAATCCCACATCTAGACTTTTATCTGGCTGAAGCGTTAATCATAGTTTCTGAGATTGTCCAATTTCCTTGGTTCTAAGCATATTATTTTTATCATCCTTTAATTCCATTATTTATCTCGCGAACAAGTCAACTTAGGATTGAAGATCTTGAGACCCATATGATGATTGCCAGTCTTTTGACTTACCATAAATTAGCAAACTACATATGGACTAAAATTGGTGGCCCCATAAGTTTTTTAAGAAATAGTTTCCGAGCCTTTACAGTTGAGAGTTAATTTTGATCCTAAAATATAGTAAGGTTCTTGTGGAATGTTTATCTGAAAATATAGACCAAAGGCAACCAAATAGTAACGGGACAGTTTTAGTAAAACCTTTGAATGGTATCAAAGACTTTCTAGTCTCACCTCATGGGAGTTTGATTGACCAGGGAAAAGATATAGGTTCCTGCTACTGCCTGAATTAAATGCCAAATTGAAGACTTTTTTTAATGGAAGTTGTCTGTATTTTTCTAGGCCATATTTCGCATGTGATTGTGCTTACTATTACCTTTTTCTCTTCTTGAAGATGTCTCCTTCAGGCAAGGTTGCTAGGATTATGTGTCTCAATTTTCTTTTCGTGTCCATCCTAATCAAGTTCACTAATTAATTATAATGACTACAGTAGTATACTATTTGTTCAGCCTATTTGGTGGCTATGGTTTTATAGGCTAGGCATGTGCCCTCTGCTTTCACAAGAAGTTGGCAACCTCCCAAGTTGCATTAAAATGTTTTTTTATGTAATGGCAGGGGAATTTGGTGGATGGGGATTTAAATTTGGATTAGTTTGGTCATATTCTCAAACAGAATGGTACTAGATTTTGATGATATGGCTTAGGGCATTGTTTATATAATCCAGATTGCACGACTTTAGAACCGCTTTGGTATCTTCTTGCACATAATTATAAGTGCCAGTCAGTCATCATATCGAAAAAGATTATACAAATCCATTTTAAGATGTGGTTACTAGCTCGGGGTCTTTGTGAGGATATATGATACTATGGGTAATTTTTCAACTCTTGTCATCCCTGAAAGGTTACAATACATTAAGGACTTGTGTCTTTTTGTTACATGGTAGCTTACAATTGTGGATGGAACAATGGTTGGATGATTTGGAGAATAATTTTTGGTTACTAAACCTATAGCCTCCAAGTATTACATGTTTATGTATATCATCCATTGTTAACTTGCTATGAGCTCATTTTATTGAATTATATTATTTCCATCAAGTCTAAAATGTTGCGGACATGCATTTTGGTGAAGCCTGATATTTTTAATAAATGGAAGGAAAATATAATATATATGATAGAATGCAATTACAAGTTTGCAACTCCATTCATCGACTCACATGTGATACTAGATAGATGTGTGATTGATTTACACCCACTTTTTTAAACTAAATTCACGCCGGGGAATAGAAGAAACCAAATATATTTTGCAAGGAGTGATCATTTCCCTAACTTATTTTTGAAAGGTTGGTTGTTTACCTATAAATATATTCACTAAGAGGAAAGAAGGAAATAATTTGCAAGATGGACTTATATACAAGTGGTGGCTGTATCTTTTAGCTTACTAATGCAACCAAGGGGAAGAAGTTCTTCTCACTCAGCTAAGGTATTTCTTGCTTCTTAAATAACACAATCTAATTTAAACATTTTACTTGTGTGCCATTTACTGTCACTTAGAGATATACTGCTTTATGTTTCAGCTGAGCGTTTTCTTCAAAATTTACTCCATAATTGAGTAAATTACACAGATACATATACGGATAAGAACACAGAGCCTGCTTTATGATAATCCCTCCAAACCATTGTACTTGTACTTGTACATAAATTCATCTAGAACACAGGTAA
>JANAVB010005233.1:0-20019 GCA_029216955.1 Iris pallida
TGTCTTTTAACATTGATCTAAATTTTAACTTAAGTTACTTGGGGTGTGCTAAGTAACTCCTGGGGTGCGTTTAGCCGGACCCTAGTTTTTATTGTTAACTAGCTTTTTGTTCTTTTTCAAGCTGGGTTGTCTGAATTTTAGATTTCATATAGCCATTTACATTTTAGAACCCATGGTTCGATTTTTGTTAAATTTCTCAAAGTGCGTAAAATTCACACTGATGAATTTTTTGTTTCCTTTTAATTTTTTTCAAGAATTACATTGATAACTTTCCGACATCCGAGTTTTCGACTACATTTATATATTGGATAGTGGTGAATGATGATTTAGAGTTGCAACTTTGTATGCTAATAATTTCGACTAGGAAATTCGTTACTTTTCAACCTGGACCAGCATGAGTT
Source organism: Iris pallida (assembly GCA_029216955.1). Taxonomy (NCBI): domain Eukaryota; kingdom Viridiplantae; phylum Streptophyta; class Magnoliopsida; order Asparagales; family Iridaceae; genus Iris; species Iris pallida. The sequence continues at coordinate 402 of JANAVB010005233.1, forward strand.
TTTTTTTTTTTTGAAAGACACTGGTTTTCTTAACTAGTTTCAACTTCAAACTTTTGGTATACACATGTAGTCTCAAAAGTACATTTCGTAGCGGTGAGTACTGTATGCTTTTTGTTATTAACTAGCAATTTTGACATATTAATGATTTTATTCACAATTTTTTGAAGTTAATAAGTTTTAAGGTAGTACCTTCATAAAATTATTAACTTGAAAGACTACATTTATAAAATTCATTCGTAAAAACTTATTCACAAAATTTTAAGATAGTTTTAAAATAGTACATTCATAAAATTATTAACTTGCAATCAATGTACTATTTTAAAACTTATTAACTTGAAATTGTATGAATAAACTTATTACTATGTCAAGATTGCTAGTTAATAGCGAAAATCATATAGCACTCACCGCTACGAAATGTACTATCGTTTGCACTACATGTGCATACCAGGATTCGAAAGTATGAACTCGGAATTAGTTAACAAGAAAACCAATGCATGAAAAAAAAACCCTCATGCTGGTCCAGGTTGAAAAGTTACGGATTTCCTACTCAAAATTATGAACATCAAAAGTTGCAACTCTAAATCACCATCCACCACTATGGCAATATAGAAAGTATGTAGTCAGAAACTCGCATGTCCTTACTGGAAAGTTACCAATGTAGTTCTTGAAAAAAAAAACCAACTTGGAAGGGGAAAAAACATTTCATCACTGTTGTCTATATTGAAAAGAACAAAAACCAAACCATGGGTTTTAAAATGTATATAGCTCTAGCTTGAAGAAATTAAGCCTAGTCTTCTTGAAGAAGAAGAAAAAACAACCATAAATTCTAAAGTTTATAAAAAACCCATAAATCCTAAAATTTACATACTTAAGCTCAATCTTCTTGAAGAAGAAAAAGAGGAAGAAGGAGAAGAAGAGAAAGATCTGCAAATATGTGGAGTTTCTCTTTAATGATAAAGTATTCACTATTCTGCAACATTCAGTTACCAAAAACAAAATGATGTGTCTGCAATATGTGGAATTTCAGTATTCACTATTCTAGTTGTATTCCTTTTTCATTTATATAAGTGCCAATAGGGGAATTAGAATAAACATAAAATAAGATGTGCATCCTAATGGAAAACCAACTTATCATGGATGTATATAAAGATGTGGAATATCCTTGTTCTTTGAAATAAGCAACAGCCCTTTTAGCATACATCTCTAAACTCTCGAATTTTGGAACCTTAAGAAGGTACTATTGGCTTTCCTCCACCAACAAGTAGGTACTTCATGAGGCTATATATGGGTGCTCATGAGTGTTTACCTACCATGGTAGAGGCTATATACTGGTGTTTGAAATACAAAAATATGAATACTACTATTCTTTGAATACTTAATATCTTAGTCAAGTTCAAGTGTTTATAGCTGCTATTGAAATAAAAATTTGATGAAAAGCTGAAGCAGAAGTCTCCATGCAAGCTACCTCATATCATGGTTCTTATCTATCTCAAGCATTGAACACATTGCAACATCTGCTGCACTACCCTGTTATATATAAGGACATAAATAAAGTGAAATATTGTACGGAAACCATAGAAAAATGAGCATATTTAACTTATTATGATGGAAACATAAGACACGACATAAAAAAAAGAGAAGAAAAGAGAGTATTCAAACTGTGCAAGTAATTTCCAAAAAAGTTTTTACCCAAGTTCCTAAAAATGTTGTGATCATCAAATATGAATAAAATATAATTTGTCTTATGTTTACAACAAAGAGGACAAAGAAGCCTTTATACCAATTTATTTAGCCGTAAGATAATAAAAAAGAATAAAGAAACATTACATGCCTGCTCAATAAACCAGATGAACAAACTTTATGACAGAATTACTAGCAACTTAGGCCATATTTATGATGGAATGAACTAGTTGCCATAACAGAAAACATGCAAATGATATAGTACCTGTACTGGAGTATTGATAACTGATCTTTCTACGTATTTGATTATAGTGCAGTAATATGGTATAATAAGAGCAATAAAGGGGGAAAAAATTGACAATAGTTTACAGAGACAAGAAAAATAGAGCAACAATGATATTAACTACTGTTGATTTCTTCAGCAATGACGCATTCGACTAGAGTCTTGTCTATGTACAAGTATTGTGTATATTTCATAAGAGTAATACTACTCATAGGCATGTATCCCCCGCACGCGCTTCCTGCAGTCATACTACTTTGATCTCAATCTTTTATTCCATCAAAGAAAAGTAGGAAACATAAGTTGGTAGAGAATTTCTCAATGGTTTCTTTCTCTTCTGCTTTCTTAACATTCTTCATCTTTTTTCTTTTCCTTTCTTTTAAGTTTCCTCTCATAACATTCTTCATCTTTTTTCCTTTTCCTTTCTTTTAAGTTTCTCTTATGTATATCAAATACTTATTCCCGAAAATTGAAATTGTAATGGTTTGTAACTATGCATAAAATTGAAATTCTGAATATAATTAAATATTTACTTTTTTAATAGAAATTTTAAAAGAAAACATCCGGACAAATATAATTATGGCCTTATGGGTCTTGTGACTCTTGTCTCGTTCTGCCATTTGCATTGCTTTTAATCTCTTGGGCATTAAGTGTATATTGTGCCTCCTTCTATGCGCCTTAATTCATCAAAAATGAAACATATAGACCATAAACAATGTCAGCTGTCTCACTTTCTCGCTGATTGTTGGGCCTTCCAGTCAAAGTTAGGTGTTATTTTTTGCATTATTTATGGCTTGGCCTTTGTCATATTTTTTTATTACGGTGACACATTTGGGTTGATCTTTATTTAATTTAAAAATTGTGCGTGGCTTGTGATAAGTGATAACTTTGCAGTTGCTAGTGACAAGACTTATCTTTCAAATGATTGTCATAGTTTGCAGTTCATTTCCTTTCTATCAAATTCACATCTCTAAATTGTACAATGAAGAAACATTTTTAGATAATAGTTATGCACTGTGCAAATACTTGGTTCCATCGACGAGATTTAGTTCAACCTATTTCCTTGAAAGCTTTTTTCATACTTTTCATCCTCTGACTAATTTTCTCTCTTTTGTTCTTAGGATGAGCTTTTCCGATTACATTGACATATCCAGTGATGAGGAATCTGAATTGCCAGAAGTTAAAGATGTAAAACCCTTATTGTTGTCAGGTGTACCCGAAGAGAGAGTAAATTACCAAGCTGCAAATACTCAGCAGGACCCTAAAGAATTTATAACTAAACCAAGGTTTCGGGATGAAAGAAGTCATAACATAGTAAATGGTTTCTCAAATGTTTCCTACACAACAAACCAAGACAATGGTCTAACAGATGTGTTTTGCCCTGCATCTACCTCATATGCTTCTTCTGTGCCAGTTTCGCGACAATTTTGGAAGTCTGGGGATTATGAAGCCAGCCACTCTCTTCCACCAGCTTCTAGAAGTATGTTGCCTTCAGATTCTGTTTAACTTATATCTCTTCTTTCTCGTGCATGATGAAGACTTTTATTTTTTGTTGCACACTCAGATGGGAAAAATCGTTTACGCATTCATCCCAAATTTCTCCATTCAAATGCTACTTCACACAAGTGGGCTTTTGGTGGTATGGCGAATTGGTCTTACTTTTCTCAATCAGTAATTTGTATTGTACTGATACTTACCTGATTTATTTGTTTTCTTAACTGCAGCTATTGCTGAACTTCTTGATAACGCAGTTGATGAGGTGGGTATTAAATTTATATCATTACACATCTCATTTTAGTAGCCATCCAAAATTTTGGGATCAATGTTTTATGTTGCTCTTTATATGTCACATATGTATGAGGCCCAATATGCATAGGATACCATATTGAAGTACCAGACAATGATATATTGATTGTCTAATACATTTTGTTTTAACTCGGTTGCCAGCTAGAAACGAGTTTGGAGAACTCATCTGTAAGTCTATTGATTGTATGTAGGGATAATTACACGTGAGATGTCGTTTTCGATTCTTGGCAGAATTGTTATTAGTACAGATGATGCGCATTAAGAACTCATCGAGTGGCCATAAAGATTATGCCAATCTATTGACATGTCTGAATGTAAAAATTTCTCCTATGCAATAGATATCCAAAGTTATATGAATGTCCATTGGCATCTTACAGTTTGATGAGCCAATGAGGAGGAATCACCAGCAGACTTCTTACAGGAAAAAAAAGTTTGTTACTATTACATGCTAAGAAGCACGGACACTCCAAAATTCATGGTGTGTCCATGTCGTTTCATGTTGGACACGCACAGACACTCCGAATTACAATAGGACACAACCAACATAGATGCCGAATCACGGCAACCCGAATTACAATAGGAGATGACCAAAATAGGTGCCGAATCCGTGTCGCCATGTCTGAAATGTGTCGAATATATCCGTGCAATATATATTACATATGATCCTTACTAGGAGGTGAATACCCATTTTAAGTAACAAGATTGCTCAAGAAAATTAAACTTCTAATCATGCAACTTTAGAAGTATTATTTGCAAGATTTGCTTGTATATACCTTTTGGTCAAGTTTGGGAACAAAGTTTTATAAAATGGAGTTAGGTTTAGGTTGGAGTTTCTAGACTAGAAAGTGGACTTACAAGTTATGAAACTCCACTAAGTTGAATTTGGAGTTATTTTTTGGACGTTTGGGAACATGGGTTTATTTTGGAGTTTTGTGTTTTGAAAGTATGAGTGGAATTAGCTAAACCTGCAATTATTATCTCAATTTTAATTCGCACAAATTTTTTACCTTTCACATACATATGCCAATTCAATATGCAAATCATAATTGTCCATTTGCCATCAACCACAATTTTATGAAACTTCAAGGCACTACCTGTTCAAATAGGCAAATCAAGGCTGTTGATTTTAGTCAACGACAATTTCACCAATTAGAGAAGGGTTTCGGGACGATGGTGCATTTTGGAGTTAGTGTAAAAATAAAAAAATAGTGGAGTTTTGCTGACTCCACTTTTGGGGTTTATTTTGGAGTTAGAATTGGAGTTTACCAAAACTCCAAAACGTTCCGAAACACACCGAGGTTGAGTGATTTGCTTCCCAAACACACCGAGGTTGAGCGATTTGGAGTCTGGAGGCCTAACTCCACCCATGGTAGTCAAAGGCGCGCCTCGGACACGCCTCGCAACAAGGCGTAGCATCTGTGCCTCGCACCTTACCAGGCGAGGCACATTTCTCCTTTCAGCAAGGCGCAACAAAGAAAAGGCGCACCTAGGCACACCTTATGTGTTTTTTGTTTTTTACAAAAAACTTTGAGGCAGAGAGATAGCCCTTGCCTTATACAAGTGGGAGGGAGAAAGCACTTTTCACAGTTGTCAAAGGTGGCTATAGTTGAACTTGAAAATCTAAATTTACTAAAAGCGTGGTAGGGAGAATACAAATTTTTGTTAGTTCTATTGAGTGCTATTGTTGATCTGCTAGTCCACTTGGTTGTGTTTTAACATGTTTTGTTAGTTTTAATAATGTTATTTGGTTTTATTTCTTACATTACTGATTTATTTATGTATATATTTTTTATTTTTTATTTTGCACCTCGTTTCACTCGGACGCGCGCCTTAAGTGCACCTTGCGCCTCGAGCGATATGGACCCTTTGCTCCTCGAGTGCGCCTTGTGCCTTTGACTACCTCCACCAAACCCCAGTTTTATATTAAGAATTCCGTTCTCCAACACACCCTTATGGAGTAATAGATGAGATATTGGACTTATTAAGCATGTACAGTCAAACCCCTAGAGCAAATCTTCTCATCTTCAACTTATTTTGCCACGGAGATGAATGTCCTTCCCTACTTCCAATCTCGTCATCTTCTTCCTCTAAACCCTTGTGACGTCTTATGGCATATTTTTGTGTTGACTTGTGCTTCACAGCTATTCCTGTTCCCAGAGGAAAGGGTTATATGGCGCTGATGATGGTGGTCACGAACACCAAATAGTTATTTACCTTACAAGCTAGTCACTATATTGTTATTCTATTTTACACCACTGCAAGATGTTAATACCTTCGAGTAACATTGCTTACAAGTTCTCTTCAATGGTTCCAATGCGGTGGGTCTAAAGATTTATCCCAGTTTTCCGTACCATGCTAAAGTTCATTGTATCATCATCACATAACAGGAGAGGACAACAATGAGTAATTGCATATGTTGCCTGATGCCTTAGAGTAGATCTGTTGTAATATGTCTAAACTCAAATGAGATTTGAGAAGGACTTCTATTTACATTAACTGAAGTAAGCTTATCATTATGACAATTAGGACATCGTAGTTGTCTTGTATGAAAAATATAGAGACTCTTGATGTAAATTCTTTAGTTGTTTTACCCGATACCTCCAGTCTTAGCCTTTTATGTTGTGTGTGCATCATTATTTTTGTTCTAGAGAATACTTATCTTTGTTGGTGGTTCTTAATCAGGAAAAAAACTATATTGTAACTGTTGATTTTTTTCATTTGTATATTTTATCATGTTATATTGGCCTAGGTACACAAAGGTGCTACCTTTGTTATGGTAGATAAATTCACAAATCCACGGAATGGAGATGCTGCCCTGCTGATTCAAGGTGTGTTAATCCTCCATGATTTTACTACGATTGTCATATAATGAGCACTACCTATATTTTTTCCCTTGACCAGAAACTGATATATTAACTTTTTGATGCACTGAATGGGGATTGGTGGTGGGGTTAATAGACGATGGAGGTGGAATGGACCCAGAATCCTTGCGACAGTGCATGAGTTTTGGATTTTCAGATAAGCAATCAAATACTTGCATTGGACAATGTATAAATCCTTCAATATTCAGTATACATTTTATTATATTACTAGACTAAAGTTATTCTAAAGTTTTATTAATTGGTGATTCTATTGTTTAGATGGAAATGGTTTTAAGACCAGTACTATGAGACTTGGAGCAGATGTGATAGTTTTTAGTCGCCACACAAACAATAGGTACATTTATTTATTCACCAAAAGACACTCTTTTGATGTACTTGATTTTTGTGACTGAAGTCTTATTGTACTAGGAGTCACATGACATACAATTTGGTCACTTAAACCTTGACATTCTTGAGCTATAGCTTATAAGTCGAGGAAGCGGCTCAAAAGGATTTACATTTAACTTTGCCCCACAATTTTGGCTTTGGGTAAAGCATTGCTCAACAATGTAGAAGTTCGGCTGCTGGAGAGACATATTTATCATCCACCCAAATGTAGCTAATAATCACACTTATTATCTAGACATTTTATCTCAGAATCCAACGACAACTTCCTTTATACTAGGAGAGGAGAAAAGATGGCAGGTTTGCTTTAATCTTCAAGTCACTACGTAAGCAAAGGAGCCAAATCTTATCATATATCTGTTAACACTTGAATGCTTTAATCTCCAAACATATTCCTATAAACAATTGAACAGCGTAGCACATATTAAAATGATGATTTTTTATTTATAAGCTTAATACGTTGCCCTTTTTTTTCCGAATGCATAAACATAAAAAAAACCCCAAGGTTTCTTTTTCCTATTTCTTTGTGGACATTAAATCTGCAAACTTTTTATTCATAGGCAAATCCAGGAAAACAAATGACATTTTGTGGTTTATAATCCAATATGCACCAAGTGCAAGGTCCTGAATATTTTCTGCCAATAATTTTAGACTTCTCCATCTTCAGAAGGTATATTAATGATCAGAGGTTAATACCAACGGTTGGAATACTAGCATTTGGTTTGGCACTTTATTATCAGATAATAGCATAATTGATAAAGTGGGTTGGCTCGCTCTGTCACATTCTTAGTGCAACTAATACATCCTTGTTAGTGTTTTGATTAATGGTGAGTGACAGGTAGTAACAATATTACTTATCCTTTTAAACAGGAAATATACAATATAACTTTGCAAATGATATAGGCAAGAAGATTTCATACTATTAGAATTATATACTCTGATAATTGTATCATGGAGGAAGGGGCGGTAGTTTGATTTTTGATTTTAAGTGGAATTCTTTGTTTGATATTTTGTTCATACCATTAGAATCATAAATACTCTGATTTATGGGTATTTGTTCTGCTATTAACTTCTATCTATTTCTAATAGTTCAAACATTATTTTAATACACAACGGTTTAAAAATATACACAACTTAGACCTAGTTATCTTAACCAAGCAACCTATACTGTAATTGGAAATGACCAAACTATTCTCCTTGCCAGCTTGATGGCCATTTTGGATTTTGCACAATGATTTCTATGCATTTGTTTCATGGAGAATATAATCGAAGGCTAGAAAATTCTTGGGACAATGGTTTGAGACAAAAATGGTCTCAAACCAGGCCAAATAACCAAGTACTACTGTAAGAAACTTCCCTTGCTTGGGTAAAGTAGGAGAATCTGCAAAACAAGAGCACATCAAACAAACTGTCATCCCAAATTTATGGGGTTCACTGATGAATCCTTATCTTCTTCCGTTCACTTGTGTTAAGGGTCATCTCTTCTCTCACATGAATCCTTGCTAAACGTCGTCATGTCACTCACACCAGGAACTATAATTCATCAGTTGTGATCAAACCTTCTTTAGTTCTTGCTTTTTGTGCTTTTGTTTAATTCCTAGATTCTTGGATATTCCTTACCCAATGCTATGTTGCCACACTGCGGCAGACATGATTATAATTGTTTATTCGGGTAAAACCTTTCTAGTTTCTTTGTCTTTTGTGTTTTTACCAATTTGTTGATTCCTATTGATGGTGGAATGGATAATAAGTTACTTTCTAGTTCTGTATTCCTCACCTAGATTTCTAGATAGCAAATTGGTATTTGGTTGATGAATTAAGGGACTAAATAATTGAGTCTACTTCCTTTTTCTAGGAATCAAGGCATTAGGCTTGATTCCTTGATTGAGGCATTGTGAAATCTAGGAATTAAAGAATTAACTCCTTAATTCTTAGATTCCTCGATTCCTTGACCAAATGGTGCCTTAAATATTTTTTTACCATCAATATAGACTTTAAATGTACATGTTTTACTGAAGTTACATCTCATATAGTCTGTTTTTAGTAGTAATTTTAAAACCTTTAGATTCCAAATCTTCTTTAGACGCTTCTTGTTTAGACTTTAGACTGAATCCTTCTCCAATCACGAAACTCTTACACATTTTTTTGAGGATTTTCTTGAATTTAGAGCATTTCTGGAGCCGCCTCCAATCACGTCGTACTATGTTGATAGGTTATGATACCTCAACTTTGTATACAAGTGATGAATAATGGACGTGATTATTTATACTGTAGTATGGATGAAAGACATCTTACTAAATTTTATTTGAAAAATATTAAATCATATATTTCAATATCTTAATCCATATCTGAATCCTATTAAAAATATTAAATCCTATGTTCCAAATATCTTAATTTATTCTGCATAAATTATATATCAAATTCTGACAATTGAATACTAAAATTTTTCAAATGCTTAATTTCACGTCTCTTCTTAATCTTCATTCAATTAGTCATAAAATGTATCTTGCCTTCTTATAAATAGGTAGCAAAATCCTATTCCTCTATTCGCTCGCTGTTCTAAAATCGGAATTAGGCGGCGGTTAGGCGCTAGGCGGTCATGGGGCGCCTATATGCTAGTCGGCGCCTATGCGGAATTAGGCGCTAGGCGCCCGGTGCCCGCCCGACTACTGCCTAGCGACTTTTACAACCTTGTATTCACTATTCATTTTTTCAAGTCTTTTCGAAATTCTTCTATTGTTAAATTCTCTTTCCAAACTAACCTCATGATTTTTTTTTTGCTGTACGAAAAAACTCCTAATCCGTTTTTTTTTTTTCTATGGTTAACATTGTTTGCTTTAGTGTTTAATTTGTGTCTGTCATGTGTCTATACATTCATACATGTATGTGAGAAGACACACATATATATATATAATCTTAAAATTGATTGTGGAAGTTGTCTTTTGACTTACCATATTGTTAATCCGTGATTTGGCATGTGTTCCTTCAGGATGTTGACTCAAAGTGTTGGGCTCCTTTCTTATACATTTCTGAGAGAAACTGCTTGCGATGATATAGTGGTCCCAGTGGTAAGTTTTGCACTACGAGTTATTTATCTAAAATCTATTGTGGTATTTCTCGGGGCAACACTTTTTCTGATACATGCAATTATGCATATTAGGATGTAACTTGATTTTCGATAGCCTTTAATAGTTTGGATTGGCGACAATGCATTGCTTGTTGCAGGTGGACTATGAGTTCATTCCGTCATCTGGTGCATTTTGTCAGCTATTACGCACCAATCAAAAACAGTTCTCCTCTAATTTATCCACAGTCTTAAGATGGTCCCCTTTTACTTCAGAAATCGAGCTGTTAAAGCAAGTAAGATTTATTCTAGCTGGAACAGATTCAACCTTTTGGTACTTGAATTCTATATTTATTTGATAATGAGCAGGACATGGTTGTGCTCTTGAACGATATCCACAAGATTGGACTGGTCATGTAATTTAGAACGTATTACATCAGAGGCTCTTGTTTGTGACTGCATGATACCTCTGCTCTGTTTTGATATACCGAAGAAACTCGTAAAAATGTAACAACAACGTGCCAATTCGTTAAGGGGCTGTTTGGATTGGTGTAAGACTGTAAGTTAACATGTAGTTACTTTCCAGTTTCCACTTTTTGCCCCTGCATGTCGGGTGCAAAAGGTAGCATTTCCACTTCCCGTTTTTGTGGATGTGGATGGAAGTAGCCAACTGATTTTTTTAATAAATTAGTTATTTAATACATTAATTTATTTATAAGACTGCTAATTTATTTAGTTATAATGTATTGGCTAATGAATTAAAATATTATTTATGACCTCTTTTTTATGATATAAGTAATTAAAATAATAGTAGCCGGCATTAATAAATTAGTTATTAAGTAATTGCTTAACCAAGACCTATTAGATAATATCACCAACTATTTTATTATTTCATTAAGACCAATCCACTTAATAAATTACTTATTTAATCATAGTTACTTAATTATTTAGATAATTAATTAATAGAAATAATCGGTGACATTAATTATTAATACTTAACTTAAAAATAAAATAATTACTATTAATACATAATTAATGATTTAGTTAGATAACTAATTAGTTATTGTTATTATTATAATTAACTTTTTCACCTCCTTCATATTTATCATCTAAATACGGAAGTGCGAATTTGTCCACTTCACAATACAAAATATTATGTATTCAAACATTGAAAGTCAGTTCAGGAGATAAGAACTAGCATGAAACTCAAAAACATAAACATTTCACTCAGCAGACAAGAAGTCACTTTCACACTTCTTGCCACTTACACCCATCCAAACCCTAAGTGCAGCTTAAGGAATTCCTTCAAATCCGAATTCTGAAAATGGTCTAGTAACTTGTAAGTTGTTTGATTTCATATGCAGCATACATGCATATTTGGGCTTGTCCATTTATGTATCTACATGTGTGAGCATTTTGTCTCTGTGCATGAATCTGTACTTCGATATTATTTTCTTCGAAATATGCTTACTTTCAATCGAACAAGTTTGTTCCCCTAGGGAATAAGTTCTGATACATTTATCAATGATTGATTAATATGGTTAGAATCGGCAATCAATCTTCGGTGATTATGAACTAGTCAAACTCCGCGATTCTTGTGAACTTTCACTTATCGGTGATTATGAACTAGTCAAACTCTGCGATTCTTGTGAACTTTCACTTATGATCTTACAACGGACTTTCATGTGAAGATAATTGCAATCTTGATTCCAACAAAATCTTCCAAGATCACGGATGGCTTGAGCATGTAGTCATATACGAGAGACAAGAACACAACTGATAATTTTCCAAAATAACTGAGAATCCCTGATGGAGACATTTTGTCATTCAAATTCCCTCGCTTGGCTTTTGAAATCCATGAGTTTTAGAGCTCTACCTTGTCAATAGTTGTGCAGCGATATCTTGTACTCTGTGACTCCAAAGTAAATAGGTTATTAGCTTTTCTAGAAATTGAATATATTACATCATGAAATCAACTTTCATTCCATTATATCCTTACTGTACTTTTGACACCTTAAATCTCAATAAACATCCATATTCTTCCATAAGACAGCAGCATACACAATTTTGTACCTCTGTTGTAGAACGACAGGCATGAGTCATGTCTTATTCTAGAAGTTAATTGCAGACTCCTACATAAACATATTTAGTCAATCAAATTGAAAATTGTTGACTCCATATATATAGCAAGCAACTCTTGGCTCATTTCCCTTATGTTGCCTACAGTTACATTTTTATCCTTGTTTGCTTCAGTGATAAACACTCGTTGAGTGAACCATCATGTAGTCTCATTCTTTTCTTAGGGTGTCCAAATAGAGATTTTTGATGTCCAAGGGGTATTGAATTTTTGTGAAAGCTAATATCCTAAAGGGTCCTCCTTGGGGAACTTGGAGGGTGCTCCTTGGTTGCATGAGATTAAGCTGCATATCCAGAACATAGGTTTACCTACTTGCAGTTGGGCTGCCTACAGTATATGGCATGACCCTCATGCTCATTGCTACCTTGATTAGGAAGTTGGCACCGACATTTGACGTCAGGTCGACAACTGGTCATAAGAACTTGTCAAATCTTTTATGTAGCTTTTTTATGCTCCAGAGCCGACTCCATTTTGATAGGAGAAGGCTAGGGTGAGGATACATTTGATATCCTAACTTTATGCAGCTTGCCAGCTTCTACGATAGTAAACAAAATGACTAGTTCATATATATATGCTGTGTAGCCTGTGTATCGAAACAGAGTACTAAGACCTTGGATAATATGAAAGTTGTCAATCCTTGCTGAGATACTTACATGTCTTGGAAGATGGATGTTGAATTAACACCTTAAATAACATATGGACCAACTAGAGGTATCTGTTTTACAATATACTCACAAAACACGATTCAGTACTTAAAACATATATGATTCCACAATCATCCTAGGAAATGTTTGAGCAGCATTTTTGCAGGTAACCGATGTATTGTTTCACCTCTCAGACTCCTTATCTGATAGTTACTTCAACATCCCACCCAAATTCCATTCTCATCCGAATTACAGGGCACATCTTGGACATACTATTACAAACAACTGACACTCTTGTGTCACGTACTTATGAAGCAAGTACTATTTGCTCCTAAAATCCTGTTAGTCAATTCTGGACCATATGATCTTTTCCAGTTGTTCTCTCTGTCTATCACAGAAGTTGCAGTAAGACGTTGACATCAAACATCAGTTATTGTAGTCGGTTGATTTGGATAGTTATCACCCATCTAAACCTCAGTAGATAGAGTCATCATCAATCTAGGCTTCGGAACATCTACATAGCAGAACTTAAATTATGTGACTTTTGGTGAGGGTTTCTGTTTGATCCTTTGTATTTCAGCAATTTATGGTGCCTAAAGTTTGTCATATAATGACTATGCTCATGCGATCAACTTTTCACAATTATATATCAATATAAGTATATTCCACATGATGAAATTCAATTACAGAGTAATTGTTATTTTGATATTGTATTTTATTGATTTATCTGCTGCTGTCAGAATTTTACATTCACACTTGCTTTGAATTTAATGAGCAGTTTAATGACATAGGACATCATGGAACAAAAGTAATCGTGTTCAATTTATGGTACAACGATGATGGGGAGATGGAGCTTGATTTTGAATCTGATGCAAAGGTTTGCATTAAGTTTCTCTTGTTTTTACTGATATCATTTATTTTAGTTAATTCATTTCTTTAAACACACAGTTCCTTATAATTGGGATTCTATAGTTTACACATCTTTCCCTGTTGTAGCTATCCATTTCTTTTTTCAAAATTTTGCATGTAAAAGGGTGTCTAGTAGTTGTTTATGAGAAAATTGTTCAATACAACTATTTTTATATTTGAATATGTTGATATTATTTTATCGCTGAAACATCATCTTTGCCGGTCTTAGCAATTCAAAACAGCATGAACATGCTTTCCGCTTCACTTTCCAATTTTGCAAAAATGAAGCTGTTTAATTTCTTTTCTTTTTCACAGGACATTTTGATCAATAAAACACAACAGAAGAAGTACAAAACTAGCCTTGAAACCGAGTTAACTCAAAATTATGTTGCAACTCGACTCCAATATTCACTTCGAGTAAGTTTTGAGCTATCAATTGTTACTTTTTTAATAAATAAATAAATTCTTTGCTTTAATATATTATTCTTTTTACAGGCTTATTCGTCACTCTTATATCTCCATGTACCGGAAACATTTAAAATAATATTGCGTGGACAACTAGTTGTATCACACCATATTGTTAACGATTTGATATATCGTGAATGCATAAGATATAGACCTCAAGTTGAAGGATTCCCGGAGGTTTGTCCTGAACTTTGTGCATCTTAATATCTGTAGTTGATTTTTTGTTTGATGGTATTTGGTTCACAGTTATTTATTTTCTGCAAATTCTCTCTCATTTGTAGTGTCTAGGCTATACCTGTTTGACTACATTGTGTTTTTGACATATCACATGAAAGACAAGGGAAAAGGTATATATTTTTATATCATGGGCTTATTTCTAAAAAATATAGTTATAATATAAGAAGGTTTAAGGATCATGTAGATATGCTTTTAGAGTTTTTATAGATTACCATACTAATATATGATTCAGACCAAACTAATATATGAGTTTCTGCTGCTTTAAGATACTGAGTATGAATATGATTTTATTCTGCGACATTGAAGACCGACCTATTAAAGCAAGATTGAGAATTTGATACTTTGGACATTTTTCTTGACTCATTTGGGTGGGTATTTGCCCATCTCCGTATGATCTTAAGTAATGGAGAATGGAAATGAAGAAATGTATACATGGACATTGTCTTAGAGTTTATGAAGGTAATTCCTTCTGCATTTTGCATATTATGGATAGAATTGTAGTGTAACATAAGGTGGAGTAAGTACTAAATACAACTTAGTTGAAATGTGCTGCTTAGCTGCAGGCAGCCCAAGATATTCAGGCATTTACTTCGTTTGACACATATTAAGCCCAAAGGTTGACTATTTTCGAACAGAAACGAAAGTACAATTTTTTTCAAAGGAAACTTTTATTGTATGACAACAAAGAATTTCGATTACAATGAATACAAGAAAATTCTAAATACAAGTTTTGAGATTCTGGACTCCGGAGAGTGTAGCACTGGAGATCAAATCGGTGCGTGATTCCTTTACTCTGTTGACTATCCGAACTCAAGTGCAAGGATTGCAAAGCTTTCTCCTTCGTCGATATGAACTTCAAGTATTCTACTAGAGAGCAACTTCGATGTTCTTCAATGGCACGTCTACTAAAGGTAAGGATGACGTAGTAGACCGAAGGAAAAACACCTTAGAATTCTCGTGGAGAATGCCAAATATGAGAGACGGAATGCACTAAGTGTTGAAGAACTGATTGGGCGGAGTTTGGGCGTGTAGAGGTTCTGCTCTGAATGCTTGCATCTGTCCGTAGTGCACGAAGGTCAAGGCTATTTATAGAAAAATCTTGAAAAACGGTTAACTGTCGTGTTCCTGCAGGAGGAGATTAGATTTTTCACTTTCAGTTCAGTTTTGTAGGAGATGACTTCCCGCGTGAGGCAACGTTCCGCGATACGTCTGTTATTGTGGCACACGTTCACGCAGGGTTTAAGGAGATCCGGTCACATGGCTGATGCATGGTGGTGACAGTTGCCTTGAATTTTGCCATTACTCCATGTTCACTGCAATACCTCCTCGTCAACTGAAACTGTCGCCTCGATGGACGTGCACATGACGTATATGGGGCTGATTAAGTCCCTCGGGAAGGTCGCTCCTTGACAATCTTCACGTTGGAAGGCAGCTCCTGCGGGGACACGCTTCATGCTGGAAAGATCTCTTGGGTGGACACCCCTCACGCTGGAGGGCAGCTCTTGCCGGGACAACCTTCACAGTGGAAGGACGCTCTCGGCGGGACACCCTTCACGGTGAGAGATTTGAAGATTACGGAATCAGAACTTGATCATTTTTTTAGCGCCAACACTGACCTTAGCCAGGCATCTAGGCAAGGCCTCCTAGGTGCCCTAGGTGATGACAATCTTCTTTCCCTCTTGAGCACATGTTAGAACAACATGGAAGCCAAAATCTTCCGTCTCTGTATTTTGTTGTGTCCGTTTCTGTGCAACATAACATTTGGCATATCCTATGTGAAGTTCTCAAGACTGTAATTATAAGCACAACCAACAGTGTTACCTTTCCTGAGCTTTTCGAGGTTGACCTCATTATTTTCCAAAGCCTACGTGATCATTTCCCAGTATTCTAAAAATCGGCCAACTTGGGCGCCTAGGCGCTAGGCGGAGCCCAAACGAACCGATAATGCTAAAATCGGCAGAAAAAATCGCTATACGGGTCTAGGCGGACCAACTCGCCCTGTTCGGCCAGTTCGTCGCACAGGAAAAAAAAATCCTAAATCAATTTGAAATTTCAAAAAATTAATAAAAATTTAACACTTACCTGACGGCGATGGTGGCGACTACGAAGAGGAGAGGGAGGAGAGAGATGGTGGTGGTGGTGGTGGTGCTGCTACTGGTGGCGGCGACGGCGGCGGCTAGGAAGAGGAGAGGGAGGGGAGGAGAGGAGCCTGGAGAGGGATGGGAGGAGAGATGGTGGTGGCGGTGCTGCTGCTACTGGTGGTGGTGGTAGTCGAGGAAAGGGAGGAGAGGAGAGGAGAGGGAGGGGAGGGAAGGGGAGGAGAGGAGAGGAGCCTGGAGAGGGAGAGGGAGAGGAGGTGGCTGCACTCTCTCTCCTCCCTTTTTATGGTAAGAAAAAGAATTGAAAAAAATAAAAAATCAAAGGGTTCGAACCCGTAACCCTTAAAACCATGACTCAAACACACCTCTGCTGACCATAGGAGCTCATAGCCTTTTGTGTTAGTTTGTGACGTATACACTATTTATATAATACATATATATGTGTGCCAAAAAAAAAAAAAAAAAAATTCGGCCGCCTAGGCGGCGTCTAGGCGCCCTAGGCGCTAGGCGGGCCCTCGGCGCACCGAGGCCGCCTAGCGAAATCTATAACATTGTCATTTCCTATTTTTCAATTTCCATTTGACATTTCTAGTTGACTTCATTCCATTGATATTCATTTTTGTTTCGAGTATCATCACTTATCATGTTGGTGCTTTGTAGACTCCTTGCTAGTAGCAAATCTCTCAGTGATGGGACTCTTTACTTTCTTTTGATCATTTAAATGAATTGATGAATGATAATACTCGAACGATATGTACTTTTTAGGAGTAAACTTTATAAAGCATATAGTGTGAAATTATCAATTCCTAAGGAATAATTATTACCTCCTCACGAGTGCTCAAATCCTTTTGCATGAAATAGTCGTCAAGCTTAAGATTCCATTGGCTATACTTGCAAACAAAGGATCTCTTATATCCTACCAAGGGCAATAATTTATGGGAAGTCCAAAAACAAAAGTTACTAATTCATGAACTATTTGTGTTGAATCTAAAAACTATGTAACGTAGTAACTTTACGATTGTTATGGTTTCTTGTTGTTCCCAGCTGTCCCCTTACAACTACTGATCATCTAAGAAGTCATGAGGCATCCTTGTATGCCAACGTTTTTCGTGTTTGTACTTTGTAGTTTAATCTTAGTAATTAAATTCAGGCCTTTATGCATGTTATCGTGCGTACTGTAACATAGGCAACTCCTCTTTCAACCATCCTTTTAGACACAATTAGATTTGGAATGATTTCTCACAAAAGATAGTGAACTATCCAACCCTCCCCAAGTATTCACCCAGCATCTCTGGGTTCTCCTTTGGAATAAAGTCCTGCTCTTGCTGGATAGTTTTTGTCGTGAAGAATTTTGAATGTCACCAACGAAGATCTATATATTGTCATAGTTGTCAAAGACCGCAAAGTTTATAAGAATTTAATTTTACATTTACATCAAATACACTGGATGACTTGAAATTGCATTCAATTGTATATGTTTTGGTTTCAAGTTGTGATATTCGACGAGTTTGAATTGGTTCGTGAGACCTTTCTTCTTCTCTTATCTTCTCATTTTCTCTTCTCTCCTCCTTTTCTTTCTTTCCTTTTTCTTAAGTTCCTATTTCTTTCTTCTCTCTTATTTGCTGCTTAATTGTCTTCTGTCTTCTTGTAATGCATCTAGAAAATCTTGTATCCTCTTTTGAAGCCTTTGCACGCTATTGATGTGCTCCTGGTTCCAACTATATGTTGCTTAAGGTGATGTAGTCCTCTGTTTGATGCAGGATTGACATCACATTCTCCTCCCAAAGTATTCACCAGGAAACTCTGGGCTTTTCTTTGGAATAAAATCATACTCTTGTAGGATAGTTTCTGTTGTGAACATTTTGAATGTCATCAACAAAGATCCAGATATCGTTATAGTTGTCGAAGACCTTTAGGTTCATAGGAATTTAATTTTACCTTTACTTTAAATACACTGGATGACTCGGAATTGCATTCAATTGTATTTATTTAGGTTCCGAATTGTAATATTCAATGAGTTTGGATTGGTTCATGAGACCTTTCCTCTTCATATCTTCCTTCTGTTTCTCATGGTCTCTTTTTTCCTATTTTCTTTCTTCTTTTTCTTCTTAGTTCCCTTTTCTGTTTCCTTTCATATCTCTTCCTCACTTCCTTACTTGACCTTCCTCTCTTCTGTGTCTTTACTGTTCCAGGCCAGATGGTTCTCTGTGAGAAGAGAGGAGGTTGAAACAGTGGATATCATTATATTTTATCATGTGAACTTATATAGAAGGATTCTTTGTTCTGTGGAAGATAACCCTTTTTCCTTGGATAGAAAAAGAGGGCTTCTCATTTCTAGAACAGAGAAAAGAGCAGGGATAAACTTAGAATTTAAGAAGGGAGAAAAGGAAAGAAGGGAAGGGAAAGGAAGAACGAGAAGAGGAAGGAATGTACATATGATAGGAGGAACAGAAAAAAAAACTTAAATTTAAACAAAATAACTTATGTACTGTTTGTTTGAGCTGCTTATTATGTGCGGACGCCTCACCTCTTGTCACTGGGAACTGAGAAAAAAAAGGATGGGGAAGAATATAGTATGATGGGATTTGAAAGTCAGTGTTAAATCCCTAGAATGATATTTCACAACAGAAGAAGATTAGTCAGTCTGTTTTAAATGATCTTGACCATTTTTTGTTTCAATAATTCTGATTCGCTCCCATTGCTGTCCACCAACATGCTTGCCTGGGTCACAAAGCTGCTAGCCCAACTAGATGGCTTCCTAGGCCTAGGGAAGAGGCCACTTGACCATCTCGTTCAAGGTTGGTGCTTAGAACACCTTGCGGAAGATTTAAGTGCAAAATCATAGTAGCTTACTTTATTATTATGCTTAGTTCTGTATAAGAATATATTGAATCTGTCAGAATTTAACTTGACTGGCTAAAGTTGTAAATGTATCTTCTTTTATTATTTTTTGCTTGACAAATAAAAAACTATATGGTTTTCCACATCAACAAGATTATCTTAAGTTTTGATTCTTATGGCCTCTGTTTAT
>JANAVB010005234.1:0-45000 GCA_029216955.1 Iris pallida
CTCCTGACTTAGCCATTCGAGCACTTCGTGCTTATTGAATTATACGTCCGATTTGGCTTACCGTGCCCAAGTCTCAGTCCGTCGCAAGGCGTCGATTTGATTTCGCGGACCCCTTACTGAATAAGGCAAAAGATCGACCTCTAACATTTTCGCGTAAACGTATAGCCTGCACATGAAACCAACTAAAATCAATACTTGCATCGATTCGGACTTGCGCCTTGGCCGATTCGATTTCTTAGAATCTTCGAGCCAATTCAACGCACTTATCCTTCGGGCAACGCGGCGCTTCGCATCGATTCACTCGATGCATTCTTTGGGACAAGGCAACTCTTCGCATCGACTTAGTTCGATGCATTGCTCGGGACAACGTAACTCTCGTATCGATTCGCATCGATACATTTCATTCGGTCAACGCGACTCGCTGAGTCAACGCTTCAGCGTAATGCACCGTGCGGAGCGGGCATTACAGTTCAATGCTCAGTTGCACTGCCCACGTCGAGGGCATAGTTGTTTCGATGAGCTAGCTAGTGCACGTGACAGTATTCATTTACAGGTTTTCCTCGATAGCTACCTTATATGTCATGGTAATGGACCACACAAACAATAAAGGTTCGAGCATAGGTCATTACCTTCTTAAAGGCTGAGCTTGCATGTGCATGGCAATGTAATGATCCATTGACAGATTCTGTGTGTGGAGCTTGATAGTTGTGGGCCTTATTATATTAGCAAATAAAAGTGTACTTATCAATGAAGGTTAACAACTTGCTCGATCAAGAGGGTTATGGCTCAAGAATTTGTTACTTTGCTGTTTAGAAGCCAAAAACTTATAGGTCATCAGTAAGAATCTCGATTCGGCGGTTCTTACTTGGGAGCTTGTCGGAGCTCGCTTCCCCGATGACGGAACCTCATTTCTACGGTGACGGGAGCACGTTTCTCCGACGACATGAGCGCTTCCCGTAATATGATCATAATTTTAAAAGAGGACATAAAGTTTGGGAAGAAAGTTAGAAGATTTGTAATACACGTTTATCAAAGTACCAAGAAACTAAATTATTTACTTTGATATCATAAAAAATCAACATGCGAATGATCTCTCTGTAACTTCGAACTGAACTTTATAATTCTAATAAATTTTAAGATATTTATAAGTTTCGATAACATAATTAATATATACAATTTTTTTATTAGTGCACGCTCCCATCACGCTCCCAACTTTAGACTCTTCTAAGTAGTCACGTTCCCCGCTCCCGCTCCTACCCCCCTTCCGTCCCCTCTTCCGCTTTTGGCTTCTAAGCAGTTTGCTGCAGGCGAAGTGTCCCATGATCTATATTTACTTCATGAGGCTTGGTGCAGTGCCTGGACAGGGTTGTCGCAGTGCATGTAACCATTGGCATTGTGGATGTGCACTAATGTTGTTAAGTAATGGAATAAAATGTATCAAATGGTACTGAAGCATAGTTTGAGCATGCAAGATTTCTCGTGCACTTATTCTGCACAATGGTAGGTTTGTTGAGTTGCAAGGCTTTATGTCAAGAGCATTGGGCTTGTTGACTCTCCTTTTACAGAACATTAGTGTTGCAAGTATGACCATGTGTTGGTTGCTGGGAATGGAAGATATATCTTCATTGGCTGCACAAGGTGGCATGAGCTGGATCCGGAAGCACCTGCAAGGCACGAGGACGGGCATGCTGCCAGCCTGCCAGGCACGTTCCAGCAAGTAGGGAAAGGGGATCCAGTGGAAGACAAGAGGAAGCTCAAGTTGGTGACGATGAGTCTGTATCTTGTTTTTTCTCCTTTGTTCTCTCGGAATCTTGTACTTAGGTCTTTGTTTGTTAATTATCATTAATGGAACTTGGGGGATTTTATTCAGACCATTTATTCTCAAAATAATGGCATGGAAGCCTTGCCCTAGGAGCACGAAGGCGTTTAGCTTGAGGGCCAAGATAATGTTGTGTCACACTGTGATGCCTAGTTGAAGAATGAGAAGTTGGGGATTCCTTTTCCTATCTTGTAGGTATTCCAAATGGTTAGCAGTTATCACTCCTATGGACCATAAGTAGCCATTTATGTACTTTGAGTAATGGATTTGCAGATTCACTGGACCAATTTTACGCAACCAATCCATTTTGATTCATGGGCAACTCAAGCTCCATATTAGCCAGAAGTGGCAATATGGTCGTTTGGGATTGGGGAGTGGGGCAAACTATATACTTATACCTGCATATATACAGGTGATCTTGACCAAATCCAGAGGCAGCAGTTTCCTGCTCTGCCACTACTTGGTCCATCAAGAAGTGTTTGATTTTTGATCTTCATCTTAATCCTCATACAATGTAAAATATGCCAAGCATTACCCTTTTATGTGAAAATTATAATTGTGACTTTTATCTTATAGCTTTATTTCACGTTTGATAAGTGACTGGAGACATGCCTAGAGAGTGTTAAGGAGTATCTTGTCTTACGGTGTCTAACATAAAGAACGATCCATGACGAAGTTTTTTGTGCTCAGCATTATAACTATAGCTAGTAGTTGACATTCTTAATTAAAACTTCTCCCCTATGTAATGAACATCATACTAAACTGTAATACTATTGTGCTTGGATTATATCCTTTTTTGGGGAAATTTTCTTACAACTCGCAATCTCCATCTTTAACAGGACGAAACAACATTAGTTTGGTTTTCGCATAAAAAGGAACGAAACCTCAAGTTAGCTTCTGTCTCCCGCGTTATCCCTGGACAAAGAACTGTAAGTTTCCCTCTTTCTAGACTAACCTTTGTTTTTGTTAGCACTTACATGTCAGGAAATAATTAAGTCTAGTCAACCTGTTTTACTGCAATTTCCAACTATTAACATAGTCCTGCACCGTGCTTTCCAAAATTTTATCCAGGCTGTTTTCAAGAGATTTTTGCGTCCTGAAAAAGATTATTTGTCATTTTCGCTTGTTTATAATAATGGTGCAAGATCCCTGGATCTGGTTAGTAAAACAGCATTTACTTGTCACTTTAAATGTTGACATAGTATATTTAATGTTCCTAGCTGTTTCCTACAATTTAGTCTTCATTATTTTATATTCTTACTACTGTACAGATTTGCAAAGACCAAGGTGAAACAGAGCTGTGGCTTGCTGGTCTTACAGCATTGATTTCTACAGGTCAGCGCAGACATTCTAGGGAGCAGAGTGACAGAATATCAGTTTCTGATGTAAGTTTGTACGTCTTTTTCCTGAAATCTTAATTTGATAAACCTGGATATCGGATCATACCCGTTTATCTCAAGAAATTCTAACTCCATTTTTCTCCAAGTCTAACTTTTAGGTGTACTTTAGTTTGTTGTTCCCTTTTCTGTTTTTTTTATGAAATCCATCTTTGTGTCCATATGGGACTCGCATCATGCTAGTTTGTTGATGGTAGCTACAATTATCACATGATAACACAATGCATCTTATTCAGATTTACGGGCTGTTAGAGTCTTGTGTATCACGGAGGGTCAACAGGAGGTCGACCGGAGGTGGTGGTGGGTCTGGGTCTGGGGAGAGATGAGTAGGTTAGGCTCTTGGGAAAGAGGGTGGTGAGAAAATATTTTGGTGGAAGGTAGGAGATCTAGGATTTAAAAATTTCCTTCTCTGATGCACGTACAGAAAGTGAGAGTAATAGAGTGCTTTATTGAGGTAGTATGGACCCCTACTTAAATGGGGAGGTTTGAGGTTCTTATAGTAAATTGGGAGTTTGGGACTAAAAGATATAAATAAAACTTTTACACTTACCTTTGGGTTTCTAATATTTTGTGGAAACCCCCTACGCTGGACAAATCGCCTTGCTACGAATTAAAGTTAGAGCTGAATTTTGCAGTATCCTTTAAAATTATAATGAGATAAAATAGTAGATTAGTAGGAATAAGTTTTTCACATGTTTCATTAAAGATAATTAACAAACCAAGTTTCAGTAAAGATATAACTTGATCATAGCTATGTTAGAGATAATTAACAAGTCCCACTTACAAAAGGAGATTACTCCGCAAAAGGATAAGTAGCAAGTCCCAATTACAAAAGGACATTACTCCACAAGATGAAAGAGAGAATTTGATCATAGCTAAAAGATGTACTGGAGAATTTCTGATATTATAACTATGTTTATTTATATTCTTTGTGCAGGATTTGGATTTTGTTCGTCCTTATGGGCATCTCTAGATATTTCATCAAGTATATCCTGTGGACGTGCACACACATTGGTTGGTGTCTATAGTACGCGTGAGCCTTCTTTGTATTCAGGAAGGTCAGATGTGGGATCTGACCATGCAAATATGCAACTAAGAACAAGTAACGTGGATGGTAGTCGACTTAGTATATCCAGTAGCCCTAGTTGTTCTAGTCAAGGGTCTGGGCCGGATGACATTGAATCATTAGGTGATGTGTATATCTGGGGAGAGGTGTGGGCAGATGGACGTATTAACTGGTCATGTTCAAGATCAACACCTTACTTCCAAAACCTTTAGAATCAAATGTGGTATTAGATGTTCATCAGATTGCTTGTGGTTTTAGGCATGTGGGTCTCGTAACAAGGCAAGGAGGGTATTCACATGGGGGGAAGAATCTGGTGGCAGGCTTGGCCATGGAGTTGAATCAAATCTTAGTCGACCTCGTTTAGTTGACACAGTGGCAGTTTGGAACGTTGATTCTGTTGCGTGTGGCGAGTATCATACCTGTGCTATTTCTGCTGCTGGTGACCTATTTACTTGGGGGACGGGACTCACAACAGTGGACTTCTTGGCCACAAAACTGTAGTTAGCCACTGGATACCTAAAAGAGTGTCCGGTCCACTTGAAGGAATTCAAGTTTTGTCAGTCTCTTGTGGCACATGGCACTCTGCATTGACTACTTCAGATGGTAAAGTGTTTACTTTTGGCGATGGAACATTCGGAGTCCTGGGCCATGGCAACCGAGAGAGCATTGCATACCCGAAACAAATTGAATCTTTGAGTGGACTAAGGACTGTCAAGGTTGCTTGTGGAGTGTGGCATACGGCAGCAATTGTTGAGGTATCTGGACAGGCAGGCGTTAATGTTATATCTCGAAAATTATTTACTTGGGGCGATGGGGATAAATATCGCTTGGGTCATGGGGATAAGGAAGCACGATTGGTCCCTACATGTGTCCCTTCACTTATTGACTACAATTTCCATCAGCTCGCCTGCGGGGACAGCATGACTGTTGCCCTCACAATGTCTGGGCATGTTTTAACATGGGGAAGTACCATATATGGGCAGCTGGGAAATCCACAGTCTGATGGTAAGATTCCTTGTTTAGTGCAAGATAGACTATCAGGTGAGTTAATCGAAGAGATCTGTTGTGGAGCCTATCATGTTGCTGTTTTAACGTCACGCAGTGAAGTTTATACCTGGGGAAAAGGTTCTAATGGAAGACTGGGGCATGGAGATGTTGAAGACCGAAAGTCACCTACCATTGTTGAAGCTTTAAAGGATAGACATGTCAAAAGTATATCATGTGGCTCAAACTTTACTGCATGCATTTGCATTCATAAGTGGGTATCTGGTGTAGACCAATCCCTCTGCACAGGATGCCGACAAGCATTCGGATTTACCAGAAAGAGACACAACTGCTATCATTGTGGACTTGTACACTGTCATGCTTGTAGTTCAAGAAAAGCATTAAAAGCTGCACTTGCTCCAACTCCAGGCAAACCACACCGAGTATGTGATTCTTGTTTTGCAAAATTGAAAGCAGCAGAATCTAGTATTGTGCCATCTGCAAGTAGAGTAAATGTAATTTCTCACCGATATACTCATAACACCAAGAGGTATGATAGAGGACAAATGAGATCTTCAAGGTTATTGCTGTCTCCTGATACAGAACCAGTCAAGTATGTTGAAGTTAAACCAGCAAAAATGAGGCGAAGTCCGATTCTCTTTCTCTGATCCGAGCTTCCCAAGTCCCTTCATTGTTGCAGCTGAAAGAAATGTCTTTTCCGAGCTCACTAAGCGCCTTTCATAATGCATTTAAACCCATGGTCACAGCTGCGCCTCCACCCCCACCTCCACCCCATCAAGGGCATCTCATACTACATCTAAACCCATGGGCATACCTACACCTCCATCTACACCAAATTCCCGGCCTACTTCTCCATATACTAGGAGGCCAAGCCCTCCTCCCACATTTTCTTCAAGTATAATTGATAGCCTTAAGAAGACAAATGCACTACTGGACAATGAACTCTTAAAGTTGCAAGCTGAAGTAAGTAGAAAAATGTTCTTCCTTTATCTACTAGAAAATCATGGTTGAAGTACCATTTCTTCATCTGTGTTTTTTGTTTTTACTTACTATATTCTAACTGGCTTTTGTGGCTGCAATGGGGGTCTTTTACAGGTTAAAAGTTTGAAGCATAAATGTGAACTTCAAGATGTGGCTTTGAAGAAATCGGAGAAGAAAGCTGAAGAGGCTGTTTATCTAGCTTCAGAAAAATCTGCTAAGTGCACTAGTGTAGTGGAATGTATCAGATCCTTTGAAGTCCAGGTAATATTAGTGTACTGATGCAAGTTATCAAGTATAATTTACTGTACCATGTCAAAAGAAGTTCCTTCGAGATTTAACAATAATTTGCAATCAGTCAAGGCGTTGCATTATAAAAATTTGATATCTATCGTTTCCTCCTCAATCTAATACCCCATTTTGTAATCTTGTACATCTTTTTGGCATACATCTTTTTCCTTGGTTAAAGTACCATGTCAAAAAATGCTCAACCACCTGTTCATACAGTATATGAGGAACAACCTGATTCTTTTTATTTTTTTAGAATAAACATCCTGATTCTTATTGTTTTGCTAATTATGCTCTTTATTTTCTGAACGAAGCTCAAGGATATGGTAGAAAAATTAGCACCAGAGACTAGTGATAACTTAAACGGTTTGCTTAATGAAGCTGAATCATTCTTGAAAGTTAATGGACATTCCAAAACAGAATTGCCTGCTTTTTTGGACATCAGTTCTTCGGAAAATGATCAACTTGACCTAGCAAGTGGAGGAGCTACTGATATCAGGTATGAAGGAAACCAAAGATAAATCAGGATGTTTGCAGAATGCTTACAAAGGCAGTACACAAAATGCTAACTCAGCTGTTACTAGTACTAGGTTGGCTATTCACCATGCAAGAACCGAAAGTTGCTTCATAACACCTGCAAGTTCTACCAACCATGGATCAAAAGTAACTGAGCAATTCGAGCCTGGTGTGTATGTGACTCTCATTCAGCATGTCGATGGAACTAAAGTCTTCCATCAGGTCAGATTCAGGTATGCACTTTCCTGATAATATTCCTATTAAACCATTCAGATGTGGTAGGAAGAGATTCTTTTCTTTTCGAATTTGTCAAATCTTATTTCTTATATTTCATTAGGTTTTTCTTATACAAATCCCTTAAAATTTCAGATACAGACTTAGGTAACAAAAATCTTGGTAATTGTTAAGTAGTCCCCCAAATCCCGAAGAATATAACTTGTAAGTTAATGAAGCTTGTTGATTATTTGAGGGATTGAGATTATTTATCACACTAAAATAAACTCACTTCAAACGTCCAACAAATTTAAAGTGTATATATCACCTCTCATTGTTCCAAACAGGATAGCACAGGCAATCCATGAAAAACTTAATTTCACATCATCATCATCGTCATCATCTATTCTGGCAATATTTTCCTTTTTCAGCATATGAAATCTTGTTTAACTACATGAAGACTGTTCACACAATTTTATTTTTATGCGATAACTATTGTTATGTGTGGCAGTCATCAGTACTGGCCTGTTTACTTTAGTCCTAAATGGGAATCTGTATGTAATGTTTGAGCAGCAAGAGACGGTTTGCCGAGCAGCAGGCGGCAGATTGGTGGAAGGAAAACCAGGAAAGGGTGTACAAGAAATATCCGCTACCTACTTCTACTTCCACCGCGTCCGCGTCCGTGTCCGTGTCTGTAAGTGCAGCAAACACTCTGCAGGAAGATGCCGGACCATCAACGGAAACTTAATTAGCGTCTTCTTCGCATTAGGCTACTGTCGCGATCGATATACTGGCATACCTACAAAATGCAAATCAACAACAGCAACAACAAAAAGGGGAGATTCTTAGCTCTGGCTGCAGATGGTGATGAAAGAGGGCATATAGTTGTTTCATGTGAATAGTCCGAGAAGAAAGAGCTCTATAATTCTTTTCATTGCTTCATAGTTCTTTGTACATATGCAAGTTAGGCATGATCTCTCCCATAGATGAGTTCACATTGTATCGATCAATAAAATTTATTTCAGCAACCATCTTACAGTTTTGTATACATCAACAACTATTCATGGTCATATATGAATCGAAAATTTTCTGTAGCGATAAAAAATTAGACAAAATTAGTGGTAGGAATAGAAGTTTTCGAAATTGGGTAGGCCGATAGAGAGACGGTCTGGCGGAATTGAGCCATGCTCAATTTCTGTCACGCCCTGCTCCCGCAGGAGCGATCGTCCTCGCTAAGGTGTGATGCTGCACGGGCCTAGGTTGCGCCCGTGCAAGGCTAAGTCCAGAAACGGCCGATTTGAGCTAGGCCACAGAGTCGTACAGAGTGTCCCCATTTGCAGCGGAAAGTAAATGAACACAATTGAAGCGAATTCAACTCTTTATTGATATTCAAGAAGTTTACAAGCGGCGCTAGGCCGATATTACAAATCGCTCAAGCTCTCTCTTTCTGAAACATAAAAGGCGTGCCAAGTGGCTTACAACATGGAATGATTCATGGCGATGTTCCGATACATTATGTCCTGTATATGGTGCTTCAGTTCCTTGCAACACTCCAAGGCTCCAGAGATAGCTCCGCGCCTTAGCACGTTCGATGGAAGCTCCGCACCCGCCGGCGTCTCCTGCATCCTGCAAGCAGACTGTGGGGTTATCAGTACATTGTTATGCACTGGTGGGGAGGCTAGCTCGCCCACAATGCTATCATTACCAAAAACGTTCCATTTACTTTTGTGCACCGTCTATCATTCATTGTCTTTCTAATCTTGCCTTAGGATCAATTTCATGGCATATGTCATAACCTATCCCGTGTTGCCAAATTCAAGTGTCGCATGGAAATACATGACTTACCCATACTTACCGTCCGGCCTTCCCTGTCCAACGTAAACCAAGTTAGTCAACAATTCATATGAAATAACTTAACATAGTTCATGAAGGCATTCAATGTAAAGTGCGTGTCCTTGCCTCGGGTTCTAGCATGTCGTAGGCACGTTTTCTAACTCGTCTGCTCGAAGCACTCTTGATCATTTTGTATGTTATATTCAAGCCTATTCAGAAGGTGCTTTGTACAGTTAACTTAGACTACTTTGATTTCAATGCAAGGACTTGCACGTGGATCGCCACCAGCAAAGCCCACTTAAATCTATATGCACCGGTCGCTGGCATCACAAGCCATTTTGGACACATCCAAGCCGTGGTATTTCTCAACTAGCGTAGGGTGAGGACTGGCACACACCCCGTTAGTCTCTTGAAATACTCCTGCACTTACGTCCCCCGGGTGGCCGAGTCCGCACCCAGGCAGCCCGTAAGCCATGACTTTGATCCCGCCTAGGCCGGCCACGATCCTCCCTTTGATCATGCCGCGGAATCCGTATCACCCGTGCACGGTCCGTCCACGACCATTTCGTATTTTATCGTCATAGGCTAACCCTTAGCCAAAATGCGTTATCGACCAGGTTGGCGTCCGTGCAGCGCGGGTAGCGAGTCCCGTTGCACGTGCCCGTCACACCTGTCGCTAACCATTCTTTCCTTTCTTATCTTTCATTTATTCTTTCCTTTCTTTCCTTCTTTCACTTGTTCGTTTGTTCATTGATTCATTCACGTATTCATTCTTTCATTCGTTGGCTCATTCATTCACTTATCCATTCATTCTTTCATTCACATATTATGCAACTCCCCGTGCGGGAGTCGCCTTGGCGACCCATCGGTCCCAAAATCTTTCAATGTTGCTATACTCTACTTGGAACGACTATGTTGATAGCCTTCCCGTTTCATTGTTGTAATCCATTCATTGTTTCATTGTTGTACGCGTAAGGGACTTGAACGTAAGCTTGTGCCGTAGCACGAGCATGGAGCGCGGTGCTAGAGTTTTCATATTTTCTATGTTCCTTTCCATATTCTATACAAGCATGCAAGGTGGGATTAATCCCTTAGCTAGGTGCGTTGAGTCATTTATTAACATGCACGGTGTTATCGCCTAGCGATTCTCGTGATAGTGTCCGCATTGTTAAGTGTCTAGGCTAAGCAAAGACGGGTTCATCGGGGCCACCCACCTTAGCGATGTTCGCATCGGCCGAGCGATACTCCGAGCGCGCCTTTGAAAGTCTAAGTCTGGATTCATCTTGACGGCCAATGTAAGCCTTGCATTGATTCTTCATCAGGTCGATGCCAACTCTTCGGGTCGACGGCTCGTTTGAGTCGTTGCACTTGCCGTTTGAATCGGCGTTCCGCTAGGGCGGAGCGGGTCACTACATAATACACCACTCAAAACAAGTCTCGTCCTCGAGACTTCCTGAGTGCAGGTCATCCTACCATTCCTTAACTCGCGTCGTCGTGTTTCTTAGGCAATCCCTATCGAACGGCTCTATCGTTCTTTGGCACCGAACTATACTCGATACCTTTCCAAGTTCTGTGTCGCATACGTGTGGTCGATTTTTATTGAATGGCTTTTCATTCATTTTAGAGTTGATGGTACTTTTTCAATTCAAGTGTTTTCTTTGACTTGGTTGCTACTTTGACGTATCATGGGACTGAAAGCGGTCGCACGAGGTGCATTGTAATTCGTCAAATGAGTGTCGTAGGCTGAGGCAAACTCACTTTCGTTCATGCGCATCGCAACACCCACTTGCAGCTGCATTCGAGTTCATCATATCGCTGAGTTTGGATCGTGCACGTATCCAAGGCGTCCCCCGAATACGTACATTTCAACCAAGCTTAGCGATTAGCGAAGTCGGACAAGCTACTCGTGATAGTTTTGATTTGTCGATCGTTTTGCTAACTTCGATTTAAAATCGAACTCATGTGTGTATCACAGATCGTTTATCTCGGTCCTCGAGATGATTCGATTCGCTTCTCAAGCGCTCTTGTCAACGAAATCAATACGATTTCTTCTTAGCGGGGTCGACCAAGTCTAAGTAATTTCCGTCCAATTCAAGATCAAGTATCGCACTATCACCGAGTACGTCTTCCAATCAATGATTCAATTTGTTATACCAACTTTACTTGCGCATCATCCATCCCTATCATTCCCTTCGTTTGGGGCCAATCTCGTCGTCGTTCACGCACACTCCCAGTTTTCCGTCCTACTCTAAGTCTTATTTCCCCAAGTCTATCGTCCATCCAGACGATACTGTAAATGCCATCGCACAGGTTCAATCACTCGGCATAGGGTCGTCCGCCTATCCTCTAGGTCAGCTCACAAGGTCATAGTTATACGTCAGGTCCGTGGCTCGTCGTGCAAGGTCGTTGATGACGCTCGCCCCAAATCCTATGGTCAAACCATTTGTTCGCTTGTACGGGAGTTTCTACCCAAGCACGCGTCACTCAAATTTCTAAACATCAAGCAGGATCACCTATTCGCATCAATGTATTCGTTACGCATATTCGAATCCATTCAAATCACCCAATCGACATACTTCACATATCCATTCTAACCAATTCATGTATTCGATCACGAGGTCATCCAGCTCGACAATACATTACGTTCCAATCTCACGCGAGTCCGATCATCCACGGTGGTTCATGAATCACCATGCAACGCTACCGTAGAATAATCATTCTCATCGGGGCGTAACTCTTGTTTGAGTTTAGACTAACTCATTCTCGATACGCGAATTAGACCTACTCAATCCTAAGTTCAATCATCAAACACACTGATTCATTCTCGAGTTTACCTTCGCGTCAAACCACAAGTCGAAGCAATCAAATTGCCACGCCATCCAAGTTCAATCACTCCCGCTGTATGAATCACCATATCAGCGCTCACGCGGAGTGATCGTCCTAATCCGGCGCGACGCATGTGCGAGGCTGGAGTTGCGCTCGCATAAGACAAGCATGTCGACGTTGGGGTTATCGTCGAAGTAAATCCAAGCATTTTATTTCATCCCAGCCAAGATCGATAGTCCATTCATCATTTCGTTCAACAAGAGAATCCTCGAGCCAAGTCTATCTTTTTTCGACACATTTTTTAATATCCCAAGTATAGCATCCAACGGAACAATGACATTTACACGATCGTCATTCGCCGAGTCAGAGTACCCTCGAGTTATCGCATATTGATCTTTGATACGCCTCAATACCATCGACGATATGCGTAACCTGACGATCTTCCTTTGCAACCGATTTCGAGTCGTGCGTCGATGCTGTTGTCCGAGTTGGATATTCCACAATTTCCTTTAATATTCAAGATCACGTTCAACTGCTATTCCTCAAGCTAGTTTCAAGATCGTTGTTCAAACTCAATCACAATTCATTTGAGTCAATCCGAAATCGTACGCGCGATCCTCTAAGTTTCCTCGATCAAGACCATTCATTTTCATTCATCGTTCCGAACCATTTTCTAACTTGCGTTGCCCATTGACAAGTTGTCCGAATGACATCTCATGCGGGACATTCGAAGTCATGACCAACTAAGCGTGACGCGTTCTAAGGCTTTGCGATCGCATCGCCTCGCCGACGTACTCGTTGTGTTTCGTAATCCTCAATTTTTGCTCGAATGATTTTCCAAGAACATCCATACACCACTCGAATTCGAGCCATATGATCTAGTCGTCGATATTCATTCTTATTCTTCTCCGAACCTATCACATACACCACTCGGGTTCAAGCCATCCTATTTAATCCACAAGTCACATTTGCATCATGCGCTAAGACATCCTTCAGATTCGTTCGACGAATATCTAGCGTAATCGCTCACGTCGCTCGACGTACTAAGTCGTTCGTACTAATCCTCAAAATCCAATAAATCTTCCGTGCATGCCTAAGCGTTAGTTTGATAGCGTTTCTATCGATATACACTCTAAGTGTATCTCCGTTCCCGACCGAGCGGTACTTGATATCGCTCGCAACTCGATTGCACCAGGAGTCGAGGTACGCGACACACGGCACAACTTAGCCAAAAGGCCGTGTGTATAGCTATCCCGTGCGGACTATATTCGAGTTCGCATGCTCACTTATTCTCGTTCGAGCGATAATCGATCTCACTCGCAACTCGTTTGCACCAGAAGGTCTAGGTGCACGATACTCTGCACAACTTAGCCAAAAGGCTGCGTGCATAACCATCCCGTTCGAACTATACTTCGATCTCGTGTACTCGTTCGCTATTGTCAGCGTAAGGTTATTCAAGCACGTCTTACGTTTTGCTAACTCTTAGCATCGATTCCTTCCAACTCAAGTACGTCGTGGTTCGGCACAAAGGCCTTCGCCTATCGATCTCTTCAACCGAGTACTTGTACGAGCTTTTGAAAATATTAGAATTATTGTATGGAACATCCCAAGGCACAACGAGAGAGAGCGTACACTTCTTTTATTTCCAAACGAGCTTTCAAAACTGAGAAAATCGAAATATGTCCAAGGACGTAAAGCCGTGCTCTGATACCAATCTGTCACGCCCCGCTCCCGCAGGTGTTTTCCATAAATAAATTCCTTTATTTATTGTGTATCTGGAAAATTACAACTGTGGGAATCTGATCTAGAAGACGATCACTTTATCCCTTGGACTATGCGAAGAAGAAAAGCTCTCAAAATTTTGACAGTACATAACTATGCATCCGTACAATGAATGAGAAAAAGAACTCTATTTATAGAGTCAAAATAATAACTGAAAAGATAACAGTCTTCATAGCCTGTGCTTAGTTGAAAATCAGCAGGATTAACATACGCAAGGTTGTGAGCAGTTACTGGACGTGGCCTGTAACTGTTGGACACATGGCAATCATGCATGAGTCGTGTACAAGTTACAGGACACGCAGCGAGAGATCAGTGGCATGGCTGCCACGTACTCCAATTTGATGAAATCCACGCAGACTCGTTGAAGACGAAATCCACGCAGACTCGGGGTAGAAAGCTTCAAAATCCACGCAAACTTGGGGCAAGAAGCTTCAGAATCCACGCAGACTTGGTGAAGACGAAATACACGCAGACTTGGGATAGAAAGCTTCAAAATCCATGCAAACTTGGGGCAAGAAGCTTCAGAATCTACGCAGACTTTGATGAAGAAAACTTCAGAATCCACGCAGACTTGAGGAAGAAAACTTCAGAATACACGCAGATTTGGGATAGAACTGCCAGCTGTCTTGATTCAGCGTGCCTCGACTGACACAAAATCTCTGGTAGTGATTGCTTTTGTCAGTCACATTAAATGATAAGAAGCTCTTTTGGTACGCCAACTTGACGAAGGTTGAGTCTTGCTGAAGAAGATTTCGAAAATCACGCAATAGACGGCTGTATCTCTCGAATTCTGTGCATACGTGGCATACGAAAGACATTCTTCGACTGTTGTGCTGTCAGTCATAATTACTCTCTGACAAATGATGAGCTGTCTCCCCAGCGTGATTTGTAAATATTGTCTGGATCAACTGAGCGTGACTTTTGACTCTGTCCTGATCAACTCAGCGTGACTGTCATTTTTAAAGGCCTACAAGACCCCCTTCAAAGTTTTCGAAAAATTGAAAAGACTTCAAAATTTTCGAAATACTTTGAAAATAAGATGATAAAAAAATCAGTCACGCTGTGATGACTTTTAAATTTTTCGGAAGTCGGAAAGACTTCGAAGTTCTTTGAGAATATCCAAATGAACTTATTAAATGTCATGATGACTCTTCATTTTCGAGACTGATTACATCCAGTTTATGGTGGAATATGAACCGCGGCGAGCTCTGTTATATAAACAGGGAGAGGATTCATTTAATCTTCATCTTACGTCAACATGACACCAAAAGAGAAAGCTGAGGAAGAAGCACGCAAGTTGGGCTTTTGTTCCCATGGTGACCCCACTTTTGGGGGTGAAGAGCCAGAGCCCCTTGTCTTCGAACTCAAAGATGATCCCTTGCAACTAGCCAAGAATTTCTTGAGCTATTTTGGCTTAGATGGCTCGTTCTCTTCTGATGGGCGCAGCCTCATAGAGCAGCGTGAAATGTTGAAGGCTCTGTACACCGCATGGGGGTCAAAAGCGTAGAAGAACTAGGCATTAAGCTCAGTCGCTCTGGAAAATAGAGCGTGTCTTTTGTGCTTTTGTTGCACTCTTTTTGTTTTGTCTTTTGTAAGGCCATCAGTGCCTGTCTTGAAGAATGAAGTATAACTTCTGTGTTTAATCTGCGTGCATTAATGAAGAATATTAACTAGCACCCTTTGACTATTTCCAATGTTGCTCTGTCTTCCAAAGCACACGTAACACTCATTCTACGGTTTACGAGCGCTATTTATGCGAATCTTTTCCAAGAATAGACTTGTACTTTGCCCTTTAAATAGATAGAAGAGTTTCACAGATACTCATCTCCCATTCCTCTTCTTCTTCTCTGAGAATAAATTTTTGGGAGATTTCACTCTCAAACAGGAAAGTAATTTTCTAATGTTCGACTTCTGCGCACTGTATCAAACATGAGTTTGCCAATCCTTAGCACCAAACTTCAAGGTAAGTCAGTGTAATACGTGTATTATTTCTGTTGAAGATAGGCTTTCTGTTTCTTGTTTCTGATTTGAACAATACACGCCTGTTTCTGTTTGATAAATGCACACTGAATGATTTCTGTTGATACTTTCTGCAGAAACTTGGCTGAAAATTTCTTCAGAACTGGCATTGGGGATGTGGATGTTGTGGAGAATATCCTACTACATCTACATCAGGGAGCTCATACGCTTTTGACGCGTAAATCAGACAACTCAGAACTCTTCGTGGGATAGAAGGGTCTTCCTCAGATGGTAGGAAGAGCCTTTATACACGAGAGTTGGATGGTGGAGTCAATTCTACCCCGAGAAATCGGGTAGTAGAGTTCCTTTCACGGGAGAACTAGGAATTGTATCCCAAGGTTTGGATACATTCCTGTCTTCCTTGAGAGGTTACCCCCAATCCACCAGTTGTATTGGCAGCACCACGACTTCGGGCTGCCATACTCTGTGGTTCTCCTCTCGTCTGAGAGAGAAGACCAGAGTTTGATTCCTGCTGATCTGGTCGTGACTGGGACCCAGACAGTCAGGAACTGCCACCAACAACGAACCTGACGGAGAAGGTCCGACGGAGAAGATCCAAAGAAGAAGATGGATCTCTATTAGGTTATTGTTGTGGTGTAGAATGAAAATCCAAGATTTGTAATAGATTTCCATTATGATTTGTAAGAAAGTTTAAGAAAATGTAATAGACTTTTGTGGTGAAATGAGAATGAAATGATAATTCTTCTATGTTCAAAGATTTGTATTTGTGGATAATTGTGGACATGATAGATAATGAAATCTTCTTTTCTGTTTTAGAGTATGATATTATCAGAGGTATTATGGACGTGATAATATGTATGAACTCAAAAGAAAATAGATTGATTTCTATGCAGAGGTCAAAAACGACAAATGAGCAAGTAGATTCGGAATTGAGTCAGAGGTTATGAAAACATGATCAATAACGAATCCCCACTTTAATAAATTGATAGAAGATCATGAACGGACGAATAAATGAACGGATGAATCGTCGGATGAACGCAATTAATGGATGGATGAACTGTCGGATGAACGTGACGTTTCATTATTTGTAGAACTTCTGCCTATAAATATCAGAAATTTGACAAGAACGAACACTTCTTCTTTCAAATTAAAAAATCGTCTGAAGAAGCATTCAAGAAAACTGGAATTGCCTCAAAAGTTCAAAAGGCACTGAAGAACACCCTGTTGATCCAGTTCAATCGAAGAAGACGGAAGCAGGCGAAGGTTCGTCTGCACCCAAGCCACCAAGGGACATTCTGGATTTTTGTTCGAACCAGAAAAGACTGAAGAAGAAGAAGCCATGAGGATGGCCGTTTGCAAGTTCCTCGTGGGTTCTAGCAAGGAGGTTCTCGACTCTTTTGCTGATCACGTCTTCGAGAAGGACGGCAGTGGCCACATCCAAATGTAGAAAAAGATGATAGTGATCTTCTTTAATATCATGTATCATCATTCATGATAAAAATAAAATAAAATTTTATTTCTAAACGAAACTGTCTGATGATTATAAGCATTTACATTTATACATAGTACTTTTTAAGGAATTTGCCATTAATAGGCATCAAAACTTTTCGACCATCCAATTCTGAGAGTTGATAAGCTCCATTTGAGAAAACTTTGCTCACAATATAGGGTCCTTCCCACTTTGCGTCAAATTTGCCCTTGCTCATATGAGTCATAGTCATAAGACGTCTGACAGTTAGAACAAGTTCTCCTTTTTGATACGTCCGAATTCTGACTTTCTTATTAAAAGCTCTTGAAATTCTAGCTTGATAGAATTCAATATTCTGTTGAGCAGATAATCGCTTTTCATCCAGAGCTTCTAATTCTTGAAGTCGAAGACGATCATTATTTTCTGCAGTGAGTTCATTAGCGATTGCTATCCTTAAAGAAGGAATTTGAATCTCTAATGGAAGAACATCTTCGCAACCATACACCAGAGAGAAGGGTGTACATTTAGTAGCATTACGAACTGTAGTGCGATAAGCCCACAAACATTCACCGAGCTTCTCACTCCATTACGTTTGTTAGTAGAGACAAACTTCTTTAGGAGTTTGATGATGGTCTTGTTGAAAGCTTCTGCTAATCCGTTAGCTGCCGGATTATATGCGGTAGAAGCCACATTGTTGATCCGGTGATCGTCACAGAATCGAGTAAACTTCTGACTGACGAACTGTGGTCCGTTATCATGAATAATGCGTCGAGGAACACCAAATCTGTAGATGACGTGGTGCTTAATAAAGCAAATGACATTGGACGTCTTAACTTCAGACAAAGGAATGGCTTCGGCCCATTTGAGAAGTAATCGGTTATTGCAAGAATAAACCGATGACCCTTGGATGACGGCGGATTGATCGGGCCGATAATGTCCATGCCCCAAGCTTTGAAGGGCCATGATGCTGCCGTCGGATGTAAAAATTCCGAAGGTTGATGAATAAAATCTGCATGGATTTGACAAGTTTTACACTTCTTTGCATATTCGATGGCGTCTGATACCATAGTAGGCCAATAATAACCCATACGTCGGACACGGTCTTGAAGTTTTGGTCCAGGCTGATGTGCTCCACAAATTCCATCATGTGCTTCACGAATAATTTGTTGAGCCTCGTCACCGGCAACACATCGGAGAAGTAAACTATCATAGGCTCGACGATATAAGGTCTTTGTTGTATGATTATAATAGAATCAGAATGATCGTCGTCTGATAGATGCTGCTTCACTCGGATCATCCGGAAGAATATCATACAATACAAAATCTAAGAAAGGAAGTCTCCAATCCGTATCCGTATTTTGATTCTCGGCCGAATGACTGAAGATGAATTCCATGCTGGAATCAGATGAAGATGATGAAGATTTACGACTAAATCCAAATCCTCTTGTTGTGTTGACGTCATGAGATATTGATTCTTCAATGTCAACTGGAAGTCCTAGGGTCAGGTTATTTTCAAGATGAAATAATTCTCGATTGCGAACAAGAATCATTTGTTGTCGTCTAATAGGGATAGCCAACACCGCTGCAAGATTAGCTAGAGCATCAGCTTCTGTGTTACATGCTCGTCTAACATGTTCAATGAAGAATTCTTCAAACGAAGAAGCCATAATTATAGCTGATCTATGATAAGGAACCAGATCTTGATGGCGGACTTCATAAGTACCCTTTATCTGATTACAATGAGTTTAGAGTCTCCGTACACCTCCAAATGTTGAATATTTAGATGTTTAGCGAGTTGAAGACCAATGAGTAATGCATTGTACTCAGCTACATTGTTTAAACACGGCTGATCGAGAGAATAAGCTCTTTGGATAGCAAGACCTTCTGGCGATACAAGAACGATTCCAACTCCAGCGACAATATCACCATTAGGACCTATCCTTGAAGCTCCATCAAAGAATAGACGCCAAGTAGGATCTTCTTCAGCAATTTGGTTTGAATCTAGGACTTCATCTGGAATTTCGTCATAGAGTTTTGAATCTTCTGGAATTGA
Organism: Iris pallida; assembly: GCA_029216955.1. Classification (NCBI taxonomy): domain Eukaryota; kingdom Viridiplantae; phylum Streptophyta; class Magnoliopsida; order Asparagales; family Iridaceae; genus Iris; species Iris pallida. The sequence continues at coordinate 19,225 of JANAVB010005234.1, forward strand.
ATGAGCAGCCAAAAAATCAGCTAAAGCTTGTCATTTGACTGACTTCTGAGGAATATAATGCATGTCATACTGTGCAAGTAGGATTCCCCAGTTAACTAATCGAGAATTCAAAACACTGGGTTTCTTCATCATGATCCGTATAGGATTGATCCTGGAGATGACATGAATAGTCTGGCCAATGATATAATGTCGTGTCTTTTGAACAGCGAACATCAAGGCTAGACATTCTTTTTCGACCGGTGAATATCGAGGTTCAGCTCCGGTCATAGTACGACTGACATAGTAGATGGCTTGTTCATGACCATTTTGATTCTTTTGAGCGAGTAATGCACCCAATGAATGACTCATTGCTCGAGTATATAGGAGAAATAGAATTCCTGAAACGGGAGGTACCAATACTGGAGGGCTCATCAGATATTGTTTTATATCATCGAATGCTTTCTGACATTCATCATTCCAGACAAAAGAAACACCTTTCTTCATAAGTTTGTTGAATGGTCTGCAGCGTCCTGATAAATTAGAGATGAATCTCCTGATATAAGCGATCCTTCCTTGAAATCCTCGTAGCTCTTTTAAGGTGCGTGGAGGACGCATCTCTTGGATGGCTTTGATCTTCTCGGGATCCACGTGTATACCTTTAGAGGTAATGACGAAGCCGAGAAATTTACCACTAGAGACGCCTAAGAAGGACTTAGTAGGGTTCATCTTTAATTGATGCTTACGCATTAGATCAAATATAGTCTTCAAATCTTGGATATGATCCTCCTTTTGTCGACTTTTGACTGCAATATCATCAACATAGCATTCGACTGTTTTCCGCAAATGTTCACGGAATATAGTGCTCATAGCTCGTTGATAAGTTGCTCCTGCATTCTTGAGACCGAATGGCATAACTGTATAACAGTATGTACCGATCGGCGTTCTGAAAGAAGTGTGCTTCTCGTCATCTGGAAACATTTTAATCTGATTGTATCCAGAATACCCGTCCATGAATGACATCCGCTTAAATCCACAGGTATTATCAATCATGACATCAGTGATTGGTAGAGGGAATTCGTCTTTAGGGCATGCCGCATTGAGATCGCGGAAGTCTATGCATACTCTGACCTTGCCAGTCTTTTTAAGGACAGGAACTATGTTAGCCACCCAATCGGGATGTTGTTCCTCTCTAATAAACCCGGAGGTTATGAGTTTATTGACTTCAACTTCAATTGCATCCATAATATCTGGACGAAATCGTCGCTGTTGTTGTTTGACCGGTTTAGCATTCGGCAAGATATTGAGCTTGTGAGTTACAATTTGTGGATCAAGTCCTGGCATATCTTCATAACTCCAAGCGAAGACGTCGATGTAGTCACGAATGAGTTTGATCATGTCTTGCTTATCAGGTTCAGAAAGACTTTCACTGATGAATATTGATTTGGGAGATCCCTCTTCACCAACATCTATTTGAACAAGTTTGTCTTCAGTCGGAGGTTCTTTTTGCTCGAAACGGAACTCCCATTGATTATCTAATCTTTGGGCCCATTGTTCCGATTCAGGTGAGATTTTAAACTCTTCTTCGTCTTCATCACTTTCTTCAGAATGGTCAATGGAAACCATGTTGGAAGACAGAATGTTGCAGTAGAAGTCCCCGATACTTGTATCGAAATCCCAAGAAGTGGTACTAGAAGAATCATATCTCTTATCTTCGTCAGACTCGGGATCTTCATGGATAATATTGATAAAAGGAGTAGGAGCTATATAGCCCAGTCCGCATTTCGTCCTTCCATATTTCGAGGAGGAATACGAACAGGCATTTTTCTTCCCTTTCTACTATTGAGGCCAGTCCTGAAGTCATAGCCCATATTTTTGATGATGTCTTTAGATTGCTGACTATAACGACGTAGTTGTAATCTTTCAGTGTCATCATTTTTGTCTTCATCTTCTAAATCAGAAGGACTTTGGGGCCCTTTATAGAAGAATATTGGAATGTCTCCTGGCTTTCTGCTGGAAACTAGAAAGTATGAAGATTGTACAGGTTCTAGGGATACATCTGTATGAACAGTCTGTACAACCCCTATGGTTATTGCGTTCAAGTCATCTAACAAATGTAAATAACTATGAACATAATTACACACACCAGCATACTGCAAAGATGGACACTTTTCATTAATAAAAGCAGCAGTATTTACATTGGGAGAAGGCTGAGCCTTAGAGATTTTAGCCAAGTCAATGACTAAAGGGGGAGAAGAAGAATGAGAAGAAGCGTTGTTTCGATTAAGATCGATAACAAATGGCTCAGAAGAGGTGAGCTCCCTGAAGTTTGAGATGGAAGAATAATCCGCCCTCCAACTGAATTAGCAGAGTATCCTGTTTTATATGTGGAGATGCAGGAATTACAGTACGCCCACTGACAGGAATAATCATTGTGTCTTGAGCAAACGACTGAGGTAACGGAGAAATCCGTCCACTCACCGGAATGATGAAAGAACCTTCTTCAGAGAGTTTGGAAGATTGTTGCTGAATAGTTCGACCTTTAACAGGAATTATTAAGGTCTCACTTTGTGAATCCTCTTTCTCCATAGCTTGTATAACCCTTGTATACTCTTCTTTGTACATTCGGGAATCATTGAAATAAGCTTCAACCCCATGGAAGGGATTTATATCAACAACCTCTTTTTGTACTCTTCCATTGCTATCAATGTATTTAAAACACTGATGAAGAGTAGAAGGCACCACATTATTTTCATGAAGAAAGGGCCTCCCCAGAAGAGATTATAGGATCCCACGATCTCGATCACATAGAAAGTGACTTTGGATCTGAAATCACCTATTTGAAGCTTCAGATGAATCTTTCCCAAAGGCTCGCTTCGGCTTTGATTGAATCCCAGGATAGTAGTAACCGTCTTGGAGAGTTTGTGAAGAGGGATTTTTAGTTCATCCAATAAACTCTTTGGCATTATGCTTATAGCAGACCCTGGATCAATGAGGATACGATCTATCTTCATTGTATCGATATAACCGGTGTAGTAGAGAGGCCGATCATGTCGATTATCCTCCAATAGCATGTCATCTTGTGTAAAGGTGATATTTGGGATAATTTCTAATACACTGTTGCAATGTAAGCAAGTGGCAGGTTCTGCATCTGGCTTCTTCAATTGTGCAAGACAAGAGTCAGCTTGTAGAAGTGCTTCACTTAATGTCTCCGAGTCTCTTTGGAAAGACGTAGAAGTTCAAAGAGGGACATTCTAGCTGGAGTATTAGCAAGCTGAGCTAAAATGTTGAAATTATAAGGCTTCTGAAGTCCAAGAGGAGAGGACTTCTTGATTGGCTTATCAAACCGAGCCTGTTGTTGCCTTTCTCCAGAGCTGTAGGCTTGGGAGGAACAGGTTCAGTGGATGATTCTTCTTTAGGAGGAACATTAGAAGCATCTTTATCAGCTGGAGGGATATCAAGAGGATCCTCAGGATTTTTGGAATAATCCTTTAGATAAGGTTTCCCGTTCGAGTAGCACTAACAAGTGCTTCTTCTTTCTCTTTTGGCTCTGTGTCAGGAATAGATCCAAGAGAAGTCATATGACATGATTTAATCTTTCCAGCCTTCTTGGACTTTCGAGAAGTAGTCTTTTGAGGAGAAGGCGATTCAAAATCTGCCACTAGATCAGGATGGATCCACATGATTTCTTCAGTTTCCAAAGTGATTGGCACTAATCCTTCAGACCGTGGAGGAGGAAGATTCACTATGTCAAGAGTTGCCTTGGGAATAGGAACGATCCCACTTTCAAGGAGTTGAGGAGGGAAATCTCCGAATTGCATAGAGATGACGTTGGAGGTGACGGTCTTCTCTTTTGGAGTAAGAGAGATAGCTCCAGATTTAATCATTTCTTGGATCTTTCCTTTCAGTACATAACATGTACGAATTGTATGACCCAGCATTCTGTGATATGGGCAGTATTTGGGATGATCTGTTTTACCAGCTTCATCAGGTTTCTTGATCTCAGGTAATTGTATCTTATTACCTTTCAGCAGACATTCAAAGATACCAAGGACATCTTCGTCATCGAAAGAATATTCTTCTTTGGGGCGAGGTGTTCTTGGTTGTTGAGTTGTAGGAGAGGTTTGAACAGTTGATGCATCTTTGCTCTGAAGATTAACTTCAAGAGTTTTTTTTCCCTTGCGAGCATTGTTTTTATTGTTAGTACCTTGACCCGTTTCTTTAGGAGTCATCTGCACTCCTAAACCTTTGAAGGTTTCAGCACTAATTTCTGCGGCCTTGGCACTAACTATGAAAGAAGGCCAGTCTTAGAATTGAGTGGATCCTGTCCACATGCTGATGATTGGCAACAAGTTTGATTTGCATGTGTCGATGGTGACAGCATCAGGAGTTCCAAGAGGCATCTTCAGAGCTTCTCTTCGAAACCGTTCAATATACTCTTCTGTAGTTTCATTATTTTTCTGCTTGATTCTAATAAGAGCAGACATAGTCATGTCATTGAGCCCTTCATAGAACCGTTCAAAAACATCTGTTTGAAACCGAAAAATGAGGTAATGCTCCCATCTGGGAGACTTCTATACCATTCATAAGTCGTTCCCTTGAGACATCCAACAAACACCCGAGTAAGGAGGGCGTCGCTTGGTTGCAGCTGATCAGTCATCACTTCAAAGTGATTAATGAACTGACTTAGAGAAGTGGTTCCATCATAGAATGAGATAGTAGGAGGCTTGTATTTAGGAGGATACGATGCTTGCTTCCATTCTATCGGATAAGGTTGTTTGATGCCTAACCTTTGTAAACCATCTTTCTGTTTGAATGCCTCGAATTGAGTTTTGAGATTCCTCAATTCTTTATTAACAATTCCAGAAGATTGTGGAGTTGTAACTTGTAGAGAATAGTTGGGAGGAGGAACAGCATTGTAAGCACTACCCCCAGCTCCAGAGAGACTAGGGTTTGGTTGAGCTGGTCCAGGAGTATTAGATTGTACTGCTGGAGAACTTGTACTGGACTCATATCAGTGTCAGTTGGTATGGCATCAGGTACAGTTTGTCGATTTTGCATCTGTGTTGCCATGAGTTCATACATCGACTTCATAGTATCAGCCATAGACTTCATTTGTTGTTCCAAAGAAGCAATTCTTTGATCTTGAAGAGTCAAGGAAGAAGAAGGTTCATCAGTATTCCCATCAACCATATAAGTCGTAACTGTACGAGGAATTATTGATGAACTGGTAGATGTTGTTTGTTCTGAATCATTGCTTTGTGCATCAAAGTCAATTATAGGAGAACTACCCCCTGTAGGAAGAGGTGGGAAGTTAGATTCTCCAAGGAATTCAGAATCATCTTCAGAGATCAAATTTCTTTGACTAGAGGCCAGGACTCTTGCTCTGGTATTTCTATATACTCCATCTGGACTATCAACTCTACCTCCAGCATCCCGAGAGGTCATATTGACAGAAGCAAACAAAGGCTCATCTTCATCAGGCATAGGTTCACACTGAATCCGATTGAAGACAGATTGTCGTTTTGTTTGACATCTGCATTACATTGTAACTCTTGGCTGGAAGTCACATTCATGATCAACATGATCATGAGCCATTGATTGACATCTGCATTGAATTATGACTCTTGGATAGAAGTCACATTCAGCATGGTCCTTTGACACAGAATCACTTCTTCTCTTCTGTTGAAGATATTCTCGTAAATCTGTTTGTGAAGATTGAGGAATATATTTCCTGTTTTTGGGTCTTGATGGCTCTTGATTATATAGAGAATGATTAATATGAGCCACATAGTTTCTTGCATACTCTGCATCTGGATCTCTTATCCTTGTTTCCAACTGGTATGGTTTCTTAACACCAGAAGTGTTAATTTTTGTTCTTAGATCAGTTGGAGGTAACACATTGGTTTTGGACACATGGAGTTTTTCTTCCATTGATCTGGATATTTGCAGAGAAGGAAGAGTTGAACCACCCCCTTGATTAGGAGTTGGTAACAGACCTTTTCTAGACAAATTCTGTGCCCAATTCGAAGAAGTCATAGAAGAAAACATTAAGGAATGTTTCTTCTTAGACTCATTCAAGTTTTGAGACATAGAATGTCCAGAAGGAAGAGTAGTCAAAAGACCATCTCCTTTCTTTGACTAACAAAATTGTCAGTCAAAGCTGTTCCTGAAGTAAAAACTACAGGAGCAGAAGAAACAACTAAAGAGTTATTTCTTTTCGAAAGGACTTTGTGTGGAAGACCACCCCCAGTTCTGGTAAAACTTGGCAAAGAGAAAGAGATAGCTAAAGAGCTATTCTTCTTAGATGAAATACACGCTGAAACAGGCTTGGTTAAAGAACCAGTGCTGTTGGCGTGACTTTTGACTTTGGAAATACACGCTGGAATAGATTTGGCTAAGGAGCCAGTATTGTTAGCGTGATTGTTGAGGTTGAAATTGCACGCTGGAACAGACTTGGCTAAGGAACCAGTGTTGTCAGCGTGACTTTTGAGGTTGAAATTGCATGCTGGAACAGATTTAGCTAAGGAGCCAGTACTGTCAGCGTGACTTTCAACTTTGGAGACACACACTGGAACAGATTTGGCTAAGGAGCCAGTACTGTTAGCGTGATCTTTGATTGCTGTCATCTTTGAGCGCACAAGAGTGTGCGTGCTTGCAGTAGAGTTCTTGCCAGTGTTAGGAGCAGACACTGTGGCAGAGACTTCACCATTGGCTGCCAACTGATTCTTAGGGACATAGATAGAGTGTCCATTCGACTTGGCAGTGATGATGGAGGCTGTAGTGGGCTTATCACTCTTAGCCCGCTGCATTTCTTCATAGGCGAGTTGATCGAATTGGATCGTCATCACCTTCTTCGTCGAGCCGATTGACGAAGTATCGCATTGAGTTGTTGCCATCTCAGAAGAGGAGATGGTTTTCCCCAGCAGAGTCGCCAATTTATTTTCCATAAATAAATTCCTTTATTTATTGTGTATCTGGGAAAATTACAACTGTGGGAATCTGATCTAGAAGACGATCACTTTATCCCTTGGACTATACGAAGAAGAAAAGCTCTCAAAATTTTGACAATACATAACTATGTATCCGTACAATGAATAGAAAAAGAACTCTATTTATAGAGTCAAAAATAATAACTGAAAAGATAACTGTCTTCACAGCCTGTGCTTAGTTGAAAATCATGCAGGATTAACATACGCAAGGTTGTGAGCAGTTACTGGACGTGGCCTGTAACTGTTGGACACATGGCAATCATACATGAGTCGTGTGCAAGTTACAGGACACGCAGGCGAGAGATCAGTGGCATGGCTGCCACGTACTCCAATTTGATGAAATCCACGCAGACTCGTTGAAGACGAAATCCACGCAGACTCGGGGTAGAAAGCTTCAAAATCCACGCAAACTTGGGGCAAGAAGCTTCAGAATCCACGCAGACTTGGTAAAGACGAAATCCACGCAGACTTGGGATAGAAAGCTTCAAAATCCATGCAAACTTGGGGCAAGAAGCTTCAGAATCTACGCAGACTTTGATGAAGAAAACTTCAGAATCCACGCAGACTTGAGGAAGAAAACTTCAGAATACACGCAGATTTGGGATAGAACTGCCAGCTGTCTTGATTCAGCGTGCCTCAACTGACACAAAATCTCTGGTAGTGATTGTTTTTGTCAGTCACATTAAATGATAAGAAGCTCTTTTGGTACGCCAACTTGACGAAGGTTGAGTCTTGCTGAAGAAGATTTTGAAAATCACGCAATAGACGGCTGTGATCTCTCGAATTCTGTGCATACGTGGCATACGAAAAGACATTCTTCGACTGTTGTGCTGTCAGTCATAATTACTCTCTAACAAATGATGAGCTGTCTCCCCAGCGTGATTTGTAAATATTGTCTGGATCAACTGAGCGTGACTTTTGACTCTGTCCTGATCAACTCAGCGTGACTGTCATTTTTAAAGGCCTACAGCAGGAGCGATCGTCCTCGCTAAGGCGTGATGCCGCACGGGCCTAGGTTGCGCCCGTGCAAGGCTAAGTCCAGAAACGGCCGATTTGAGCTAGGCCACAGAGTCGCACAGAGTGTCCCCATTTGCAGCGGAAAGTAAATGAACACAATTGAAGCGAATTCAACTCTTTATTGATATTCAAGAAGTTTACAAGCGGCGCTAGGCCGATATTACAAATCGCTCAAGCTCTTTCTCTGAAACATAAAAGGCGTGCCAAGTGGCTTACAACATGGAATGATTCATTGCGATGTTCCGATACATTATGTCCTGTATATGGTGCTTCAGCTCCTTGCAACGCTCCAAGGCTCCAGAGATAGCTCCGCGCCTTAGCACGTTCGATGGAAGCTCCGCACCCGCCGGCGTCTCCTGCATCCTGCAAGCAGACTGTAGGGTTATCAGTACATTGTTATGCACTGGTGGGGAGGCTAGCTCGCCCACAATGCTATCATTACCAAAAACGTTCCATTTACTTTTGTGCACCGTCTATCATTCATTGTCTTTCTAATCTTGCCTTAGGATCAATTTCATGGCATATGTCATAACCTATCCCGTGTTGCCAAATTCAAGTGTCGCATGGAAATACATGCACGACTTACCCATACTTACCGTCCGGCCTTCCCTGTCCAACGTAAACCAAGTTAGTCAACAATTTATATGAAATAACTTAACATAGTTCATGAAGGCATTCAATGTAAAGTGCGTGTCCTTGTCTCGGGTTCTAGCATGTCGTAGGCACGTTTTCTAACTCGTCTTCTCGAAGCACTCTTGATCATTTTGTATGTTATATTCAAGCCTATTCAGAAGGTGCTTTGTACAGTTAACTTAGACTACTTTAATTTCAATGCAAGGACTTGCACGTGGATCGCCACCAGCAAAGCCTACTTAAATCTATATGCACCGGTCGCTGGCATCACAAGCCATTTTGGACACATCCAAGCCGTGTTATTTCTCAACTAGCGTAGGGTGAGGACTGCCACACACCCCGTTAGTCTCTTGAAATACTCCTGCACTTATGTCCCCCGGGTGGCCGAGTCCGCACCCAGGCAGCCCGTAAGCCATGACTTTGATCCCGCCTAGGCCGGCCACGATCCTCCCTTTGATCATGCCGCGGAATCCGTATCACCCGTGCACGGGTCCGTTCATGACCATTTCGTATTTTATCGTCATAGGCTAACCCTTAGCCAAAATGCGTTATCGACCAGGTTGGCGTCCGCGCAGCGCGGGTAGCAAGCCCCGTTGCATGTGCCCGTCACACCTGTCGCTAACCATTCTTTTCTTTCTTATCTTTCATTTATTCTTTCCTTTCTTTCCTTCTTTCACTTGTTCGTTTGTTCATTGATTCATTCACGTATTCATTCTTTCATTCGTTGGCTCATTCATTCACTTATCCATTCATTCTTTCATTCACATATTATGCAACTCCCCGTGCGGGAGTCGCCTTGGCGACCCATCGGTCCCAAAATCTTTCAATGTTGCTATACTCTACTTGGAACGACTATGTTGATAGTCTTCCCGTTTTATTGTTGTAATCCATTCATTGTTTCATTGTTGTACGCGTAAGGGACTTGAACGTAAGCTTGTGCCGTAGCACGAGCATGGAGCGCGGTGCTAGAATTTTCATATTTTTTATGTTTCTTTCCATATTCTATACAAGCATGCAAGGTGGGATTAATCCCTTAGCTAGGTGCGTTGAGTCATTTATTAACATGCACGGTGTTATCGCCTAGCGATTCTCGTGATAGTGTCCGCATTGTTAAGTGTCTAGGCTAAGCAAAGACGGGTTCATCGGAGCCACCCACCTTAGCGATGTTCGTATCGGCCGAGCGATACTCCGAGCGCGCCTTTGAAAGTCTAAGTCTGGATTCATCTTGACGGCCAATGTAAGCCTTACATTGATTCTTCATCAGGTCGATGCCAACTCTTCGGGTCGACGGCTTGTTTGAGTCGTTGCACTTGCCGTTTGAATCGGCATTCCGCTAGGGCGGAGCGGGTCACTATAATTTCCACCAGACCGTCCGACGAAAATAGAGCACGCTCGACGGTTCGCGGGAACGGGTTCGGTTCGGCTGTGTAGTTGGGAGTTAGGAGATTTAATAGGCCGATTCCGGTTGGTTGTTGGGGTTTATGGAGTTGGTTGTTGGGGTTTATGGAGGGAGTAAATATGGTGGTTGGTGGTTGGAAGTTAGGGGGAAGGTTATATGAAGAAGAGTTCACAGAAGAAGTAGAGTGGGAAGGAGAAGAAGAAGGAGGAGGAGAAGAAGAAGAATTAGAAGCAGCGGGAATGTGACGCCCCAGAACCAGAATACTGGAGAGCGGGGGCGAACATAGCCAGCTACGTATATTGAAATGGAATTCACCTCGCTATACGGCCACGGCTGTCTAGATGTGAGGACTAGCAAGAGTTAAGTCATACATGATCAACCCTAGGATTTGTTAATCATGTTTACGCCTGTAGGCAGACAGTAAGTAAATGTGCATCGAGATAACAGGTGCTCGTCGGCTAAACGCCTCAAAAGAATAAATTTACAATAGAGTGAGCAAAACAAAATGGAACCCACTCGTAGCCCGGGTTCCTTCTAGTCGCCACCATCGGGCTGGAGGTTCGGTAGATCTTCGGGAGCTGCTCCAAAATCTGGCCACACAAAACCAGCTCGGTCAAACCCCAGAAAGAGCAAGTGCCACAAAGAAGGCCACAAAATAAGAACAAAGCCAACATATCAGAACATAAGGAAATGGAAGAAGATACAAGTAATAAAAGTACAGCCGGACAATAAGCGGCTAGGGACATGGAACCATTCCGGGAGCCAGATTACAACCCGTAAACCAAACAAGGACCGGGGTTGTAACACTTCGCCATAATAGCACTTGTCTCTATCCATTTATTGTTAAGACAAGTAAAACAAACATGTTCGAGAGGAACCAGGTACTGGGACTAGACCAGACTTAGACAGGGCTAGACAACATCCATACACAAGCGGCCAAGCAATTACTTCGGCTTACTACTTTAACTAACTAGGGTTATCACAAGCCTAATTACTAACAAGATGCAGACGAGAAATTCCCAGTCCCAAGCCCTGCAGACTATCTAGTTATCCTTCCGCAGGTTGAGAGTATGATTGGGTACATCGTCCAGGAGACGATATACCCTTAGGTGACTTAGAGGGTGCAACACATGACAGTGTGCTGGAAAATGTGCTCTACTCGTCGGCAAGCTACAAGTCCATTAAAGCGCCCAGATAACGAGATTGCTTGTGACTGGAAATTCTCCATGTTCTAGTTTGATCTAATCATTAGCCTAATCCATATTTAGTGCGAATCCCTGGCCGTGGTACCCAGGGAGTCACGTCCTAGGCATGATGCAAGACAAGACAAGTAGATTGCACAAGCAACAAGAAAGAACACCCACGGTGTCAGGGGCAAGTCAAGTTAAGTTAAGTTAGGTGTCGTAACAGCATCGAGTCATCAGGTTATCAAGTCAAGTCAAGTCAGGAGTGCGCCACGGCAGGCCACTATCAAGTATCAAGTAAATCAAGTTACAAGTTGCGGGTTACAAGTTTTCATCTCAGGTTATGGCCAGGATCAAGAAAGCTAACCACAAGTCAATGCCTAGAAAATTCGTGTCAGGACGTGTCGGGTCAATTCAAGTCGTGCTGTGGGCAAGAAATCTCATAAAACACAAATCAATAAGAGAAGGCAAGGCCAAGGGAAATCCAAAAGACACCATGGCACAAGGTGTGCTAGGTCAAGAGGCAGCCCAAAGGGCGCCGGGCAAGGGCTCGGGCTAGGGGGCGCGGTGGCGCTGCCACTAGGGCGCGCAAGGGCGCAGCCACTAGGGCGGGCAGGGACGCAGCCACTAGGGTGCGCAAGGGGGCGCAGCCACTAGGGTACGCAAGGGGGCGCAGCCACTAGGGTGCGCAAGGGGCGCAGCAGGCTAGGCGCGCCAGGCGCGCAGGCAGGGATGACGCGCGCGCAAGGGAGCAGCGCGCACGGGGGCGGCGTGCGCAGGGGCGCTGCCAGCGCGGGGCTAGGCGCACGCAAGGGCGCTGCACAGGGAGGGCGCGCGCGCAAGGGCGCGGCGCAAGGCGGGCGCGCGCGCAAGGCGGGCTCGTGCGCAAGGGCGCGGCGCAAGACGGGTGGCTGGGCAGCACGCAAGGTGCGCCAGCGCAGGACGGGCGCACGCGCAAGGGCGCGGCGCACGGCGGGCCAGCAGGGAGGGTCTCCTTCTTCTCCATTGTTGAGAAGGAGCTCCAATGGGTTCCAAAACTTCAAAATACCACAACTTGGCCATCACAACTCCAAATCCAGATTTGTAAAGTTCTATCTTGGATAAAATTTGATTCTCCCCAACATAGGAACATCAAAACCCACAAAAATCCAACTTAAATAGATCAAGACCTTGTAAATCCGAAAATAGGAGAAACTTAGATCTATGAAAATCCATGGACCAAAATCAAAAATGACAAGTTCTAATGTTGTTTCTAGAGGGCTAATCTATCTAATGGACAAATCAAAATGGGGTCTTGTTTTATGGCAAGGTGCACTTGCCTATGGGTGGGGTGTTGTGTGGAAGAAGGAAGGAGATGATGGAAAAATTAATGGAAGAGTAATGAGGATAGAGAAGGTTGGTGGAGATATTAATGAGGGTGGGTTGTGGTGGAATGAGGGTGGAGTATAGCTAAGGTGTTCCTTTGGGTTTAAAATCCAACCAAACCAAACCAAACCAACTAAAACCGAGCCGAGCCGAAACCCAAAATACGAGAAAATCCAAAATTCCATAAATCGAGAAAAATAAAAATACATGGCAAAATCCAACTATGAGCATGAATACGAAATACGGGAAATGAGGGTGACAACTCTACCCACCTTAAAAGAATTCCGTCCTCGAAATTTAATCAAGGAGCTAGAGACTGTCACGACAAGCTACACTAAGCACCAACAACTACACTAAGCAGTTCAATCATACAATCATACATGCAAGCAAGGGATGGAAAGCATAAGGCATAAGGCAGACATTATACCTTACGAGTCAAACAAGTCAGGATATCGCGATCGGATGTCGTCCTCACGCTCCCACGTTGACTCACCTAGAGAGTGATGACCCCAAGCAACACGGACTAAACTAATAGTCTTGTTCTTGAGTATCTTCTCTCTCCGGTCCAATATAGACACGGGCCTCTCCTCATACGAAAGGTTGGTACCAACAACCAGTTCCGAATGGTCCAAGATATGGCTCGGGTCCGGGATGTACCGTCGTAATTGGGACATATAGAATACATCATGCACCTCACTTATTGACGGCAGAAGAGCGAGACGATAGGATACATCTCCTACTCGCTCCAGGATATCGAACGACCCTATATACCTAGGACTAAGCTTTTCCTGCACGCCAAAGTGAATGATGCCGCGGTTAGGCGAGATCCTAAGGAATACATGGTCGTCGACAGCAAACTCTAAGGGACGCCTGTGAGCATCGGCCCAATGTCGCTGGCGATCTTGGGCAACTCGAAGATAACCCTGACTTTTCTGACTACTTCAACTGTCTGGGCAATCATTTCTGGACCGAGCATCTACCTTTCTTCGACATCGTCCCATGCTAGCGGAGATCTGTACTTCCTGCCATACAGTGCCTCGAATGGGGCCATCTGGATGCTGGCCTGGAAACTATTGTTGTACGAGAACTCCACCAGGTGCAGGTGATCTTCCCACGAACCACCGAAGTCAAGTGTACAAGATCTCAATATGTCTTCAAGGGTCTGGATTGTACGCTCCGACTGACCATCTGTCTGTGGATGATATGCCGAACTGAACTGGAGACGAGTTCCCAAACTCTCTTGCAGGCTACACCAAAAGTGTGATATAAACCTTGAATCTCGGTCCGAGGTGATACTGACAGGCACACCGTGAAGCCTGACAATCTGTCTGAGGTACATCTCTGCTAGCTGAGCCGTAGACTGCCCAACTCTGAACGGAAGAAAATGAGCCACCTTCGTGAGCCGGTCAACTATAACCCAAATATCATCTCGACCAGCTGGGGATCTAGTCAATCCAGTCACAAAATCTATGGTCACATGCTCCCACTTCCATTCTGGAATCGGCAGGGGCTGAAAAAGTCCAGCGGGCCTCTGATGTTCAGCTTTAACCTGCTGGCAAACCAAACACCGAGAGACAAACCGGGCTATCTCCCTCTTCATGCCATTCCACCAGAAATGCTGACGAATATCACGGTACATCTTCGTACCACCGGAATGAATAGAATACTGTGAACTGTGAGCTTCTGCCATGACCTCTTGTCTGATACCTCCACTGGGAACACAAAGACGAGTACCGTGCCGGAGTGTACCATCTTTATGAATGCACAACTTTGGCCTTCTTCATGCCTCATACTCTGCTCTGAGTCGCTGAATCTTGGAATCTGTAGACTGCGCCATCCGGATTCTCTCAACTATGCTGGACTGAACCTGTAGACTGGCCATCAACGCCACGTTGGTAGGAAGAACCACTTCAATTCCCATCTTCTGAAGATCTGACAATAACTCTGGTTGCGCCGTTAGGAAGTAAATTCCGGCTCTCCTGCTCAACGCATCTGCTACAACGTTGGCCTTTCCTGGGTGATACTGCAAATCTATATCGTAGTCCACCAGTAGCTCGAGCCATCTTCTCTGCCGCATATTAATGTCCTTCTGGGTGAAAACATACTTCAGGCTCTTGTGATCAGTAAATATCTCCACTCTATCCCCGTACAAGTAGTACCGCCAAAGCTTAAGTGCAAACACTACTGCTACCAGTTCCAAGTCGTAGGTCGGATAATTCTTCTCATGATCACGAAGTTGACATGATGCATAAGATATTACCTTCCCATGCTGCATCAAGACACACCCCAATCCTCTGCCTGAAGCGTCACAATAAACTGTGAATCCTCCGGTCCCATCTGGAAGTGTGAGAATGGGAGCCGTTATCAAACCTCGCTTCAACTTCTCAAATGATTCCTGGCACTCTGCTGTCCAAGCAAATTGTACATCCTTGCGGGTCAACTGGGTCATCGGTGCCGAAATCCTTGCAAAATCTGAAATGAATTGCCGGTAGTAGCCGGCCAATCTAAGGAAGCTGCGAACCTCTGCCGCTGAATTAGGTACTGGCCATGATTCGATAGCCATAATCTTCTGGGGATCCACTTCCACTCCTTCTCGGGTAATGATGTGACCCAAGTACGAAATACGATCGAGCCAGAACTCGCATTTACTAAACTTGGCGTACAACTGGTGCTCTCTAAGCGTCTGAAGGACGATTCTGAGATGCTGCTCGTGCTCTACTTCGCTCTTGCTGTAGACCAGGATATCATCTAGGAACACAATCACAAACTGATCCAAGTAAGGCATGAAAATGCGATTCATGAGGTCCATGAATACGACCGACGCATTGGTCGCTCCAAAGGGCATAACAAGAAACTCCCAATGCCCATACCTAGATCGAAAAGCTGTCTTTGGGATGTCCTGCTCTCTGACTCTGATCTGGTGGTATCCTGACCGCAAGTCTATCTTCGAGAACACTGAAGCCCCTCTGAGTTGATCAAACACGTCATCTATCCTCGGAAGAGGGTATCTGTTCTTGATTGTCACTGAGTTTAAGGTACGATAATCTACACATAACCTGGACGTACCATCCTTCTTTTTTACAAGAAGCATCGGGGCTCCCCAAGGCGATCTACTTGCATGAATGAATCCCTTGGTCCTTAATTCTTCAATCATCTTGTACAAAATCTCCAACTCTGAAGGCGCCATCCTGTAGACTCTCTCTCTGATACTGGTGCTGTCCCGGGGATCAAGTCTATAGTGAACTCGATCTCCCGTTTTGGCGGCATTCCTGGAAGTTCTTCTGGGAAGACATCTGGAAATTCTTCAACTATCCTAGGTAACTGCACTGCTGCTACTGCCATCCGCAATACTGGGGATGATGATTCCACTGCGCCTCTGGAAAATGAAAATTCTGGCTCGCCTGGGATACTAAAGATAACCCTGCCAACATGGCAGTCTATCCTACCATACTGGTTCCTCAACCAATCCATGCCTAAGACTATATCATAGTCTGCCATAGGGAATTCTATAAATCTAGCGGGGAACTCTCTACCGCTAACTACGATCCGACACGAGGAAAACACTCGATCTACTCCCACAAGACCATTACCAGTAAGTATATTGAGCCTCACTGATAATGACTCGGGCTCCAATCCTATCCGTGTCGCGAATCGTGCAGACATGAATGAATGTGATGCACCAGAATCAAATAATACCGTTGCTGGAGAGGAATTGACGACAATAGTACCTGCCACTACCTCACCTGGTGCAACTTCTTCTTCCATAGTCATCATCATGGCCTGACCTTGTCCTCTTGCTGCGGGTCCCCTCTGCTGGAAACCTCTCTGCCTGCTCTGCACTTGGGCTTGGGTGTACTGCTGCTGGTTTTGCTGATGAAATGCCTGGGCCTGAGGCAATAAGGGCCTCGGGTTCTGCTGCTGCATAGGTGCTGGTCCCCTAACCGATGGACTGGTTAGGTTAGAAGAGGACGAACTACCCCTATTCGGGCAGGCTCCTATCTTGTGATCTGTCGCTCCACAAGCCAGACATAATCCTTGCGCCCTACGACAATCCGCCACTATATGGCCTGGCTTCCCACAATGAGAACATCCCAACGCGGAAGTCTGCTTCTGCTTCTGCTGCTGCGGGTACATCGGGGTTGAATGCTGAACCGACATCACTGAGGCTGCCCGCCTCGGAGTTCTAATGGTCAAACTCCTAGCTGCTGGGGCTGGAGCTGATGATTGGTGCATCTGACTGTGGGACCGCTTTCTACCTCCGGTCCTATCCATGATCCTCTGGGAGGTGTACTCATGCCTCCTAGCTGCTCTCAATACCGCATCGAACGTCTGGTGCTCGAACTGCTCAACTGCCAACAAGATCTCCAAATACAGTCCTTGCTGGAACCGCTGGGCCCTATCAAACTCGGTCGCCACCAAGGTGGGGGCAAACCTACTGAGTCTAGAAAACTCAGATGCATAACCGTCGACCGTTCTGCCTCCTTGCTTCAAGTTGATAAATCTCGTCTGTAGGTCGTACCGAGCTACAGCATCAAAATACTTCATCTGGAATCTTTCTCTAAACACCGCCCAAGTGACCGGCACCGCTAATCCCAAGGCTTACGCCGTCCACCAACTGCGAGCCAAGTCCAGCAACTGTAGGCGTACCACCGCCACCTTCTCATTCTCAGGTGTCCTGGCTGCTTCCAGAATCACCTCGGTATCCTGAAGCTAAGCGTCCGCGGCAATCGCATCTTCGCTGCCGTCGAAGAAGGGAAGGTTCAAACGCTTGAAGCTGTTGGCCGCACTGTTCCCTGGATGACCGTCTCTGGTCAAAGCATCCGCCACTACCCGGTACAAGGCGTCTCCTCGATGATCCTGGAAAGCTATCAAGGTCCTGATGAGACCTACCAAGGTGCCATCATCAGGCTCTGCAGGCTGGACGGGTCGAACTGGGGGTTCTCCTCCGGGAGGTACAACTCTGGAGGCTACTCCGGAATGCTGGGCTTGATCTCCGGGTTGCTGATCCACGGGAAGTGCTCCACCTTACTGATCGGCGGGGTCAGGTACAGTGACGCTGAAGAAGACGACACAGGGAAAACAATAAGGAAGGACCAGGATAGATCAACGATACAAGCACATGATCAGGGCAAAAATCTAGAGATTCAGAGGATATGAACGGAGATCAAAGACGAGTACTGATTGAGACATCTATCCGGTAAACCCCCACATATCTTGAATGTCAAGACCTGCATGGGCCACCACTTAAACTATGTGACGCCCCAGAACCAGAATACTGGAGAGCGAGGGCGAATATAGCCAGCTACGTATATTGAAATGGAATTCACCTCGTTATACGGTCACGGCTGTCTAGATATGAGGGTTTACTACAAGCTAACGGTCTCTTAAGGTAAAGCCTATTGTCTCAATCTCAAGCAAGTAATATAATTACAAGATGTTAGACCACCAAATACACAATAAAAGGCATCCCAAATATTACATATTCAGCTGATCATGAAGCTAGTCATACAAAATGTGAGGACTAGCAAGAGTTAAGTCATACATGATCAACCCTAGGATTTGTTAATCATGTTTACAGCCCGTAGGCAGACAGTAAGTAAATGTGCATCGAGCTAACAGGTGCTCGTCGGCTAAACGTCTCAAAAGAATAAATTTACAATAGAGTGAGCGAAACAAAATGGAAAACCCATTCGTAGCCCGAGTTCCTTCTAGTCGCCACCATCGGGCTGGAGGTTCGGTAGATCTTCGGGAGCTGCTCCAAAATCTGGCCACACAAAACCAGCTGGGTCAAACCCCAGAAAGAGCAAGTGCCACAAAGAAGGCCACAAAATAAGAACAAAGCCAACATATCAGAACATAAGGAAATGGAAGAAGATACAAGTAATAAAAGTACAGCCGGACAATAAGCGGCTAGGGACATGGAACCATTCCGGGAGCCAGATTACAACCCGTAAACCAAACAAGGACCGGGGTTGTAACACTTCGCCATGATAGCACTTGTCTCTATCCATTTATTGTTAAGACAAGTAAAACAAACATGTTCGAGAGGAACCAGGTACTGGGACTAGACCAGACTTAGACAGGGCTAGACAACATCCATACACAAGCGGCCAAACAATTACTTCGGCTTACTACTTTAACTAACTAGGGTTATCACAGGCCTAATTACTAACAAGATGCAGACGAAAAATTTCCAGTCCCAAGCCCTGCAGACTATCTAGTTATCCTTCCGCGGGTTGAGAGTATGATTGGGTACATCGCCCAGGAGACGATCTACCCTTAGGTGACTTAGAGGGTGCAACACATTACAGTGTACTGGAAAATTTACTCTACTCGTCGGTAAGCTACAAGTCCATTAAAGCACCCAGATAACGAGATTGCTTGTGACTGGAAATTCTCCATGTTCTAGTTTGATCTAATCATTAGCCTAATCTATATTTAGTGCGAATCCCTGGCCGTGGTACCCAGGGAGTCACGTCCTAGGCATGATGCAAGACAAGACAAGTAGATTGCACAAGCAACAAGAAAGAACACCCACGGTGTCAGGGGCAAGTCAAGTTAAGTTAAGTTAGCTATCGCAACAGCATCGAGTCATCAGGTTATCAGGTCAAGTCAAGTCAGGAGTGCGCCATGGCGGGCCACTATCAAGTATCAAGTAAATCAAGTTACAAGTTGCAGGTTACAAGTTTTTATCTCAGGTTATGGCCAGGATCAAGAAAGCTAACCACAAGTCAATGCCTAGAAATTCGTGTCAGGACGTGTCGGGTCAATTCAAGTCGTGCTGTGGGCAAGAAATCTCAGAAAACACAAATCAATAAGAGGAGGCAAGGCCAAGGGAAATCCAAAAGACACCATGGCACAAGGTGTGCTAGGTCAAGAGGCAGCCCAAAGGACGTCGGGCAAGGGCTCGGGCTAGGGGGCGCGGTGGCGCTGCCACTAGGGTGCGCAGGGGCGCAGTCGCTAGGGCGCGCAGGGGAGCAGCCACTAGGGCGCGCAGCGGCGCAGCCACTAGGGCGCGCAGGGGCGCAGCCACTAGGGTGCGCAAGGGGGCGCAGCCACTAGGGTGCGCAAGGGGGCGCACCAGGCCACTAGGGTGCACAAGGGACGCAGCAGGCCAGGCGCGCCAGGCGCGCAGGCGGGGATGACGCGCACGCAAGGGCCCAGCGCACGCGGGGGCGGCGTGCGCAGGGGCGCTGCCAGCGCGGGGCTAGGCGCGTGCAAGGGCGCTGCGTAGGGCGGGCGTGCGCGTAAGGGCGCGGCGCAAGGCGGGCGCGCGCACAAGGGCGCGGCATAAGGCGGGTTGCTGGGCAGCGCGCTAGGCGCGCCAGCGCAGGACGGGCACACGCGCAAGGGCGCGGCACACGGCGGGCCAGCAGGGAGGGTCTCCTTCTTCTCCATTGTTGAGAAGGAGCTCCAATGGGTTCCAAAACTTCAAAATACCACAACTTGGCCATCACAACTCCAAATCCAGATTTATAAAGTTCTATCTTGGGTGAAATTTGATTCTCCCCAACATAGGAACATCAAAACCCACAAAAATCCAACTTAAATAGATCAAGACCTTGTAAATCCGAAAATAGGGGAAACTTAGATCTATGGAAATCCATGGACCAAAATCAAAAATAACAAGTTCTAATATTGTTTCTAGAGGGCTAATCTATCTAATGGACAAATCAAAATGGGGTCTTGTTTTATGGCAAGGTGCACTTGCCTATGGGTGGGGTGTTGTGTGGAAGAAGGAAGGAGATGATGGAAAAATTAATGGAAGAGTAATGAGGAGAGAGAAGGTTGGTGGAGATATTAATGAGGATGGGTTGTGGTGGAATGAGGGTGGAGTATAGCTAAGGTGTTCCTTTGGGCTTAAAATCCAACCAAACCAAACCAAACCAACTAAAACCGAGCCGAGCCGAAACCCAAAATACGAGAAAACCCAAAATTCCACAAATCGAGAAAAATAAAAATACATGGCAAAATCCAACTATGAGCATGAATACGAAATACGGGAAATGAGGATGACAGGGAAGGAGAAGAAGAAGAAGAAGAAGGAGGAGAAGAAGAATTAGAAGCAGCGGGAAGAAGAGAAGTGCTGTTGTAAGTTTGATTGCATAAGTTGTTGTAAGTTTGATTATTTATATATTTAAGATATCCTATTATTATTATTCCAATGAACTATCCTCTCAATTTTAGTAGTTTGGAAATATTGAAAGAAAACCTGAGTGGACTAAAATCCGATGGACTAAATCCTAGGACTAATCCTAACACTAATATAAACCCCAACCCTAATCCAAACCCTAAATTATGCGTTTTGACAAGCATAACTATTAAAATATTATTTTTACAGATGGTTAGCCAAAACGATGGTCGTATACCGGGGGGCCCCACTACAGAATTGATTGAGCAGCAGCGTGAGTCGCATATATCTAGTCTGATATTTACTGGAGAGGTATATTAAGATTTAATTTTGTTAGTCTTTAAAATATATATATTTTATATGTTCAATAATAACATATTTTGCATATTTTTATATATAGCTATGTGATTATAAACCTGATGTGCGGTCTCGAGAACATGTCACATGGCGCTATGAAGTCCAACTTAGTTTTTGGAAGTTAACTAGCGACCAAGAAGCTTTGTTGCACGTATTTGGTTTTCAGCACATTGATCAAATACGTTTTCTATGTCACGATAGAGACCTGATCCTCAGTCTAGTAGAGCGTTGGTGGCCCGGACGAAATACGTTCCAGTTACCTTTCGGCGAAATGTCTATTGTCCTTAAAGATGTTGCAAATATTTTAGGACTACCTATTACAGGTGAACCTATAATATTTGATGAGTCATTTTCTACTGAGACTGCGATCATGGAGTAACTAGGTGTGGTGGCACCCAAATTGAAAGGCAAAAGCTTAGTGACGTATACATGGCTCCGCAAGAATTTTATGCACATAGATCGTATTGGTGACGAAAAAATATCAGTTGACGAGGAACGGGTAAGTATAACATTTATTGTTAGTATTTATAGATTATATAACAATTTAGTTTAGCTAATATAATCATTTCATAATTTGTCCAGGTCATTGCTTGCACTAGAGCCTATTTACTAGGCCTGATTAGTGCAGTTATGTTTCCCGACTCATCAGAAAGGGTCAACTTACGATTTTTGCCATTTCTGAAAGATTTGATGGAACCTACGATTCATGCTTGGGGAGCGTCAGTGCTGGCATATCTATACAGTACTATGTCAGATTTTGTGCAGTTCCAGTCAAAGGATAAATTAATAAAAAATTTAAATGGATGCGTGACATTGATCCAGGTACGAAAATTCCTTGAATATGGTATACATTTAAAATTTGTACACTTATATCATATAATTATTAGGTTTGGTCCTACGAGCACTTTCCTATCGGTAGGCCAGTCTCTCGTATAAGTAGCGATACACATGTCTTTCCGACAGCTTTACGGCGGTAAGAAAATTTTTGGATTGGGTGAAAGCAGATCCGGAACCTCCGAACCCTCCACTACATATTTTGCCAGTTACCCTGTAGGCATTATTAGCCAACGACAACCACTTCCCCGTAAGGTTAGGCACCATATCACCCAACCAGATCCTGATAGCCTGCCTCAGCAAGCTAACGAGATCCTCCCTCGGGAGACTTCTCAGTGGGCGGGCCAGGAGACTTCTCAGTGGACGGGCCAGGAGACTTCGCAGTGGGCGGGCCAGGGGACTTCACAGTGGGCGGGCCAGGAGACATCGCAGTGGGCGGGCCAGGGGACTTCACAGTGGACGGGCCAGGAGACTTCACAGTGGGTGGGCCAGGGGACTTCGCAGTCGGTGGGCGAGGGGACTTTGCAGTGGCCTGGAGTGACAGATTGGTTTGACAGCTATGGTCTGGATGGAAATTACTACACACAGCTGCTAACGACTCCATCAGCACCGGTACCCACGCAACATGATGACAACCTATTGTAAGTCCACCTAAACAAGAATATATATTTTTTAGCGTAGCAATAGAAAATGTGTCGCCTCTAGCAATGGCTTTAGCGTATACTCTCCAATGACAATTTGGAATATTACATTTATATATAATCCCAGTAGCATTGTTTAAAGTTGCTGAACAAGTAAAATTATGTTTAATTGCTATATCACTAATAAAACTTCTAAATTTAGAACGATTCTCAAATTGTTTTCCAATAAATAATTCAGGAGTGCTAAGACTATCAACAGAATCATCATATTCATCATCTAAATTTTTAATTAGATCATCACTATTTTCATCATCGTTATTACCATCATCTACTATATGTTCTTCTTCAATAAGTGGAATAACTTGGTGAAAAGAACTAGGACCAACATTAACATTTATGTTAGAGGCAAGTATATTACTTATATTATTAATTCTTGCTGGGGGTGGAATGACATAGATATTAATATACGGTGATTGTGCGTTAACTTCAAGAATAAATTTCCATGCTTGTTCACTATCTATATTTATACAATTAGATACGAAAATATGTACTAATATAAATTCATAATCGATAGAATATTGATCAATAATTAGATTATGTAAACTAAAAAACAAAATATTTTGATCAATTAAAAGAATTTGAGTTAAACCTCCTTCATAAGCTAACCCGTTTAGTACACCTCCAAGCGAGCATAGTTTTGTTAGATTTTGATCCATGCTGACAAGAAGATGAGCTTTGAAATTATGGTAGGATGAGAGGAACTTCAGCTTTCAAGGAAGTAGACTGTGATGAGCTTCTTACTAATTGAAAGATATTGTGAAGGAAATGAGAAAATTTTAGAGAAGAAGAGATTGTTGGGTTTGATACTTATGCATATGAATGTGGTATAATATAGTCGTTGGAATTGGAATGTTGCAATTTTACCGTTGGTATTGTAACATTGGAAGAAATTCAACTAGCCCACTCAACCCAACTGCAAACCAAACATCACCCAACTCCAAAAAAAAACCAAACCCCAAAAAAAACCAACCAAAAAAATAACCAACATCAAAAAACCATTCAACCAACTCACTAGAAAAAAACCATTGAACCAAACTCCACCCAAAAAAAACCAAAAACAAAACACCCAAACCGATAAACCAAATAAACTCTAACCCTCTTCCACCCAACCCAGCCAACCTCTTCAACCCAACCCAGCCAACTCGCTCAAATTCAGCCAGACTGTCTGGCGGAAATTGAGCATGCTCAATTTCTGCCAGACCGTCTGGCTGAACATATTGTTGTAGCTATTTTCTCAAACTTCTTATCTTCCAGCAAATATTTAATAATATTTTATCTCTACAGCAAATTTTCTGTATATGAATATGTTAGGTGTTACTGTTCCATGTATTCTTATTTCCTTCTTCTTTTCATTTATCTTTTTGTTTTTTCATGAGTAGGTCCACCTTAGCTAGAATTTTTGGTTCCCTCTTAGGCCATCTCCAATGGGGATTCTTGTCTCCCCTATTTATATGATAGAAATCCGTTTTAGAAAAGGGGAAGGAAAAAAATTCTTCTAACCATGATTTATATCCCAATTTTTATCATATATGACGGTGAAATATGATGAAAAAAATTTATGAGGGTTTCTCCTTGTAGAAAAAGGATTTCTACTTGTGAAAAATTTCATAAAAATTTTTCATATCTCATATCAATTAATATTGGGTTTTATGAGGGTTTCTATTTGTAGAAACAGGTAAAAATTTTCATAGAAAATTTATATCTCTCATACCAATTAATATTGGGTTCTACCCCATTAACTTGATCATTTTTATTTTTTTGTCAAATATGATAGAAATGGAGAACCATTGGGGAGTTTTTGTATGTGCAATTTTTATGTAGAACTCTAAAGAACCATTGGGGAGTATTTTTTGTGTATGCAATTTAGTTCAGTGGAGAATTTATATGAGGGTTTCTATGGGTCTGTTTGGTAATGGTGTTTTCATCGGCTTTGGGGTTTTTTTAAACCGACCGTTTATGAAAGCATTGAGTCAGTTCGAAGATTCTAAGAAATCGAATCGACGGAAGGCATTAGTCCGATTCGGACAAGTATCTATTTTTAGTTGGTTTTGTGTGCATTTGGAAATCATCGATTACGTGTCGAGAAATTGAATTTCGAAGTTGATCGAAAACCTATTTTAAAAACAATAAAATTCTTCGATACGACGTACGTTCCGCCAATCCGGGCGACGTGGTCGCGAACCGAAGGCATCGAAAGGTGCGTAACAGCTTCGTGGTCGTGTGGGCTTTGACAAAATTCAAATTGGTCGCGTGTGTGCGACGAATTTGATGCGTATCCGTCAAAATTCACCGTATCGACATCTGTGCAAATTTTCCAATTACTTTGTGCACGTTCGTCAGATCGAGACAAAACTTGTGCCAACAGGACCGTATCATTTTTTTGGTCCTGTATGCCAAGTTTGGTCCGATTCTGAGACAGTTGATTGGATCACCGTTATACAAGTCCCACGGTTCGATTCAACGGACGATTTTGTGCACGGCCCACCGGAATCCAAAATTGGGCATACTGTTGGGTTCGTATCGTCAAAACGAATTCGTAGACATGTAGTTGGACGACTTTAGAGACCATTGCCTTCCTCTATATTTTATTTTCATGCTTATAGTACACCTGTTGTAGTATGTTACCTTTAGTTACTTTAGTTGTTATAGATTTATATGATACCGCGTTTACCAGTTTATTGTCTTGCTTGTATATCAGTATTTCATGACTTGATAGTATAGTTATACCAGGCTTGCGTACGTCATGGATCATGCTAGAGTTGTCCTTACCTATGTCATGACCGAGTTGTACCGTATCTTCACATATATCTTGACTGAGTCGTGTCTGCAAGTATGTGTGAGTGAACTGCTATTCCTTTGTCTTTCCCACAACCTGCGAGTCCACATACGGGGCAAGGGTTGTCCTTTGTACATGCGAGTCCACATACGGGGCGAGGGTAACTTGTCTTAAAACTGACCTGCGAGTCCATATTTGGGGCGAGGGTTGGTATTCCATTGATCTTCCGGCAGTTCATTTATGCATACTTGATCCCGTGTCCGTGTTCATAGTTACCTGTCAGTAGTCACATGTCAGTTTTTTGTCTAGTTCCTGTTTACACCCTGTATATATTATTGCATGATTAAACTGTTAGATAGGCATGTTTTATTTATCTTGCTAGTCCTCTGAGGACCTGATGATCTCTTCAGG
>JANAVB010005234.1:50000-87056 GCA_029216955.1 Iris pallida
AGAAGCTCATGGCGCGGAGCTCGCTTGGATACGTCGAGGCACGGAGTTCCTTGGCGATTTGAAGCGTGCGGCCGCATGGAGTCAAGACTTATACGAGACATAATATATGGACGTCACCTTCCGAATCTTCCGCTGGATCGCAAAATATATTTGAGAGATGAGAGAGAGCTGAGCGACTTGTAATGTGAGAAGAGTGAACCTGAGTGATTGTAATCTTGGCCTTGTGCCCCCAATGTAACCGTTGTTTCAATATCAATAAAAGAGCTTCTTTGAGTAACTTGTGTTTCATTCTAAATTTCTGCTGCTATTATTCAATGTCTCTGCATGGGACTTCTGTGCGACGACCCCGTCACAGCCGCTGAAATCGGCCGTTATGGAACCCGCCTTGCACGAGCGCAACCTAGGCGCGTACGGCATCATGCCTTAGCGAGGACGATCGCTCCTACGGGAGCGGGACGTGACATAATGGTATCAGAGCACGGCTTTACGTCCTTGGACCGTCGATTGAATTATTTAACTTCGATGTTTTCTTAAAACTCTGTTGCCCAGAAGTTGCTATCGTTGGTGCGCTCTCTCTCAAATGTCCCACGGGATGTCCATACAATAAGTCTATCTATTTTTCAAAACGTAGGAGAACAGTTTTTAAGAAAACAATAAGATGATTCGCGTACGTACGGTTGGCTAAGTCGGACTGGGCATATACACCAAGTTGCGTCGACCTTAGAAAAGTCGAGTGCGAAAATTGAATTGTGTCAAGCAAGAATGATTCGAACTTGATTGAGTAAGCGGGATGACTATCGATAGGGATACTATCGAGCGACGATAACGTCGGTGCGATATAGATGAGCCTGCTTAGAAATCGAGGAATGGTTCGAACGGGATTCGATAAAGTCGATTTAGATTCAAATGATAGTATTGAGGATTTGTTGAATGACTTCATCCATGAGTGGTGTATGCGATAGCCTCAGGGATGTCGATCGATCGATTGAAGATTCGGGGTGTCGGTGAGTCTATCAGCAAGCGTCGCGTTATGCAAAGCCGTAGAGTGAGTATCATTGAACAAAGTTTAGCCTTGAAGTTTGACGTGTTAATTCGAACATATTAGAAATGACGTGCACGAAACGTGCACAGGATTGAGGATTACGCAAGTACGAAATGCGAAAATGAGCGAGTAGATGAAATCAAATCGAGGAAAAGTTAAGGTGTAGCGAACGGATAACTTGATAAAGGGAATCGATAGGCAAAATTGTATAGAGAAAGTTAGCACGATAGGAAGATAGCGTGCATGAAAATGTTGAATTTTGAAGTTATATGAATGACTCTAAGGATTGGATCGAATGTTGCACGATGATTTGAGTTAGAAAAAGGGACGATGCGAATTGAAGAAATACGTTGGTCGATGACTTAAGATAAAGGGATGAACGAATATGCGAAATTGGGTCTGAGGAATTTGATGTTGTGAATGATTCGAGGGATAATGATCGAACTTGAATTAAATGTCGAGGAGATTATCCAGTCGAACGATAGCATCATTCGTACGACTCGAAATTTGTTGCAAACGAAGATCGTCAGGTTACGTATATCGTTGATGGTATTGAGGCATATCAAAGATGATATGCGATAACTCGGGGGTACTCTGACTCGGCGAATGACGATCATGCAAGTGTTATTGTTTGGTTGGATGCTATACTTAGGATTTTGATTGAGATGGATGAAAATGATCGTGTATTGATGGTTACATTGATAGCCACAACGTCGACGATCTAGTCTTGTACGAGCGCAATTCTAGCCTCGCACATGCGTTGCGTCAGATTTGGGACGATCGTTCCGCGTGAGCATTGACATGGTGATTCATGTCGCGGGAATGATCGAACTCAAAAAATCAGGATGCGACAACTTTGATTGTCTCGACTTATTGGCTTGATGCGAAGGTGAACTCGAGGATTGTAGGACTTATGATTGACGAATGAATGAAACTTGAGGATTGAGTAGGTCCAATCCGTACATCGAGAATGAATTAGTCTGGACACAAAACAAGAGTTACGTCCCGATGAGAATGATTATCTCGCGAGAGCGTGCATGGTGATTCGTGCCCACCGTGGATAATCTGACTCGCGTGAGATCGGGGCGCAACATATTGTTAAGCTAGACGACCTTATGATCGATTACGTGAATTGGAATAGATGACATAGGAAATGTGAAATATGAATTATGGTTTAGCGATAAATTATGTCGTAGTGTGCTTGACTTGAGAATGATTGATAGGCAGATTATGACGAACGTGCTCGAAGAGATAGACTATACGAAATGGCTTATTGAACGAACGATATTGATGTATCAAAGATTTGGTTAAATGAACTTACAATAGGATGACTTTGCTGAATAACTCAGACCCCGTGCGACGAACGTTGGGATGTGTGTAGGAAATCTATGCTCGAAGTTTAGAAATCGGAGTGATGCGAGCTTGGGTAGAAAAACCTCGTACTATCAATTTGGTTTGACCTTAGGATGGGGTCAGTGTTGATATTGTTGTTTGGAAACTATGATTCCAATACTGACGGAAAGACATAGCCTAGCGGTTAGGCAGACGTCCGAGTGCGAAGTGTTAGGAATTATGGAGGTACCACTCGCGAGTCTCGGTTGACATGCACGTATATCAGGGACGCCCGAATATGTGCACGATCCGACTCGAGTGGTGATGGCGGATTCTCTATCACGAGGCTTGGATGAAATGCATGTATTTTGGGGACGCCTAGAATATGTGCACGATCCAACCAAGTGATACGTTGAATCAAGTGAGACTTGAAGAACAGAAAAGTGTCGAGGATTTTGAAATCGTGAGTTTCGAAGAAATATTGATGGTAATGCGATCATTGAATTGAGACAAGTTTGAATGTTGGTTGATCGGTTGGTGTACCTTACGACTAAGTTAGTAATAGCACGAGCGTGGCTCGAATTGAGGGAATGCGTAGGAGTAGCGTGTGCAAGAAACGTAGGATGTTGAATTAAGTTATAAGCCGATGAGTATACTCAGTAAGTTTCGAGGACGAAACATTTTCTGAGTGGTGTATGATGTAGTGCCCCGTCCCGCTCAGTCAATCGGAGGAATAGGAACGCCGACGGCGTTCGAACTTAGCCTTGCAACGGCTGCTCAGAGACATCGCTCGGTCAAGGCGACCGCTCGCTCAGGTGGGGTAGTTTCAGTGAACTCGCCTCATCTTTGCCTTCATATAATAAATCGCATGTTTTCAACTTGCACAAGTAGGCTTGATAATAAAAGAGACGAATCCACATAGCTAAAGGGAATAATCCCGACGGGTCGAATTGAGTTAGAATATGGAAAGGTCAAAAACGATCGTCTTAGAGTTGGTGCACGGCATGCTTTGAAAATGACACTTGGTCCTTCGTCCCGTGGCTTGGGAGAAGGAAGAGTTGGTCTTCGCCACAAGCTAAGAGTTAGCCAAATTCATAGGCGTCGCCCGCATAAATGCTTCATAAAGCATGCACGGTCTCTTCGCCCAAGGCGCGGCACAGCCTTTGCTCGCCGACGGGTTAAGTGGTATTGCACGGCTTGTGGCATAAGTCTAAGCACCCAAATAGTTTGGTTGTTCAAGTCGAACGTGTGTACGGCACATTCCTACGACGAAGGCTTGACGCAGTCTTTGCTCGTCAAGTCGTTGTAAAGTAAGTTAGGCGAGTTACGTTAAGCTAACAGGAGTAGTAGCAGGCATGGCCCTATAAGTTCTACGGCCGGGTGTAATCACATAGTCTCACGATTGAAGGGCCCGTCATATAGAGTATGACTTGGTCGGTGGTGTCACATAGAGTTTCACGTTGGTTTGAGACACGATGGCACGGACTTAGTGTTTTAAGGCACGGGCCACGGTTGATCCATTGAGTTTGGAAAGTATTTCAAATAGTTGTTCTTGAGTTGAGTGAAATGATAGGGCAAGAAAGAATGCTCGCGACTGGGTCGTCGAGGCAAGAAAGAAGAATGCTCACGACTACGGGTCGTCGAGGCAAGGTCTCAGATGTGAGAAGTATTGAAATTAGCCCTGAAAGAGATGGTAACACTAGAAGTACAATGACTGTGTGAGACGTCAGTTTGAGTTGAGTCTTACATGGTCATTGGACAACTTGTACAAGGTAAATAAAATAAATATGTTTCTCGAACGGCGACCCCGGCGGCCCAGGGGAACCGTTGCGATAGAGACATTTTGTAGACTGTGTGCTGGATGACCGCACGGGTTAGGCGGGGACTTGCAGCGGAGCTAGCTACTCGCACTGGCAAGGGGCGTCCGCCTAATCAAAACTACGAAAGGAGCCACAATGGCTCTGGGAGCCAGTGACCAAATTCATATAGTTGAGTCGGCAGAATAGCGGCAAACTGCGTGTATGCCTTTGGATTTGGTCTAGAACTTGAATGTATGTTTAGTCGATAACACAAAATATTTGGGCCTAAGATTTGGCTGTAACGAAGACACCGTGCTTCGGCACGAGATGTGGCGTCGAGTCTTGAGTTGTCGACATATAAGTTGCATAGTTTTGATGTAAGTTGTCTTGAGTTTAAGTCAAAAAACTGCAGCAAGGCAAAGTTGGTTGAGTGGTACTAAGTTTACAAGTCTTGATTGGATCGGTTGATGATTTAGTAGCAAGGGCCACGAGGCGGCGATATGGTTAAGTATCACTGAGTTGCGAGGCACGGCCTCAGCAAGAGTTTTGAAGCACGGTCACACGAAAATGGAGCCTCATCGCGTAGTTGCGTCTCTGATTATGGCCGTAAGGCAAATACGACTTGATAGGTTAACATTGAATGTTGCAAGCACGGGATGGTCTAACGACACAAAATAGGCAAGGCGTCGGTCATAAAACTGATCCTAAGACAAGACTAGACAGACAATTGATAAGAATGGACTATGTTGTACAAAGTAAATCAAACATGTTGGTTTTGTATGGGTGGACGAGGAGCTCATTTCACCAGTACAGTTGAGTACTGACAGCCACATAGTTTATATGTGCAGGCACAGGTAGAAGCTCGTGGCGCGGAGCTCGCTTTGATACGTCGAGGTACGGAGTTCCTTGGCGATTCGAAGCGTGGGGCCGCATAGAGTCAAGACTTATACAGGATATAATGTATGGACGTCGCCTTCCAAAGCTTCCGCTGGATCGATAAAATATATTTGAGAGATGAGAGAGAGCTGACCGACTTATAATGTAAGAAGAGTGAACCTGAGTGATTGTAATCTTGGCCTTGTGCCCCCAATGTAACCGTTGTTTCAATATCAATAAAAGAGCTTCTTTGAGTAACTTGTATTTTATTCTAAATTTCTGCTGCTATTATTCAATGTCTCTGCATGGGACTTCTGTGCGACGACCCCGTCGCAGCCGCTGAAATCGGCCGTTATGGAACCCGCCTTGCACGAGCGCAACCTAGGCTCGTCCGGCATCACGCCTTAGCAAGGATGATCGCTCCTATGGGAGCGGGGCGTGACAGTGTGGACTTTGACGAAATTCAAATTGGTCGCATGTGTGCGACGAATTTGATGCGTATCCGTCAAAATTTACCGTATTGTCCTCTGTACAAATTTTCCAATTACTTTATGCACGTTCGTCAGATCGAGACGAAACTTGCGCCAACAGGACCGTATCATTTTTTTGGTCCTGTATGCCAAGTTTGGTCTAATTCTGAGACAGTTGATTGGATCACCGTTATACGGGCCCCACGGTCCGATTCAACGGGCGATTTTGTACAAGGCCCACCGGAATCCAAAATTGGACATATCGTTGGGTTCGTATCATCAAAACGAATTCGTAGACATGTAGTTGGACGACTTTAGAGACTATTGCCTCCCTCTACAGTTTATTTTCATGCTTATAGTACATCTGTTGTAGTATGTTATCTTTAGTTACTTTAGTTGTTATAGATTTATATGATATCGCATTTACCAGTTTATTGTCTTGCTTGTATATCAGTATTTCATGACTTGATAGTGTAGTTATACCAGGCTTGTTTACGTCATGGATCATGCTAGAGTTGTCCTTACCTATGTCATGACCGAGTTGTACCGTATCTTCACCTGTATCTTGACTGAGTCGTGTCTGCAAGTATGTGTGAGTGAACTGCTATTCCTTTGTCTTTCCCATAACCTGCGAGTCCACATACGGGGCGAGGGTTGTCCTTTG
Source organism: Iris pallida (assembly GCA_029216955.1). Taxonomy (NCBI): domain Eukaryota; kingdom Viridiplantae; phylum Streptophyta; class Magnoliopsida; order Asparagales; family Iridaceae; genus Iris; species Iris pallida. The sequence goes on from JANAVB010005234.1 coordinate 56,184, forward strand.
CACCTGCGAGTCCACATACGGGGCGAGGGTGACTTGTCTTGAAACTGACCTGCGAGTCCACATTCGGGGCGAGGGTTGGTATTCCATTGATCTTCTGGCAGTTCATTTATGCATACTTGATCCTGTGTTCGTGTTCATAGTTACCTATCAGTAGTCACATGTCAGTTTCCTGTCTAGTTCCTGTTTATACCCTGTATATATTATTACATGATTAAACTGTTAGATAGGCATATTTTATGTATCTTGTTAGTCCTCTGAGGACCTGATGATCTCTTCAGGTTTAGCGACTGCATGGAGTTATTTAGCAGAGCAGGATGGTAGAGGATTACGATGTATGATACAGGTATTTGTTTGTGATATTTCTTTATTATCTTCTCGTGCTTTATATTCCACACCATGATATACTCTGCTTACTTTATAGATTCATATTACTCTTGGAGTCTAATCGGACAATATGCTAATGGACTGCAGACCATGACCCATAATTGTTCATTCTTGTTTATATGATTCATGTGGATTGAGATATAGTTTAGATTAGACATGATACCCTATTTTGGACAGCTTATACGTAATCGAGTCGAGCTGGAGTCCGCTCGATACGTAGCTGGCTTGCTCACGAGCTCGCGTCCGAAAAGTGGGTACAGGTCGTGACTCTATATCGGTGCGAGTGTCTCAGTGTACGAGCTATAGAATATTGAATATCCTATCGAGGCGTACCTTAGTTATACAAGTCGGAAGGAAGGAACATAAGTCTAACATATTGAACACTAAGGCGGAGAATATGGAAATACTGAATCGAGGCGTGCATCGAATGCATAACACAAGGAATGAAGAATAACTATATCAAAGCGAAACGTGCTTATGTGCACGAGACTTACAAAAGATGGCTTCGTTGAGAAGAGAACAGTTATGGCACGAATGTGGCAGAACTGTCAAATGTGGCATGGTGCCTTCGAAATATTTATGGCCTTCGGGGCGTTCGTTGATGATCATTGAGTTGGGGCGTTGTGCTAATGGAAATAGAGATAGGAAAATTGCTTGGTTGTATGAAAATAAGACGCGTGTTGCATGGTCGAATGGACTTCAGATATTGCATGTGCACAGGTGTGGTAATTTCCCTCGAACGGGTTTGCGCTGGGGCGCGGGACCGTTCGGCCTAGGAGGGATGAATAATCATTGTTGGTGCACATCTTTTGGGTATGACTTATGATCTGCTACTGATGTTATAAGCCACAATTGATGGAAAGTTCGACATCCTTCGAATACTGGGCCAGCAAACCCATACGGGGAGGACGCCGGATTATCTAGTTTGAGAAAAGAAAAGAAAAGATAAACAAGTTAGTCCATTCTGGCGCGGATACGCCAATGACCTTCATATAGTTAAGGAACGGTGGGCCGAATGTGCAGGAACAATAGATCATGCACAGAGCACTTATAACATGACAGGAAAAGAATTAGGTGTATTCACCTTGCGTCGGTACAAGGGCGAGTGCGTCAGTATTGGTAAGAGGTCACGAAATAATACAAGATTGCTATTGGTTGCCTGCTTACTTATGCGTATCGAAATAACATGCTTGCCATAATAACATGCTTTACTACTTTCAATATGCCATGAAACCGATCCTAAGGGGAACATAGAAATATAACTAAATTGTATGTTGTATGAAACAATCTCTTATACAAAACACAAAGGTTTTTGAATCCTAGGGCTGACTGTGCCAAGATAAAGAGTGGTTGGGATTTAATCTTGGTGAATCAACGGTTGTGGGGTTTTATGGGAAAGAGCATTATTGGGAGTGGGGTTTTATGGGGAAGAGCATTATTGGGAGTGGGGTTTTATGGGGAATCCAAAGATGGGGATTTAATATTTTGATGGTTGGGATTTAATATTTTGATGGGGGCCTCATAATGGTTGTGGATAAGCATTATTGAGAGTGGGGTTTTATGGGGAATCCAAATAAAATTCACATCCAGCAGTGGTTGGGATTTAATATTTTGATGGGGGCCTCAAAATTATTATTGTTCGTTTAAAATTGGGGGTCCAAGATTTTGAGGGGGAATACCTTAAATGAACCATACCCTATGGGCACGGGTTATGACTAGTACATTACTAAATGTCCATTTAGTTAAGTGGGTCTTGATTAATACAACGAAGACAAAAGAACTAATCCCCTACTAGTTTGCTAGCAGGTTCAAGGAATGGTCTGCTCGCGGCGAAGCTTCGCTTGATCGCGCTGAGGCATGAAATGCCGTAGCGTTTGAAGCGTGCGATCGCATTGACGCTCGGACTAGCAACATGATTGATGCAACCGAGATATAGAAGGCATGATGTATGAAATGGTAAAATCCTTTGTGGGCAAGAGAGAACTTGAGTGTTGTAGCCAATCTGGCAAATTTAGTTGGGCTATTGAAAGCCTTTATAACCTCAGTTCATTTATCAATTAAGAGAATTATTTCGTATACTCTGTTTTCTTTCGTTGATAATATCAAATCAAAGATGACCATTTGAGAACTTATCATCTTATCTTGTACGAGTGCAACTCCAGACTCGTACAGCATCACGCCCCAGCGAGGACGATGATTCAGATAAATCGATGCGAGGACGAGCAATTTTTTGGGTTGGGGCGTGACAAATTGGTATCAGAGCTCTAGGCTCAATTTCCTCAGGACGCTTGCTTCGTTTTAATTCCAAAGAGTTGCCCACCACCAATCAAATCTCTCTTGACTCTACTCGATGTCGCACTGGATGTTCCATATAATAAGTCTAATACAAATCGTATAATTTTGCCGCACGTGTTTTGAAAATTACATGATGTTTGCTGAGAAAGTCTTGAAACATTTATTGCATTAAGTGCAATGAGCGGTGAAATGTTTATTGCTACAAGTGCAACGAGTTACGAGATGTGAATTGAGATGTTTATTACTGCAAGTGCAACAAGTTGAGAAATATGAATCAAAATGTTTGTTGTTTCAATGCAACAGACGATATGAGAAATATTGGTTGCATCGATATAATGAAAGTAATGAAATGTTATGATATCAAATGCAACTAGTTATGAATGATGCGTTGCAATGAACGTAAAAGTTGATATCAAATGCGTTGAACGAATTTGAGCATTGCCTTTGAATGTCGAAAATAAATTGTTGCACGAGGTACAACGGATGTCAGGATTAAATCGTTGCACAAAGTGCAACATAAGTAGGAAATAAATTGTTGTACGAGGTGCAACGGATGTCGAAAAATGAATCATTGCACAAGGTACAATGGACGGAACTAAATTGTAAGTCGATAAGAACGAATTGTTCGGTTGTGCACAGAGCTTGTGTTGGAAAATGAATACATTGGCCGAGTTGTGTCTGAATTTGATTAATCAAAAGTTACGGTTGTGATCGGCATGATCACTGCAAAAATCGTGAATCGAAATAGATTGTTGGTTCATACCGAGTATGATGCGAAAGAAATAGCATGATTTTCGAGTGGTATATGCCATACCACGTATGCGATGAATGACTCGATTCTGAGTGGTATATGCTATACCACTTGTGTGATGGATTCCATCGACACATTGCGTAATTTATGGAAGGTTTGTCCGCAACGGACGGAAGAGTACCGAGACTCGATTGGAAATTTGTATGACGGTATGTTGATGCAAGTGTCCTTCAATAATTGGTTGGAACGATAGGACGGATACTCCTATCAATGAATAATACGTCAGACAAAAATTTGTAAATCGGTCGAATGACCCAGACTAGTGAAACGATTATGCCTTAAAGCAATAATCGGATTGACGGGATAGAAAACTTGAACTTACAAACGAGTCGCGACTTGCGATATTGATAGAAATTTTGGGCGATGCGAATCGTAATCGAATAGCATGATTTACGATCTCGATAGAAATGTTGGACGATGTGAATTATATTCAGATCGCACGACGTGCGACTTCGGTGAAGAGTTGGTTGATACGGGTAAATAGTGCCTAAGAAATAGTTGGCTACGTTATGGCAAACTCATTTGAGTACGACTGAAACACGCAAAAACTTAGAGGACGTAATCGTATAACTCGAGGGTTCGATGTTGGATAATTGGTAACTTGGTTACGCGATCAAAGTATAGCGGGATACGGCGAATCAAAAAACGAGTTGATGTATATGGAAAAGTTTGTAGTAAACTTGGAGGTATACAATACGAACTAAAGTCGACGTTGATGCAGATTTAAAGTTGACCCTCGTGTTATCAAAATTGATATAACCTATCGAAATCAATATGCAAGAAAACGTAAGTACGATGTGAGAACACAAAATAGAGCAGGCCTATAATATTAAGATTTTGGAATAGCAATACGACAATGTCGAACTGGTTGATCGTAAACCTTGCGATTGATCAGGCAAGACCGTAAAGTTATCGACGATTATTTTGATGCGTATAGCATCTCGGATGTCGACCGTGGGTAGATAGACTCGAACTCAATACGAGTAGATATTTCATGAATTGTGAAATTTTTTACGGTAGTGCATGAATTACTCGGAGGATAGTTGTGCCTCAGTTGCACAAATAGAAATAGTTTTGTCCAAATTTGGGTAGTCGCATAGAAATCATCGTAACGTGATTTGGCTTTGAAATAATATAGCATGGTTAGTAGTAACTATCCTTCGTTAATGATCCATAATTATCGAGCGTAGCTTCAGGGCAGCTGACCCTAGAAGACTTGACCGCCAAATCGAAATGAATATTACAGACCGTAAGATGACCCATACGAAGTCGCATATGGAATTGTATCGGTAACAAATATAATATGGTGCATGTTTGATAAGTCTAGGCGATTTTGAGAATCATGCTATGCACAAGAGCGAGCGATAAGAGAATGATTTACGATCGTTAGATTTGGATTCACCTTGCAATTGATCTTGCGTGAATCGAACTTATATTCGATGTTACGAGACAGACAAGTTGGAAATTTGGCTAGTAAATTTCCTACTCGATAGGAATCGAACATAAGACGTGTCGTAAAGACCTTCGTGTCAAAACGATCGTTGCATGTGAGCATCGTCGACTCGAATTAAACTTTTGTGTCGGATAGATTGTGGCCTTTGTGCAATATCAATTTAAAGTTTCATCGGGAGAACCTAAGCACGGTGTCTAGGTAAGTCACCTAGTGGGCATAGCCCTGAATGTTAATGCATTTGCAAGTCAACAAAGGTAACAGTATCGAGATAAGTTGCATAGCCAGACTTCAGAAATAGTTGGGTAGCGACTTCGAATGCAAGGCGTTGTAGAGGATCGTTGCGAACGGATGCGCGACGCATAGAATTGATGGTCCATACAAACTTACAAAATGAGAAATATGATTTTGAATCGCGTCGCATACGACAATTTTTGTTGAATGAATCACGTATGTATCGAATATACGTATGCGATAAAATTTCGAGAACAGTCGCTAAAGATAAGTCCGACGGGAGTACGAGGTGGCAAGAATAGAATTGAAATTTAACTGTCAGCTTTGTTCTAATTTTCTACTACTGGACTTGGCTCACATACATATTTTTTGGACACCTTGAATAGGTGTACGATCCAAATCAAGTTGTATACTGAATTCAAATTGAGCTGCAGGAAAGACTGAAGTTAATGAAAGCTTGCACGAGTGTTTGAAACGGAACAACGATAGTTGGACGAGATCGTAAAACGATCTAGAGAAACACTTGGAATTGGGTGTTTGTTTCGGTTCGAAGACGAACCTTATTTTGAGTGGTATATTATGTAATGTCCCGTTCTACATGGTACTATTATGCTGAGTAGTTGACTCGAAGAGTTACGTTGACCCGATTATGTATCGATGCGAATCGATACGAAAAGTATATTGACCCAAGAAATGCATCGAGTCGAATCGATACAAAGAGTTACGTTGACCCAAGAAACACATCGAGTAAGATCGATGCAAGTGTTAAGTTGGCCCGAGAGAAAATATCGAGTCGGTTCGAAGATTCTAAGAAATCGAATCGACATAAGGTATTAGTCTGATTCGGACAAGTATTGATTTTTAGTTTGTTTCGTGTACAGGCTATACGTTTACGCTAAAATATAAGAGGTCGACATTTTACCTTATTTACAATGGAGTTCGCAAAACCAAATCACCGCCTCACAACGGACTGAGGCATAGGCTCAGTAAGCCAAATTGGTCGTATAATTCAATGAAGCACGAAGTGCTCGAATGGCTAAGTCAGAAGAGTTGGTCATGCAACAAATTATGAAATCGAGCCGCATCGGCTCGGCAAAACGACAAGGCGTATCGACTTAAGGTGGGGGACTTTGACTTCTCTTTTCTACTCCTTCATGCCTAAGTAAAATATATCGTTGTATCGATTGAGATGAACATAAGTGCGTGTCGAACACTAGATAGAATGATTGAAATAAAATGTACATCAAATGTAGTCGCTATGGAACATTGAATATCGCCAAGGCGAGCATCTCGGTGCACAAGCCATAAGAACATGGTAACTGTATCGACGAGTGCCTCAACGCATAAGTCATTCGTGCCCCCGTGCACGAGGTAGTATGCTAGAACATTGAAAGACTATATCGGCACGAGTGCCTCAGTGCACGAGCTATAGAATATTGAATACCCTACCGAGGCGTGCCTCAGTTGCACGAGTCGGAAGAAATGAACATAAGTCTAACATATTGAACACTAAGGCGTAAAATATGGAAATACTGAATCGAGACGTGCATTGAATGCACACACAAGGAATAGAGAATAACTATATCAAAGCGAAACATGCTTACATGCACGAGACTTACAAAAGATGGCTTCATTGAGAAGAGAACAGTTGTGGTACGAATGTGGCAGAACTGTCGAATGTGGCATGGTGCCTTCGAAATATTTATGGCCTTCGGGGCGTTCGTTGATGAACATTGAGTTGAGGCGTTGTGCCAATGGAAATAGAGATAGGCAAATTGCTTGATTGTATGAAAATAAGATGCACGTTGTATGGTCAAATGGACTTGAGATATTGCATGTGCACGGTGTGGTAATTTCCTCGAACGGATTTACGCCGGGACCGTTTGGCCTAGGTGTAAGCCCCCTAAATTTCAGGGTTTATTTTTATTTTTTGAATAAATTATTTTCGATAAGTGTTTTATTATTTAATTATTTTTGATCATTAATGTACTTTTCCGTGACTTTGACTTCTGGAGCGTCAGGGATGCCAATCTCTGGAAACTCTCTTCACGACTTTTGAAATAGACAAATTATCTTCGTTTTGATATCATGTCCCACTTGAACTCGTTCTCTTGTCTCTTTTTGTATCGCGCAACTTCGGGTCAACTTAGACCAATTAATCATTGAATATTATTCCCACTTTTATCTTTGATCATCGTTTGCACGTCACCGTGACTTTTAATTTAGGAGCACCAGACCAGTCGTTTTCTTAGAACCAACTTCTCATAAATGATCTACTCGAGACGCTCTTCACCCATGACCTTCGTGTCCCACTCAGACACTCTTTTTGTGCTTCATTTTCTTCGCACAATTTTCGGGTCAATTTAGGCCGATTTATTATCTACCGTAAAACCTGATTTATTTTCCAATTTAATTTTGGGATCCGACATCGATCCAACCTAGTCGATCCAAAGTATGGACGTGGCCCACATGAAGCCTACTACCCACATGACGCTTGTGTCCCATTTATTGGAGTTTCCATATTATTTATTTACCCGTGATCATAAATATATATTTAATTTCATTATTTTACCCTGTCCGATTTTTATATCCGACCCGGCTCGACCGAACCCGAACCCAAGCTCCACGATGTCCTCTCATGACTGTCCAAGTACCCCACATAATTTTCCTATTTTTTTTTTTTGAAAATATCTCTTCCTCTCTCTATTTTTACAAATATCTCATTTTTATTTCTTGTATATATAATAGATCTCTCACCTTCTCTCCCCAATGGCAGCCGACACCCCCCCCCCCCTCTCTCTCTCTCTAAAATATCTCTCTCTCTTTTCCTCTCTCTCTCTCTCTCTCTTAAATATCCTATATATATATATATATATATATATATATATATATATATATATATATATATATATATATATATATATATATATATATATATACATATATATATATATTAATCCCCTCCTTAAAACACTCCCATACACACCACTCCCTCACCCTCACCATCAAGAGCACTCCCCCCCCCTTTCAGCCGACATCACACACTCTCTCTCTCTTTTCTCAAATATCTCACTCTCTCCTCTCTATTCTCACTCACTCACTCTTTCCATATTACACTCACACACACATATATACACACTCTTTCCTTCTTCTCCTCCCTCACCTCACGTAAACCCACACGCACACACCACCATCCACCACCTCTTCCACCGTCCGTCGCCCGGCGCTGCGCCGCAGTCTCCGTCGGCAACCACCACCACAGCCTCCTCCTCCTTCTTCTCCACTATCATCCATCTCACCATCACCATTAAACCACTCCACCACCACTACAACTACACCATCTCTACACTGCCATCAACACCATCACTCGCGCCTACCGCCGGGCCTCCGCCGCGCCGCCGCGGCCACCCCCCTGGCGACCGTCGCAGCAGCCGCGCAGCGCAGCAGCAGCACCCCCGCGCACAGCAAGCTGCGGCAGTTGCATGCGCATTCGCACGCGCGCGTAAACCGCGCTGCCGCGTGGCCGTGTGCCACTACGTGGCCGGCCCGCCGCCCCGCGAGCTCCCCACACCCCGACCTCCGGCGAACACCCCCTGGCCACCACCTTCCTCCCCGACGCGACGCATAGGCTATTCGTGCGTTTACGTTGAAATCCCGTCGTGACGCGCTCGGGAACGAAGCTGAAATTGTGCTTTGTCGCAGCAACTTCGTACATAATTTCTGGGAGATCCGACCGTTGGATCGATGAACGTTTTGCTCCGTCGCAATCTCGGTATATAGCACTTCACTTCCCTCAATTTTTGTCAGTTAATTTCGTCGTTTGATACCTCAAAACTGGCCACCAAGTTGACATTTTAAATTAACTATTTTTGGACAGTTTCGTGGAGCCGACTTCGTCAGCTCGTAACTTCGCCGCCGCAGCTCCGGTTGGCATGCTACCAGTTCCTGTGCAGCTGGATAACCCTCTTCATGTCTCCTTTAGGTTTCGTTTTATTTTAAGCACGTTCGGTTGGTCGAATTCGACGCCAAAGTTGGCCGTCCGAATTTTTTAATTTGCACTTGTTAAATTCCATTTTTGAACCCGGGACTCCGGATTCAATTTCTGACACCACCAGTAGACTCGTGGCGTCGTTCTGGCATGTTTTCATATAAAATTTGTTGATTTGGAGAACGTGGGCCCTGGCACGTATTTCAGTGCAAAGCGGATCCCACTTTTCGAGTCAACGGGTCACTTTGAGATCGGCTCATCGGAATCCAATTTCGGATATACCGTTGAGTTCGTATCGTCATTCTGGACTCGTTGACATATAATTTGCTGAGTTTTGAAGACATTTGCTCCGGCACGCATTTCGATGCAAACCGGATACCAAGTGTCCGTGTCAACGTATCATTTTGAGATCGGCACATCGGAATCCTATTCCGGATATACCGTTGGGTTCGTATCATCATTCTGGATTCGTGGACATATAATTTGCTAGATTTTGTAGACTTCTATTCTGACACGTTATTCGGTGCAAGTGTGTCCAATGACGGACATCATTTTGACCCGAAATTATCGTTTTGTCCCTGTATCCAAATTAAACTTATGGGTAGGCTATCCTAGCTAATTTGACCGTTCTGGACACGTTGGTGATATTTATTTTATCATCCGACGACATCTGTAGATTTTGTTTATGTATTATCCTTAATTTATAATTAATTATTTTTTCAGAAATTGTTACTTTCTGTTTTTGGATTTTTATATATATTTTAATTGCTGTAAAAATCTGGAAAAAATTGTATTTAAATACTATGTTAATATAGATAATTTATTATAATTTTTCCAGTATTTAATAAGTACTTTTGGTATTTTATAAAAATAGGAAAACAGAACTCATTTTCAGGATACATGTGTTTGTTGATTTTTAATAAATATTTATGAAGGTTTATAAATCCCAGAAAAATTAGTATAAATTTCTATAATTAAAAAAGATCATTTTGGTACTTTATTTTATGTATATTTAAACTTTTTGTCTATCTCAAAAATTATTGGAACTCAGTGTACAGTTTGAATTATTTATTGAGTAGTTACGACTTGCAAGTTTTGTGTTGTTTTGAGTTATAGACGTATTGGACCTCACCCCGCACTAGTGTAAAGATCCTAGAAAATTAGTTTGGATATAGTGGCACTCCATATTAGACTTTTATGCTAGGTCCCCACTTGGCTAGTATCCAGTCAGAAGTCGTGTCATACCACTAGTATAATATTAAACATAGCTTAGAACTGAGTTTGTATATCATTATTGATAGGACACCGGACATCTATATCTTCGTACTAGTATTCTTGCTTTGCTCGAGGCAAGTACATCTACAAACTCATTTACTGTCTTTTAATGCTAGAACATGTATTAACCCTGTTAAAATACTGATCCTTGAGGTAGCAAGTTATGTCTTCACATGTTGTATTACTTTCAGTACCTGCCATGCTTAGGACAGTTCTTATATCTTCACATGCTTCTTAATGGTTCTCAGTACATGTTTCACTATACTATATACTGCTCCGAGTATTCACATGTTTTATACTGCTCCCAGTACCTGCCATGCTTATACTGCTCCCAGTATCTCCCACATGTTTTTACTGTTCTCGTATCTCTCACATATTTAAATAACGGGTTAAGGGGAAACTGTTAGTATTATACGTGAACATGACCCCCTTTCCGTATGTACTTACCGCGCTCGGTGACATTCTATATGTGACTTGCCGTATGTTCTGATCTCGCGTTTGTGTATGGATATACACCGATGCCGTTCGTGCACGTATGTGCATACCAGAAAATTGATATGTACCGCTGTACATCCTATTCACCTATTGACCGATTCACGTACATACTACGGTTTTAAACTTTTAAACATTACATATACATCTGTCTCTATGACATATGTATCCTTGCCATGATAGATTATGAGTTATACCATGATTCCAGATATGCCATGTTCCCTATGTTACTATAATACTGTGATCCCAGTTGTACCATGAGGCCATGTTTTCTAGTATTTCCTGTTTTATAGACTTATCACACCATGTTTCTTGTTGTACATCTCTTTCATTATATGTTCAGTACTTTAGTTGTAGAGGTTGTACTTGCTCCCGTCCTGACAGAATTACGTTGTAGGTTCACTTTTCGAGAAGGAAATGCTATGTGTTACATGTTATGGCACTGATTTTGAGGACCTGGCCTTAGCTCCAGAAGAGGCCCCAGCGGAGAACCTTGCTTAGTTATCTTTCTTGTGTTTTGAGACTTAGACTTTGTCTGTACTTATATTTGGATACTGGACTTTGTCTCCAGTTAGATACTTGGAAGTATATTATTTAAGTCTGTGCTTGTTTACCTTCGTTTATAGATGCTGTGTTGTGATGAACTTTAAAATATGATTTTAGAACTGTTAGCAGCTTAGATCCTTTATTGTCTATTCTTAGAACAGCTTATACGCTTTAACAAGCGTAGGCTGGACATGGCTCGGCCCGGTCCAACAATTTGGGTAACGGGTCGTGACATGTTTTTAGTGGTGGCCCATGCAGGTTCAGACTTAAATTGTTTGGTTACGTTATTGTACCAAACATGCCTGCAATTAGGATCTAGGGCAACTTGTTAAACACTAGGAATAACATTTAGAACACCTAGAGGATTTCTAGGATTGCAACATAGGAAACTCATCACAGCATAGGACCGTTAGCTATAATTAGCCTCTTGTTTGTATTTCAGTGGGTCAATTTAGACCAAGTTTGTACCCTTGGGATGACCCCTGAGGATCTCACTCTAATCTTATCTAGAAATCTGTTTCCACTTATTTCCATTTGATCTTTCTTAAATTCGTTGTTGAATTTAATTTCTGATTTTCGTTGTTGACTTTGATCTTGCATCATGATAAATTTTGTGGATTAAATTGTGATATATCCTGATAAGATAAACATCTGCTTTAGTTATAGAGTTTAGAATTTATCGCAGCCATATTAGCTGGTATGACAAAAACATAGAGCCTGATTTTGGATATACTATCCTATTCATAGAATTTAGATTTTCTTGCAGCCATACCGATTGGCATGGTAAGGAATCTAGATGATATGACTATAGGATGTATACCTTAGTTATGGACTTCCTCGTTTATTGCATATAAGCTTACTGGTGTGGCAAAATTCTGGCAACATGATTTCAGGAAGACGTATATGGTTATCAGATCATATCTCAGCTTAGTTCACTTCGTTATGACCGATTGAGCAAGAATAAATTCTTATTATCATTCTTTCCAGTCTTGATTAACTCTGTCCTATCTACATCTACAACTAGGATTACAGGTTTTCTAGGACTTTCCAATAGGATTGCTTTTGCGTTATCTTTTGGACATAATTATTTTTGTGTTCCATCTTTCCTATGACTTGACTAAACTCTTCTTCATTAACCTCTTGGATAATTCTTCTGTTATGTATCTCGCTGCCTTCGTACCATTCTTGGAGATTTTTCGATAAACCTTCCCATCTTGCTTGACCTTTAACTTGTTTGAACACTATTATGGATTGCTTGACCCAGTCTTAGGCCTTGTTACCTTCTATTTCATAGACGACCGAAAAAGCCAAACCTTGTTAACTGATCATGTAGTATAACTATAATGTATTATGTGATTGTGATAAATACTTTTCGTAGGGATTGGTTAGATTAAGTTTATAGGACGAGTATAATTGACTGACTGTAGTAGACTTGGAAACCATTAAGAACGATTGTATTGATAGTATGACTTGATGATAGGGTATCTAAGATGGAATAATGATATTATATTGTTGTGACTATGGATTGAGGATTAGAATCTTGTGCTTAGCAGTTTGAGGATTTAGCACTTGTAGAATTTTGGTTGGTTATCTATAGCTAATTACATGATTAGAGGGTAGATCGATATGGATTGATATAGAATAAATTAGAATGAGTTATAGTATACGTACGAGATCAGGAAGATATCAGTTAAAAAGACAAGGAACAAGACAAAGACATATGTACATTGGTAATTAATAAATCGGGAGTTTTGAAATCGAGGATTTATATTCGGAGGACTTGTTGAGTAAAAAGAAGAAGGCTCTACGCCAAGGATAGAAATTGAACGTATGATTTCAAGGAGAAACTGTAGGAAAGGATTGACGATAAATGATGCTAAGGAACTGTGGATTGATAGAATATGGATACTTAGGATACGATAAGGAAATCCAGTATTTACAATTGAGGTTAAAATATGGTTGATGACCAAGCATTGTTTGCTTATGAACATACCCAGAGAATGACCTATAGTTTAGGGTATACATAAAGGTTTCATATTAGTATGGAAGATTCTAAAGGATGTATGGCGTAGTTTATGATAGAAGGACTTTGATTGAACCTGAACCAAAAAGATTGTAGGAGAAACAGAAGGGATGATTACAAGGATAGCAGTTTGAGTATCGTAGCCAGAGCAGCTACATGTTATAGTTTGACCTATTGGGTGATTTTTAATTTCGAGGACGAAATTTTTGTAAGGTGGTAGGATGTAAGCCCCCTGAATTTCAGGGTTTATTTTTATTTTTCTGAATAAATTATTTTCGATAAGTGTTTTATTATTTAATTATTTTTGATCATTAATGTACTTTCCCGTGACTTTGACTTCTGGAGCGTCAGGGATGCCAATCTCTGGAAACTCTCTTCACGAGTTTTGAAGTAGACGAAATTATCTTCATTTTGATATATCATGTCCCACTTGAACTCGTTCCTTGTGTTCTTTTTGTATCGCGCAACTTCGGATCAACTTAGACCAATTAATCATTAAATAATTATTCCCACTTTTATCTTTGATCATCGTTTGCACGTCACCGTGACTTTTAATTTAGGAGCACCAGACCAGTCGTTTTCTTAGAACCAACTTCTCAGGAATGATCTACTCGAGACGCTCTTAACCCATGACCTTCGTGTCCCACTCAGACACTCTATTTTGTGCTTCATTTTCTTCGCACAATTTTCGGGTCAATTTAGGCCGATTTATTATCTACCGTAAAACCTGATTTATTTTCCAATTTAATTTCGGACCCGACATCGATCCAACCTAGTCGATCCAAAGTATGGACGTGGCCCACATGAAGCCTACTACCCACATGACGCTTGTGTCCCATTTATTGGAGTCCCCGCATATAATTTATTTACCGGTGATCATAATATATATTTAATTTCATTATTTCACCCTGTCCGATTTTTATCCGACCCGGCTCGACCGAACCCGAACCAAGCTCCACGATGTCCTCTCATGACTGTCCAAGTACCCCACATAATTTTCCTATTTTTTCTATTTTGAAAATATCTCTTCCTCTCTCTATTTTTACAAATATCTCATTTTTTTTTCTTGTATATATATATACACACACACATATATATATATATATATATATATATATATAAATCTCTCACTCTTCTCTCCCCAATGGCAGTCGACACCCCCCCCCCTCTATCTCTCTAAAATATCTCCTCTTTTCCTCTCTCTCTCTCTCTCTTAAATATCTTATATATAATATTATATATATAATATATATATATATATATATATATATATATATATATATATATATTATATATAATTAATCCCCTCCTTAAAACACTCCCATACACACCACTCCCCATCACCCTCACCATCAAGAGCACTCCCCCTCCCTTTCAACCGACATCACACACACTCTCTCTCTCTTTTCCCAAATATCTCACTCTCTCTCTCTATCTCACTCACTCTCTCTCTTTCCATATAACTCACACACACATATAACACACTCTTCTCCTTCTTCTCTCTCTCACCCTCACGTAAATCACACACGCACACACCACGTCCCCACCTCTTCCACCGTCCGTCGTGCCCGGCGCTGCGCCGCAGCCTCCCGCCGACAACCACACCACAGCCTCCTTCTCCTTCTTCTCCACTATCATCCATCTCACCATCACCATTAAACCACTCCACCACCACCAACACTACACCATCTCCACTGCCATCAACACCATCACTCGCGCCCACCGCCGGGCCTCCGCCGCGCGCCGCCGCGGCCACCCGCCGACGACCGCCGCAGCCGCCGCAGCGTAGCAGCAGCACACCCCGCGTACAGCAAGCCGCGGCAGCAGTTGCATGTGCATGCGCGCGCGCGCAAACGCTCGTTGCCGCGTGGCCGTGCGCCACTACGTGGCCGGCCCGCCGCCCCCGCGAGCTCCCCACCCCACTACCTCCGACGAACACCCCCTGGCCACCACCTTCCTCTCCGGCATGACGCATAGGCTATTCGTGCGTTTACGTCGAAACCCGTCGTGACGCGCTCGGGAACGAAGCTGAAATTGTGCTTTGTCGCAGCAACTTCGTGCACAATTTCTGGGAGATCCGACCGTTGGATCGGCGAAATTTTTGCTCCATCGCAATCTCGGTATATAGCACTTCACTCCCCTCAATTTTCGTCCGTTAATTTCGTCGTTTGATACCTCAAAACTGGCCACCAAGTTGACGTTTTAAATTAAACTATTTTTGGACAGTTTCGTGGAGCCGACTTCGTCAGCTCATAACTTCGTCGTCGCAGCTCCGGTTGGCGCGCTACCAGTTCCTGTGCGCAGCTGGATAACCCTCTTCCTGTCTCCTTTAGGTTTTGTTTCATTTTAAGCACGTTCGGTTGGTCGAATTCGACGCCAAAGTTGGCCGTCCGAATTCTTTAATTTGCACTTGTTAAATTCCATTTTTGAACCCGGGACTCCGGATTCAATTTCTAACACCACCAGTAGACTCGTGGCATCGTTCTGGCATGTTTTCATATAAAATTTGCTTGATTTGGAGAACGTGGGCCCTGGCACGCATTTCGGTGCAAAGCGGGTCCCACTTTTCGAGTCAACGGTCACTTTGAGATCGGCTCATCCGAATCCAATTCCGGATATACCGTTGAGTTTGTATCGTCATTCTGGACTCGTTGACATATAATTTGCTGAGTTTTGAAGACATTTGCTCCGGCACGCATTTCGATGCAAACCGGATACCAAGTGTCCGTGTCAACGTATCATTTTGAGATCGGCACATCGGAATCCTATTCCGGATATACCGTTGGGTTCGTATCATCATTCTGGATATGTGGACATATAATTTGCTAGGTTTTGTAGACTTCTATTCTGACACGTTATTCGGTGCAAAGTGTGTCCAATGACGGACATCATTTGACCCAAAATTACCGTTTTGCCCCTGTATCCAAATTGGACTTATGGGTAGGCTATCCTAGCTAATTTGACCGTTTGGACACGTTGGTGATATTTTTTATCATCCGACGACATTTGTAGATTTTGTTTATGTATTATCCTTAATTTATAATTAATTATTTTCAGAAATTGTTACTTTCTGTTTTTGGATTTTTATATATATTTTAATTACTGTAAAAATCTGGAAAAAAATTGTATTTAAATACTATGTTAATTTAGATAATTTATTATAATAATTTTTTAGTATTTAATAAGTACTTTTGGTATTTTATAAAAATAGGAAAACAGAACTCATTTTCAGGATACATGTGTTTGTTGATTTTAATAAATATTTATGAAGGTTTATAAATCCCAGAAAAATTAGTATAAATTTCTATAATTAACAAGGATCATTTTGGTACTTTATTTTATGTATATTTAAGCTTTTTCTATCTCAAAAATTATTGTAACTCAGTGTACAGTTTGAATTATTTATTGAGTAGTTACGACTTGCAAGTTTTGTGTTGTTTGAGTTATAGACATATTGGACCTCACCCTGCACTAGTGTAAAGACCCTAGAAAATTAGTTTGGATATAGTGGCACTCCATATTAGACTTTTATGCTAGGTCCCCACTTGGCTAGTATCCAGTCAGGAGTCGTGTCACACCACTAGTGTAATATTGAACATAGCTTAGAACTGAGTTTGTATATCTTATTGACAGGACATCGGACATCTATATCTTCGTACTAGTATTCTTGCTTTGCTCGAGGCAAGTACATCTACAAACTCATTTACTGTCTTTTAATGCTAGAACATGTATTAACCCTGTTAAAATACTGATCCTTGAGGTAGCAAGTTATGTCATCACATGTTGTATTACTTTCAGTACCTGCCATGCTTAGGACAGTTCTTATATCTTCACATGCTTCTTACTGGTTCTCAGTACATGTTTTACTATACTATATACTGCTCGAGTATTCACATGTTTTATACTGCTCCCAGTACCTGCCATGCTTATACTGCTCCCAGTATCTCCCACATATTTTACTGTTCTCGTACTCTCATATGTTTAAATAACGGGTTAAGGGGAAACTGTTAGTATTGTACGTGAACATGACCCCCTTCTCCGTATGTACTTACCGCGCTCGGTGACATTCTATATGTGATCTTGTCGTATGTTCTGATCTCGCGTTTGTGTATGGATATACACCGATGCCGTTCGTGCACGTATGTGCATACCAGAAAACTTGATATGTACCGCTACATCCTATTCACCTATTGACCGATTCACGTACATACTACGGTTTTAAACTTTTAAACATTACATATACATCTGTCTCTATGACATATGTATCCTTGCCATGATAGATTATGAGTTATACCATGATTCCAGATATGCCATGTTCCCTATGTTACTATAATACTGTGATCCCAGTTGTACCATGAGGCCATGTTTTTCAGTATTTTCTGTTTTATAGACTTATCACACCATGTTTCTTGTTGTACATCTTTTTCATTATATGTTCAGTACTTTAGTTGTAGAGGTTGTACTTGCTCCCGTCCTGACAGGATTACGTTGTAGGTTCACTTTTTGAGAAGGAAATGCTATGTGTTACATGTTATGGCACTGATTTTGAGGACCTGGCCTTAGCTCCAGAAGAGGCCCCAGCGGGAAACCTTGCTTAATTATCTTTCTTGTATTTTGAGACTTAGACTTTGTCTGTACTTATATTTGGATACTGGACTTTGTCTCCAGTTAGATACTTGGAAGTGTATTATTTAAGTCTGTGCTTGTTTACCTTCGCTTATAGATGCTGTGTTGTGATGAACTTTAAAATGATTTTAGAACTGTTAGCAGCTTAGATCCTTTTTGTCTATTCTTAGAACAGCTTACTACGCTTTAACAAGCATAGGCTGGACATGGCTCGGCCCGGCCCAATAATTTGGGTAACAGGTCGTGACACTAGGAAGATGAATAATTATTGTTGGTGTACATCTTTTGGGTATGACTTACGATCTGCTACTGATGTGATAAGCCATAATGGATGGTAAGTTCGGCATCCTTCAGATACTGGGCCAGCAAACCTGTACGGGGAGGACGCCAGGTTATCCAGTTTAAGAAAAGAAAAGAAAAAAGAAACAAGTTAGTCCATTCAGGCACGGATACGCCAATGACCTTCATATAGTTAAGAAACGGTGGGCCGAAAGTGCAGGAACAATAAATCCTGCCCAGAGCACTTATAACATGATAGGGAAGGAATGAAGCGTATTCACCTTGCGTCGGTGCAAGGACGAGTGCGTCAGTGTTGGTAAGTTATGAAACAACACGAGATTGCTATTGGTTGCCTGCTTACTTATGCGTATCGAAATAACATGCTTGCCATGATAACATGCTTTACTACTTTCAAATATGCCATAAAACTGATCCTAATGAGAACATAGAAAGATAACTAAATTGTATGATGTATGAATCAATACATTACTAAATGTCGGTTTAGTTAAGTGGGTCTTGATCAGTACAGCAAGGATGAAAGTACTAATCCTCCACTAGTTTGCTAGCAGGTTCAAGGAATGGTCTGCTCGCGCGGAGCTTCGCTTGATCGCGCTGAGGCATGAAATATCGTAGCGTTTGAAGCGTACGATCGCATTGACGCGCGGCTTGCAACAGGATTGATGCGACCGAGATATAAAACATGATGTAAACGGTAAAATTCTTTGTGGGCAAGAGACTTGAGTGTTGTAGACAATCTGGCAAATTCAGTTAGGCTATTGAAAGCCTTTGTAATCTCGGTTCATTTATCAATAAAGAGAATTATTTCGTATACTCTGTTTTCTTCTGTTGCTAATATCAAATCAAAGATAACCATTTGAGAACTTGTCATCTTGCCTTGTACGAGTGCAACTCCAGACTCGTACGGCATTAAGCCCCAGCGAGGAGATAATTTGGATAAATCGATGCGAGGACGAGCAATTTTTTGGGTCGGGGCGTGACAGCTCGCGGCTGTGCAGTCCCCCCTCTAGCTGTCGGCGCTGGAGAAAGAAGGTGGAGAGGCTGCTGGAGAGAGAGGAAGGGTTTAAAAAGGGTATTTTTGTCATTTGCTAACTCGGTTAACACCGTTTGGAGATAGGAAGTCAAGTTGATGTCTATCAAAGTTTAGAGTATTAAATTGAAAAGTTGAATAGTATAGGGTGTACATGGTAATAATTTTTACTCTAATTTTTTTCGCAAACACACTTTAGGAATAGCATAGCGATGAGTTTGTGCAGCGTATAAATGATTGGATTGGATTTCATTTGCATTGGGTTTCCTAGTGCACACAACACCGATCAATGGTTAGGTAACCATTCTATATCGATAGTAACAAAAAGACGCACAAGTATGAGTACCAAGGTGCACATGATCGAAGTGATTTCATATGTGATTTAGATATAGAAATAAATCAATACTCCCACAGTTTGTTTCTTTTTTCTTTTTTCTTTTTTATTTATTTAATTTTCTTTTTTAAGATGTCCGACAATACGAACGAGATTTTGTGCACGCTGTATTACATGCATGTTGGACCCAATGTCCCCAACTTCTACTAAATAAATAAAAGGAATACGCCCTCGTGACTCGATCCACTGATCTTCCGTCATCCAGCCGAGGTCTTATGTAATGTTTCGTCCCGCTCAGCTCAATCGGAGGAATCGAAACGCCAGCGACATTCGGACTTAGCTATGCAACGGCTGCTCGAAGACCCGCTAGGTCGAGGCAACTTCTCGCTCAAGTGGGTAGCTTCGGTGAACTTGTCTCGGCTTGGCCTTCACATTAATAAAATGAAAGTTTTCAAATACACAAGTAGGCTTGATAATAAAATAGACAAATCTACATAGCTAAGGGAATAATCTCGACGGATCGGATTGAGTTAAAATATGGAAAGGTCCCAAGGTCGGCTTAGAAGTGTTGCATGATGTGCTTTCAAATGACACTCGGTCCTTCGTCCCGTAGCTTGGAAGAAGGAAAGTTGGTCTAAGTTGCCACAAAGCTATGAACTTAGCCTAAGTCATAGGCGTCGCACGTATAGATGCTTGATAAAGCAAGAACGGTCCCATCGTCCAAGACTTGGCATTGCCTTTGCTCGTTCCATGGGTTAAGTTATATCACACTTGTGGCATAAGTCTAGGCACCCAAAGAACTTGGTTGTTCAAGTCAACGCGTGCACAGCACATTCCTACGATGCGAGGCTTGGCATAGTCTTTGCTCGTCAAGTTATTGCACGATTAAGTTAGAAAAGTTATGCTGGGCTATCGAAGTCATAACAAGCACTATCCAATGTTATATGCGGTTGTCAAGTCACTTAGTTCCACGATCTCAAGGCTCGTCATATAAAGTATGACTTGGGCGGTAGTGTCACATAGAACACAAGTCGGTTTAAGGCACAAGTCACGGTTGGTTCAATGAAAAGTTAGCCATGGTCTACGGCACATGAAGAACACGTTTTGTTCAAGTTATGCTTGAAGGCTATCAATTAGCCATTCATGAGTTGAGTCAATAAGAGTATGGAAACACTGAAAATATATCAGGACTGTAGGTCAGCCATCGAGAAAAAGATGTCGGGACTGTAGTCAGTCGCCAAGAAGAAAGATGTCGGAACTGTAGGTCAGTCGCCGAGGCAACCTGCTTTGGGCTCTGCAAAAGAAGTATGGAAAAGAAAAAAGTAACCAAAGGAAAGTAAGTTGTGATAGTTAGGCCATACATTTACGTTGAGTCTAGAAGTTATCGTAGGTGCGTGGTCATGGACAACTTGTCGACAAGGTTTTGCACCCTCGATTCGGTAGCCTGGGGCCACAGGACCGCATCGGCCTAGGAGGGAAGCAGTAGTTAGGCAAGAATACGCCACCGGTGATTCGAGGACTTGAGCAGAGCTAGCTACCCTTAGCTGCAAGGGTCTCGTCTACACCACCTACATGTCCAAGATGGCTTGAATTGTCAGTGACCTTTCATATAGATAAGTTGGCGTGCTGAGCGACAATCCGCTGCCGGTGTGGTCGAAAAAAAAGAAAGTACAAGCACAGCCCGAATAGGATAAAGATGGTATGCACGGTTGCAATACAAGTCTTAAGAAGCCTAAGATTTGGCTATAGAAAAGATGCGTGCTTCGGCACGAAATGTTGCATCGAGTATTAAGTCGTTGGCATAGAGTTGCATAAGTCAGACGAGTCATTTCGAGTTAAGTCGAGAAGGGCCGTAAGGCAAGTTTGGTTAAGTCGTGCTAAGTTACGAGGCACGGCCTCAATGTTGAAGCACGAACCAAGTCGTTGACACGAATCATGTTGTAGCATCCCAAGTATGGGCCATAAGGCAAGCATGAGTCGGTACGTTGATGTTGCAAGCACGAGAATGGTCTAGAGGCAAGGATAAGAAAGTTATCGATGCGATAGTACGATGATGGTCTAGAGCACAAATAGGCCAGGATTTATGTCCTAAATCGATCCTAAGATAAGAATAGAAAGACAATCATAAATGGATTATGTTGCACAAAGTAAATGAACGTGTTGGTTTTATATGGGTGGACGAAGAGCTCACTCCACCAGTACAGTTGAGTACGGACACCCATACAGTTTTCATATGCAGGCACAAGTAGAAGCTCGTTGGTGCGGAACACGACTTGGATGCATCGAGGCACGGAGTTTTTTGGCGTTTTGAGGCATGCGGCCGCATGGAGTCAGAACTTATACGGGACATAATATATGAACATCGCCTATCTGAAGCATCTGCAAGTTGCAGCCTTGAAGCTTGTATTGAGAAATGAGAGAGAGCAGAGTGACTTATAATTTGAGAGAAAAGTGAGCTTGAGAGACATGTAAATTTAGCCACGTGTCATATTGTAATCTTGTTTTCTATATCAATAAAGATTATGATTTTGTTCAATGCTTGTGTTGCATTTTAATTCAATATTTCTGCTTGGGACTTCTGTGCGAGGATCCCGTCGCAAGCTGCTGTAATCGGCCGTTATGGAACCTGCCTTGCACGAGCGTAACCTAGGCTCGTGCGGCATCACGTCTTAGCAATGACGATCGGTCCTATGGGATCGGGACGTGACATCTTATACCTTTCCTTGGAAGGAATAATTACTCCACGTTTGCAAGTTGCAGAATAAAAATAAAATTGACGATGGTTGCATCGTAAAATAATACAAATGTAACAATGTCAAAATGTAGCCTTGATCGTTTGTCTTAACCATGATCGCCCAATAAGAGCCTCGAGCTGTCATCTAGTGATCCGTATTGTTTTCCTCTCAACGATTAAGCTTATCCATCATCGTCTCATTGGCCGACCTTGGTCCATATTATTTTGGAGTCATATCTAGTATCATAATTTGCCTCGATTCATACCGATTTCGTGGTCCGCAGTGTAAGAGTGCTTTACCCTTAGGTGGTTAGCTCGCGAGTCAGGCCAATAAAAGAGAGAAATCTCATAGTTAATTGAACTAATACTAAAGATTATCCAACTACATTGGAGACATTTATATAGATTACTAGGAAAAAGACGCAAGGAAACACTAAATTACACTAAAATATTGAAAAAGTAGGGGATGGGATCTATTGTCCCAGATTTGATATCCACTTCCATGTCCCCCCTCCTATGTATATGTGGGTCCCAATAATTTTTATAAAAATAACACTTTTAAATTGTGGGACTCACATATACATAGGAAAGAGGACATAAAAGTGGACACCAAATCTAGGACAGCACATTTGATCCTTTTGTACTTGTCATGATTCCTCCTAAAATGGATCCATAACTCCTCATCTCGATTTTCCCATCAGATCTACTCCAAAAATAAGATCTCGTGTTTAAGCAGATCCACTCCAAATATAGTGTCTTCTACCTAACTTACGTGCCCAAGGCCACTTCTAACCTTAGATCTTTTCCTTACATATTTATTTATTTCATTTCCTCCTCCCTTTATTTTTAAATTTTATTTTATTTTTCTTATTTTGTAAAGTTCCAACTCGAACCAGGACCTTTCCCTCATCCATCGTCACATTCCACCCGGGCTAGGCCCAGCCCAAACACGAAAAGAACCAATGAACGAGTTGGTGAATGGTGAGTACGAAAGTGGCATGACACTGCAGCAGACAAGACTTAGGAAGGATGGATTTAGATGATTAATTACTAGCCTTTAGTTTTAGCAGCATCTTTCTTTCAGTTTATTATTTAACGGGTTTGTTCCGTTTGAGCATTCTAGATGTCGTTGGAGAGTA
The DNA here is from genome assembly GCA_029216955.1 of Iris pallida. Lineage (NCBI taxonomy): Eukaryota > Viridiplantae > Streptophyta > Magnoliopsida > Asparagales > Iridaceae > Iris > Iris pallida. The sequence goes on from JANAVB010005234.1 coordinate 79,842, forward strand.
TTTTGGTGATTAATTCAAATGACAGTTTGAGATTGATGGAAACGCCAAACTAGCAAAAAGAAGGCCCACAATAAACAGTACCATTGCAACAAACTATTTCTCTAGGCTAATTATAAGGCACAGCCTTTTTTACTCGGGGCTAGTCAGGATTAGGGCTAGCCAGGTTGGGAGGAACTTTTACTAGGGCTATCCAAATATTCCACTCAGGGGACTGTCCAAAGCCCACAGCCCCCCAAACCCAAAAAACCACTCTCATTTCTAAATTTCACTCTCTCCTTCACAAACCCTAGTTTTCTTCTTCTTCTTCTATCCATCTTCTTCTCTCCACCATTTCCATTCTAACATGTTCATCAAAACCCTAATTTTTTTCTCATCATCATCATCATCTTCTTCTCCACCATTTCCATCATCACCATCTCCATCAAAACCCTAGTTTCTTCTCTTTTCCAATTTCGATGGCACCCAAAAAATTAAATAAACCCTAAAATGTATGAAAATAAAGGTTAAATACTTCTTTCCTCACAAAGAATGCTTGGAAATAAATCCTAAAATGCATATTTCACTCTATTATCAAGATTAAATAAATTCTAACATGTGTTTTTTCATTCGGGAATGTCGACTTTAGGACTGCCAGAAATTGTGGCAGTCCTGAAAGGAACTTGCTGTACAGCAAGTATCTTTCAGGACTGCCACAATTTCAGGCAGTCCTCAATATGTCTAGGACTGCCAGAAATTGTGGCAGTCCTGTTGTAGAGCATGTCCCTTTCAGGACGGCCACAATTTCTAGCAGTTCTTATTACTTCTAGGACTGCCAGAAATTGTGGCAGTCCTGTTATACATCGAGTCTATTTCAAGACTACCACAATTCCTGGCAGTCCTCATTACTTCTAGGACTGCCAGAAATTGTGGCAGTCCTGTTGTACATCGAGTCTATTTCAAGACTGCCACAATTTCTGGCAGGCCTCAATACTTCTAGGACTGTCAGAAATTGTGGCATCCTGATATGAATTCAATTATTCTACAACTAGGATTTCTTCCATAGTTTTCTTCTAAAACTAGGATTTCATGCATAATTCTTCTATTAATAGAAAATTGGTTAATAGACTAATAGATTAATAGATTTGATAGATTTGATAACCCAATTTCTTCTACAACTAGGGTTTCATCCATAATGCCCAAACAAGAAGAAAATAAAATAAAATAGGGTTTGGAGAAGAGATCTGAGAAATTAGAAGAGAGCAAAAAATCAAAATAAACTAGGTTTACAAAATTGATGTTCTTGTTTTTTTTTTTCTTCTGTCTTCTTTCTTCTTCTTCTTTTCTTCTTGAGGAAGGAAGAAAACAAAAATTATAACACTTATCTTTTATACCTACTACTTGGATAGCCCTGAGTAATTTTTTCAGTGGCAAACTTGTAAATAATAGGAAACAGTCACTTGGACAGCCCCGAGTAAAAAAGTTGTGCCCTTATAATTTGCCTTTCTCTACTTGTAGCAGCAAATGGCAAAAGAAGAAACTGATTGCAACAATACAAAAATTGGATTTATATTTACAGCAACTAGGATTTGCATAAAGCAACATCACTTGCAACATTTTTCTTTTTTCTGTTGTTTCACACGCAACAATTGTTTCACGCGCAACAAGCATCCCCCCTCCATCAAAAAAGAAAAAAAAAAGTTTATGAAAATATATTCTAGGAAAGATAACGGATCATGTTACAGCATAACAAGTCTAGCTTCATTTACGAAAATATATTCTTCTAAATGTTGCAAAAATATCAACCTCATACATATACAAGGAAGGAAAAGAAAATAAAAGGAAGAAAAAAGAAAAGAAGATGTATATACACTGCACTTTTCTTTCAACAATCCAACAACAAAGCCCAAACTGGAAACTGCTAAAAACTTTTTGAGACAGATTATTCCCTTAACCGAATACAAAGAACTCGAACCTCACAACCAAAGCATGGTAAATACTTGATATCAACAGTAGCCTCCTTTTGCCTATGTATTTATACAAGGCTCGCTCAGAAGAATGAAACATAGCACCATTTCCTGCCGCAAATAAGCTGTACTCCTCAACCGGCATGTTTTCCTTTGAACTGGTATCAGCCCGAGGGGCAGGCTAAGGATGATACCATCCTCCCAGTACTTTCTTCTTTCCGGGATACTGAACTTGCATTCTGTCCAGCAGCCACAGCGACAGGACCGCCAAAATGAAACAAAGAAAACGATGAAAAATCATCCCGTGGTCTTGAAGCATTCCCAACACTGCTAGTATGCCCACTTGATGGTGGTTTCGGTGGGAGCTGTCTTTTCGGAGTTGACCTTTCAAGACGATTCCCATTCGTCGTCAGCTCACAAACACTAGAACGTCTGGATTGCTCCTTTGGGTTCGGAGGGTTGGCTCTGTTACCAGTCTGATACATGGAATGATGGTGAGTATTATAGGGGAGTTGCAGCTTGCAGGGAATTGTACTGCATACCGAACTCTGAGGGACGGGCTGCTGGTAAGGCATAACCAAGAGTACTGGGTGGAAGAGAAAGTGGCATGTCTGTGGAAATTGCATCAACCCACTAGCTGGCGTGGCCGGCCAAGAAACTGGAGCCGGATTGTGATATCCAACAGTTGAAGGGGGGAAAACTGGCATGTGAATGTTTTGGCCATGTATTGGTAACCTATGTTGTGAGGAAACATATCAAATTCATATCCACCGCCGTCAAAATTGTGGGCGTGTTTCCTCGTTCTTCCCTTGGAACATGAGCTACACAACTAGCCATTGAAAATTCTGTACTAGGTCTTGTCAAAGAACTGCCTAGATTCGTCTTATACTTGTTACTTGAAGTGTCCACTCGTCCTTCTGATTGTGGGCTAGCATCCTCAGAATCAGAAGTTGATGATGACTCGGTATTCTGGGCACTTGAGGAGCTGATGCTACCATCTCCTTCACTGAGGCATGATGAGCAATTCAGAACTGGAAGAGCTCGGTACTGGATCACCACAATTGCCTGTCGGGAAACACGAGTCTTCATCATCCTTTGAATAGCAATCAGACTTTGTAACTGAGACAAATACACTACAGGGATTTTTCCGGTCTCCTCATGGCCCTCGTAATTACTCAAAGTGCCATCTTTGCCAACATCTCCAGGAATCTCAGATGAACATTCACTTGCTGCTTTGCCAACTTCAGCTTCACCAGTTTGTTCAGCCACGTCAACACTTCTCATGGTACAATCAGGATCAGAATTGCTTCTGTTGCCCTTTCTTCGAGTGTCCATAGGCTCCCAAACTTGCTTTGTGTGTATAACTCTCTGCTAGGAGTACCAGTCACAACCTTTCCTTTGGGAAGGGCACAATTTTCTGGAATGAAACGACCTTGATTATACTTGCTAGCACGGTATAGTGACCTGGACATATCCCCTGTCGGTTCTGATTTAGTTGAATATTTCATCTCCCTACCTGATTTGATGGTAGATAGATTATACCCACTATCCTTCCTGTAATCACCATTTGGGCAGCAGCTGCAGGACTGGAATTCATATCCCACGCAATCTGGTGCTTGAACAGTGGAATTTTTCACCGAACTTGGAGTTGCAGTTTCTAGCTTTCTTCACACCCCTTTCTCGTATAGCCTATGTCCACCATTCATTAACCTTGAACCAGATACTAATTTGCTATTAGATTCACCATGATGAACAGTATCATCATACCATTTGGCTGCCAGGTCTGTATGAGAATCCTTTTTAAACCTCAATTTCCTTCTAGATGATTTTGACTGCTCAAGTATGAAGGAAGCACTATCCTGACACTGAATTCTCCATCAATATGACAATTATCCTGTATGTTGTCACTCTTCAGGCTATTTGTGTCAACACATCCATTTGAGGATAGCTCGTCTTTATATCAGGAGACATAGGCCGAGTTGGAGTTATGATATCCCCTGGGTCACTAATTGATCCCCAGATTCCACAGTGGTAGGTGATGAATCACCAGCAGTGCTTGCTGGTGAGTCATTTGCAGATGCTGGCAGAGAAGCATAAAGTGGGGTTGTTTTGTTGTTTTTCTTCTCTCTCCCTTTCTTTTCCTTTGAGCCTCTCTTTTCTTCTAAGCTTTTTCTCTCGCTCTTTTGTTCTCCTCCTCTCTCTCTCTTCTCTTCTTCACGTTTTTCTTTCTCTTCTTCTTCAAGAAGTTTGATCTGTTTAAAAGAATGAATGGGATTACAAAAAACTGGCATGTGACTGTTTTCAAATGGATTATTAGCCAGAATATTAGAATACAAACTTACCTGCTTCTCCAATGTATGATTTCTTTACAAGCAACATGAACACGCTCTTCCAACAGATTCAGAGCGAGAGAGACAAAAAGGCTATGTGCGTTCCGTCGGGCCGTACCTTCTCCGAATGCCTTCTCTACCTGGAAATACATCATTGTTCATCTCAAAGAAGGCCTATGGACAAAACTGAAGCAACTAAAGGCTCATATTGTATGTCCACTTTCCAAATAATACTATTTTTTTTCCTTCTTTAATTAGTATCATTGCTGAGATTTAAGTGTGCTGAAATCGCAACAGCTATAAAGTAATGTAGCATGGAAAAAAAAAGTCAATTTGGGATTGCATAAATTGCCAGGTGGTCAAAAGGCCATAAAAGTTCAGATGTTCAATCAATGCTGAAAAAAAATGTAGTTAGGGCTCTCAACTGCTCGACTTCGGGTCGGATCTACATAAAATCCGAACCCAATCCGAAATTCACGGGGTTTCTAAATTTGTACCTGAACCCGGCCCAATTTTCATTTAGGTTCCATTTTTAGCATCCAATCCCGATCCGATTTGGTCATGTTAACAGTTACATATATTAAAAACATACTAAATGTGGCTGTTGGGGAACAACCTAGTACCTCCAACAACTAACCATTAACTCTACCAACTAGCCATATTAGTTTATATGTATCCAAAGAACATTTTTATATTACGTCAAAACCAGAAGTAGACCTTGAAATCATTTCTGGTTTCCTGTGGTTTACCCGAAATTCATTCGGGTCTTTTAGCTACAATTGGGTTGGGTTAACATGTTATCGGTGATTGACATGCCTAGATGTAGTAGTGTTCCTGAAACGGTAGATTGACCGATTGACGACATCTCCTGCTACTCAAGGTGAGATGGCTTGTTGTTTGCCCATTAGACAACAAAGGGCATATTCAAGGTATGTTTTTCCTCAGGTTACAGGTTTGAACAGCTTTTATTTAATACAAAGCATCTATTGATGTCTTCATGAACTCACAGGATTAGACCATTAAAGAATCTGACTAGAAATAATGGTAAGTAGGAGTATATTGGTTTGTCGATCACATTCAGTTGACAGTATTATTAGGAAGTTTGCATCAGCGTATAGTCCCACATTGGAAGGAAGATAATGGGTTGGTATATAAGTTCGGCCTAGATCTAAATGTAAACCCTTTAGGCCAAAGTGGGACCCAACACATTGTTGATCCTGCCTCATTGGACAACTGCTATAATAATAGTCGTATTAACTTTAAGGCTCCTTTCATGATCGAAGTAAAAGACAAAATGAGAGGAAAATTTTCCAGTAATATAGTTTGAATTCGAGCAAATAAAGACGTTTCTTCCCCCAATTTCACAGCATTGTCCATTGCACTACTAGCAGTGTGGATGAACTAAGAAAAAACAATAAAGTTTCCTAGTATGATCTCTATTCCCCGATATGGTAACATAGTGCTAGATACAAGAGTCTGTTTCATTCATATTCAACTAAAAACAGCTTCCTCCTTTACGCAAATTATTGTCCTCTCTCCATGCAATATATCTACATTATCGGATCATCGCTAAGTGTAGGAACTCTCATATTAATTACTATCATCCGTTTGTTCAAGTTATTCTTCGTGGAACATCTATTGCTGCTTCCTTCATAACCAGCATCAGTGTTGATACTAACATAATAATAATTAGGGGAAATTAGTCAACAGTCTATATAATTAAGAATAAATACCTGTTCTTTAAAAATAACAGTAGCAGCATCCAGAAGAAACTCACGTGCAAGTTCAGGGCTTTTGGCATGTTTCTGTGGGCGTGAACCATCACCATCAAGTTCATTTCCATCCTTATCCATAGTGTCATCATCCTGCTCTTGCAAGATAAGAGTTTACAACATGTAAATTTTAATCAGAAGAAAGCCTAACAATATCAAGCATACGTTAATATGTAGAACTTTGATAATCTAGGCATAAGAAACCCAAATATTTAACCCTCGCCTTTACTTTCCCTTACTTTCCCAGTAGGTAAGCATGTATCATCCTTATTTACAACTATTCTATCCTATTACATACATAATGGCAGGTCTTAAGGAGATACCTCTTCTTCCTCCGCTTCTTCGGCATGCTCAAAAAACCTTCTGATACTTTCTCCTTTTGTTATTGTGACAAAACCATCACCAATCATTAACCTGCGATGAACACACGCCTGTCCCTTTAATGCATGTGCCTTTACACAAAGTTCAGTGCAACGACCATCCAGTTTCCAAGCCCTCAGAGTTATACGCACGAGCTTAAACCACCAAGGTCAAGTCCATTTGCTTGAACCTTGCCACTCATGCCAACATCTTCAAACTCCAGAATGTCATATTTCCCTTCCCCTGTTCCAATGCCCATTCAAAATGATGATACGTTCCAATACTGTCGGTAAAGGATTGGTGCCAATCAGCTTGGACCATGTCTTCCGATACCTAAAAAGTTGTATATATCATATAAATTGAAGTATGAACTTTTGTAATTTATCCCAGGTACATCTTAAAACAGGAAAATATAAAACATCTTAGCAGCAAAGAATACCTCATACTGGAAAGCCGTGTCTGCAACACAAAACCAACTCGTACAGCGAAGCTCTCTACGCATGCGCTTTAATTCCTTCAATTCCTTGAATTCACGAATCACCTTCCTTCTGCAATCTCTGCAAAACCTCTTGCTGTCAAACCTGTGACATGAAAATATTCATATAACTGTTAAGACAAACAACGTAGGCACAAAGTGTGAGCATCCCTAGTTAACTGAATCTAATTGATTGGTAAGAACCATGAAAGCAACTGTTCCCCCACATAAGAGCTTCTAGGATATGAGTCTGGATTCACATTTAAGTATTAAGGAAACCACTCATTCCAACTGTTCTCCACAATTTTTAATATTGATCTCCAGTAATATCCTCC
>JANAVB010005235.1:0-24340 GCA_029216955.1 Iris pallida
GAAATTTTTGATTGCGGACTCCGAAGAACAAGAGATGTCCGAAAATTATTCGAAGCAATCTCCTTCACAATAGTCCTTAATCCTCTCTCTCTCTCAAAGATTGTAAAGCACTCTTTTTTTTAGATGATTTTACAACTAGCATGCAACACCCTTTATAAGCCCTTGGTAACCCATACATGGAAGGCCATATATATGGAAACTTCCAATATAAATCAATCATATATTTAATGGAAATTCAATCATAATTAGCTTACCATAATTGGAAACCCAATAATATGGAAAGCTACTATATGAAGGGTCCAATCATAAATATATAATCAAAGTAAATATGGAAATCCAATCATATATTTCTTACCATATATGTACCAAAATAAAATCCATGCACTCCCCAAGCTTCTCCGACATACGGATGGCGCTCGTCGCTCCGGGGTCTTCTCCACATAGGTTGGAAATGTAGTGTTCCGCTCCTAGCGGTTCACTATGTAAGGCTTGTGGCTTGGCTAACTCGATCGGAACCGAGTATTGGGGAAACTTACCGTCGGCACCGAATCGATCACGGACAAGTGCATAAGAACCTTTCCAACTAATGGATTGGTTTCTCTTGAAATGCGTCCAAGAGTTTTCTCTGGATGTTTTGCTGCTGGTTTTGCTGCTTGGTTTTGATGGACGCTTTTCTGAATGATTTTCGATGATTTTGCCCGTTTTCATCGATTTGCATAGCATTCATTCTTGAGAATTCTGAGAGAAGAGAACACAACGAGATGGATTATTAACCAAACTTTTGGTGCCAATGCAGACTGACGCGTGACGGAAGGCTAAGCGTACAAGTGTTCCTCTCTCTCGGCGATTCTCTAATTTGGTGAGTGTGGATCTCTGTGGTGTATTGTCCCTCTCGCTATTCCTTCATGCCAACTAAATAATTGTCTTGCAACATCCGTTATCGATATCAAGTTGCTAAATGCCACAGTCAATCACACTAAGAAGCTAGAGATTAACATAGAACATTGAATGAATGCTAGTTCATAGAACATTGAAATGAATGCTAGTCCCTTGAACATTGAAATGAATCGATTACACTGTTAACAACAATTGAGAGTATGCTTGTCCACTGAACATTGAATGAGATTGAATTGATACCTAGAATGATGAAATGCTACGAAATGAACAAGTTGTCTATTTACTTTCAAAACTACCATGCCTGTTGCTTATCGAGTCGATCACGCATTCGCATGGTCATGGACAACTTGTGCACAAGGTTTGGTGTGTTTCCTCGAATCGGTACTGGGCGCCGGACCGATTCGGCCTAGGAGGAAGCATTGGCGTGCTAATGGGAGCACGGGTATTGTGAGGCATCCTTAGGGGCTAGCTACCTACTTTGGAGTCATTGCATTACCTTGAAGTCCTATAAGGCAAAGAGATGTCCATATGGTTTAACAACGCCAGTGGCCATGTCAGGATGCATGCTAATGATTTTATGCAGGGCGGTAAGTATATTATTATTATCCTGTATCTTATGCAGGAAAGCTGGATTCGGCCAATGGTAAAGTAAACATGGTTTATTCCATGTTGCATTTATTGTGAATTACTCTGAATGTTGCCTGTCCCCAATAAGTTCATATCTTTAAAATGCTTGTCATTAATCAAATGTTGGTTTAGCTGAGTGGGCCAACGGGGCTCACCAGCGCATTGTTATAATGTGCTGACCCCTCCTCCAGGTACTGGAGAAGGCTCAGGCGCACGTCCGAACTAAAGCTTTCTGAACTGCTGTTTCCTTTCAAGTGTTTTCCCTAAGACGTACAAAGTATTGCGGAGATTTCAAAGATAGCTGCTTATATTTCAAGTACTAAAGGGGCATGATTATGGAACGGGAAATTATTTCATGGCAGCCTATCAGTTGTACTCCTTTTCATGAATCAATGTAGCCAAAATGGCATTTCAAATATTATCGAGAAAAGTTGTATTCTGACTACAATTGTGAATAAAATGAGTATTTCTTCTTCCTATATTGTGTCTCGATGTTTCCGCAACTGTGACTTATTTTTCAAATGTTTCTAAGTGATATGTGTATGTTTAGCCTTGTACAAGTGCAACTCCAGACTTGTACGGCATCACGCCTTAGCGAGGACGATCGATTCGGCGTGAATCGAAGCAAAGCGAGCGATTTCCCGAATCGGGGCGTGACAGGGAACCCCACCACTCCAACAAATCTCCCCCTTCACAACTATAGGGAGGATGTCGTCATCCCGACGATCTGCCTGCAGTACTTAAACTTCTCCCTTGGTAGAATCTTCGTGAACATATCAGCTCCGTTGTCATCTGTAGAACCTTCTCAAGCGCCGCGTCTTTCTTCTCAACCACATCCCGTATCCAATGATACCGAGTCTCGATGTGCTTGGACCGGCTATGAAACGTCTGATTCTTCACAAGGTGGATAGCACTCTGACTGTCGCAAAGTAAAGTATACTGCTCTTGCTTCAGTCTCATTTTCTGTAACAGCTTCTTCATCCACAATAGCTCCTTGCAAGCCTCTGTCGCCGCAATGTATTCTGTCGCCTCCGTCGACAAGGCAACACACTTCTGCAACCGCGACTGCCACGACCCGCTCCTCCCGCAAACATCATCACGTAGCCCGAAGTCGATCGCCTCGTGTCTACATCTCCAGCCATATCAGCGTCGGTATATCCAACCAGCTTCGGCTCGTCACCACCAAAGGAAAGTCTCCAACCAGCAGTGCCCTGAAGATATCGTAGAATCCACTTGACCGCACTCCAATGTACCCTTCCAGGATTTGAAAGATACCTGCTAACCGTACCAACTGTATGAGCAATATCTGGCCTCGTACACACCATGGCATACATAAGGCTTCCCATAGCTGAGGCATATGGAACCCGCTCCATATCTTCCTTTTCGTCCTCGGTAGATGGACACTGCTCCTCATGAACTTAAAGTGAGCCGCAAGGGGGCAACTCACTTTCTTGACCCGTCCATACCGAAACGCTGAAGTACCCGATGAATGTACTTCGTTTGGGACAAGTGTAGCAGCTTGGACTCTCTCTCTCTCTCGGCTGATCTCCATCCCAAGAATAGTCTTTGCTGCGCCCAAATCCTTCATAGAGAAGGCCGCGCCCAGTTGGCGCTTCAGCTCCGCTATCCTGGTGGCATTCCGTCCCACTAATAGTATATCATCAACATAGAGCAATAAAATGATGAAATCATCATCGGCAAAATATCTCACAAATACACAGTAATCCGACGTCGTCCGTGCATAACCATGCTCCTCCATAAACGACTCGAATTTTCTGTACCACTGCCTCGGAGCCTGCTTCAGACCATACAAGCTCTTCCTCAACCGGCAGACCAAATGTGACTTGCCCTTCTTGCAGAATCCCTCTGGCTGCTCCATGTATAACTCCTCCTCAAGATCACCATAGAGGAATGCCGTCTTCACGTCCATCTGCTCGACCTCCAAGTCGAGACTGGCTGCTAATGCTAGCACCACCCGATAAGACGAATGTTTGACGACAGGCGAAAAGATCTTATCATAATCTACGCCTTTCCGCTGACCGTAGCCTTTGACTACCAGCCTCGCTTTGTATCGAGGGTGAGTAGCATCATCCGTCTGCTTCACTCTGAACACCCATCGATTCTTCAAAGCCTTCTTGCCCTTTGGCAACCGCACCAGCTCATAAGTGGAATTAGTGTGCAAGGAACTCATCTCCTCCTGCATGGCCTCCATCCACTCCTGCCTGTGTTCGTCTTCCATAGCCTCTGCAAAACTTTTGGGCTCTTCCCCGTCAGTCAGTAGCACATACTCATCCGGCGAGTATCTCGTAGATGGTCGACGATCTCTGTCGCTCCTTCTCAGTGGAGCCACTGGTGCTGGCTGTATACCAACAGCCTCCTCTTCCTCAGGAACTACCTCTCCAGCATGCTCATCCTCCTGAAGAATGCCCTGACCACCATCAGCAGGCTGATGATCAAGGTTGGGAGCAACTCCATGTACCGGCTCCCCCATAACTGGATCCTCTGCGATGTCCTCTGGAAACTGCTCGAAGCGAAATGACTCTAACTCAGGCAATTTCTCAGCCTCAGAAGGCGTCTCAGAATCCTGAGTGTTGGTCATGGTCTGATCATCGACGAACACCACGTTCCTGCTTCTGTAGAGCTTTCTTTCCACCGGGTCGTAGAGTCTATAGCCAAACTCATCCCGACCATAGCCGACAAAAATGCATCGCCTCGTCTTCGGCTCAAGTTTGGTCCTCTCGTCCTTCGGTACATGCACGAAGGCCTTACAACCAAATGCCCACAGGTGATTGTAGACGGCTCTTTGTCGTACCATACTTTATCAGGCACATCATCCTGCAAAGGAGCACTAGGAGACAAATTAATAACATAAGCAGCTGTGAGAAGAGCCTCACCCCAATAACTGCCCAGCAAGTTTGCTTCTGACAGCAAACACCGCACCCTCTCCATCAGTGTCCTGTTTATGCGCTCCGCTACACCATTGAGCTGAGATGTCTTTGACGGAGTCTTCTGGTGTCGTATCTCCTGCTCTCTGCAATACGCATCAAAGGGACCGATGTATTCGCCGCCATTGTCGGACCGAACACACAATAACTTCTTGCCCGTCTCCCTTTCAACAGAGGCCTGAAACTCCTTGAAAGTAGGCAGCACCTGATCCTTGGTCTTTAAGGCATAGACCCAAACCTTCCTGGAACAGTCATCAATAAAGGTTACAAAGTAAGAAGCACCACCAAGAGATTTTACCTTCATAGGACCGCAGACATCCGAGTGAATCAACTCGAGCAACGCCGGCTTCCTCGAACTTGGGTGACTTTGGAAAGACATCCTATTTTGCTTTCCAGCTAAACAATGCGTGCACTTCTCCAACTTTGTAGACTTGAGCTCCGGAATCACCTTCCTGTTCACCAAGTAGCTCATCCCCTTCTCGCTGATATGGCCGAGCTGCCTGTGCCACAACTCGGTAGACGCATCACTGACTGCGTTCACCTCCTATGTCCCCTGTGCGCTCCCCTCCATATAATAGAGACCGGACTTCTTGCTTCCTCTGGCAATCACCAACGAACCTCTGGAAAACTTCCACTGACTATTCCCGAAGAGACTGAAGAATCCCTCGTCATCCAACCTTCCAACCGACACTAGGTTGAAACGGATATCAGGGACATGACGAACATCTTTGAGAACAAGAACCGCACCCATCTTCGTTCTCAAATGTACATCTCCAATGGCAACCGCCTTCGACACATCTCCGTTGCCCATCTTCAACACGCCACAGTCGCCTGTCGTGTAAGTGGCAAACAGTGCCCTGTTGTGAGATACATGTGCTGAAGCCCCTGAGTCCACCAGCCAAGAATTGTCATCGCAGGCGAGGTTAGTAATGATCTCATCACCTACGACGATCACATCGCCTCCATGCATCGAGGCCGCCGCTGTAGTGTTCTCTTCTTGCTTCCCCTTGTCGTCCTTCTTCTCTCTCTTCCAAGCGAAACAGTTCCGCTTGATGTGGCCCTTCTTGCCACAATGGTAACACTCCGAGTCCTCGTAACGACCTTTGGACTTCCTCCTACTCTTGTCTCTGCCACCACCTGGACCCCTGCTTTTGCCCCTTCCGCGGCTCTATGAAACAAGTGCCTCTGAGTGGTGGGATGTGGATGAAGTGCCCTGAGAACGTCTCCGCATCTCTTCATTCAACACCCCGCTCTTGGCAAACTCCAGACTGACTACGTCCTCTGGAGCAGAAGCGATCATAGATACTCGTACGGTCTCCCACGAGTCTGGCAAAGTACACAGCAACCACAGTCCCTGAACTTCGTCGTCGAACTTGACTCCCATAGAAGATAACTGGTCAACCACGCCCTGAAACTCACTCAAGTGGTCCGAAATAGATGCCCTATGTCACGCCCCGATTCCGTCGAATCGATAGTCGTCCCCCGGGCGTGATGCCGTGCGAACCTAATTTGCGATCGCACAAGGCCAAGTCATAAGATAATCCGAGACACGAGATCTAACAGAGTACGCAGACAAATTGATACACATAATAAGTAAAGGAAACTTGAACTTTATTGATAATGAACATCTTTTTACAGACTCCGACACAAGACTCATTGCCGCGCGGGCTACAACATGACTCGATTACAAAAGAGTGCCGATGAGATAGCCGTTCCATACATTGCACACATCCCTCAATATACACAAGTACTCCATTGACCTGGATGGGAGGGACGCTGAGTCATTTTCCTTGGACTGTCGAGAGCCTTCAAAATTTGGAGTCGCTGAGAGATAGTCTTCGACGCACGGCCGAAGCTTCAAAAGTCACGAACGTCGCCTTGCTAGTTGGCACGTCCTTCCTGGCTTGCGGGACCTGCAAAGAGCGAGGATCAGCACGAAACACATGTACTGGCGAATGGCTAATTAAATCCAAGCTCTGTATTTGATTCAAGAAGTTTCATAACATGTTTGCTAGCTATTTCAATGATCTTTCTAACCATCCTGTATGATTTGCATGTTAACATGTTTTGAGGCAAGCAACTATCATGTTCATCCCGTGTCCCGTGCACCTGTTAAGTAGTGATAGGGGTTTAAAGGCCACTGGCAATGTCAAGCCATCGAGGACTATAGCATTCGGTTAGACGACGCCCCTTTCGCGTCGGGTAGCGAGCCCTGTGCGAAAGTGCCCGCATAACTCGCGCCGATAAAGGGTTGGCGCTGCTACACTCGTTCCTCCCGGGCCGAACCGGTCCCTTGGCCGAGGCAACCGTTCGAGGAACTTCACCTTGTCGACAAGTTGTCCAATGACCGCTTTCCTTGGAACTTAGTTGATTTACTCATTTTTCCGTATCGTTGCGATAAGCGTTAATAGATTCATTCGTTGGATTGGCATAGACCAAGTGTAATTGCATAGGGAAGCACGTTTTTCATTTCCAAAATCGACAGTTCGAAAACAAGTGTTTCGTGAAGTATCGTGCCACGATTTCACTGATTCTATACTATTATGACAAGCATTTATTTTACTTCACATGTTAGTTTTTGAAGTAGAGGGACGGGACGAAGGAGGTCAGCCACTCGCCTTAGCTTGCTTCAAGCGAGCGACCGGTTGGCTGCGCTGTCGTCGCCTACGCGATCACCTGCAATCGCATAAGCAACTGATTAGAACACTGTGTATTTCAAAGAATTTCGATATGAATGCGAGCTCGAAAACGCGTCACGAAAACCCATCGAAAGCATTCACAAAAACGAAAGCCAAAGCCAATTCAAGTGCGGCATGAAAACCAGAGCAACGGGAGGTCTCTTCCGACTCAGCCGCAGAGCCAATCCTCGAGGCGCAACCCGCTGAATATGGGACTTGGTTCCGAAGAAGCCATTCCATAACGTGGAATGGATCTTAATTCAACCGTTCCCGTTCGATCGACTCGGCCGATTCCGACCTATCGGTCCCGACCAAATCGATAGCGACAGTGTTCCTTTCTCGCGCACCCCGTGGACGGAGACGGGGCACGATGTAGGGACGGGGCACTACACCATAACCAACTAATAAAAAGTTTTGTCCTCGAAACTTTAAAGATGAAACCTACCTCTACGAGAACAATGAAGGGAATTTATCCTTCATCTCCGATTCAAGCTCCCACGTCGACTCTTCGACCGAGTGGTTCTTCCAGAGGACGCGGACAAGAGGGATCGCTCGATTGCGCAGCAGCTTATCCTTGCGTTCTATGATTCGAACTGGTTCTTCAACGTAGGATAAGTCAGACTTTAGCTCCAGCTGGCCAAAATCCACCACGTGGCTCGGGTCGTGCACGTACTTCCGCAATTGAGAGACATGGAAGACATTGTGAACACCTTCAAGCGCCGGTGGTAGGGCAATTTTATAGGCCACTGGCGCGACCCGTTCAAGTATTTCGAACGGCCCAACGAATCTCGGACTCAGCTTTCCTTTCGCGCCGAACCGACTAACTCCCCGCATGGGCGACACCTTGAGGAATACGTGATCGCCTACTTGAAACTCGAGTGGTCGACGATGAATGTCCGCGTAGCTTTTCTGGCGACTCTGTGCGGTCTTTAATCTTTCCCGAATGAGCTTAACCTTTTCCACAGTCTGTTCTACCAGCTCCGGGCCGAGTATCTGCCGTTCCCCGACTTCATCCCAGCAAATAGGAGATCTGCACTTCCGGCCATACAAGGCTTCATACGGTGCCATTTGGATGCTGGATTGGTAGCTATTATTGTATGCAAATTCTGCCAGCGGTAGGTGGACGTCTCAGCTTGATTTGAAGTCGATAGCGCAGAGCCGTAGCATGTCTTCAAGAATCTGGTTGACGCGCTCCGTTTGGCCGTCGGTCTGAGGATGGTAAGCTGAGCTGAACTGCAACTTGGTTCCCAGCGCCGACTGAAGGCTACTCCAGAATCGCGACATGAACCGTGAATCCCGATCAGAGACGATGGATACTGGAACTCCGTGCAGCCGTACTATCTCGTCAAGATAAATCTGCGCCAGGCGATCAACGCTCCAAGTAACTTTGATGGCGATAAAGTGCGCTGACTTGGTTAATCGATCGACGATGACCCAGATGGCGTCGTTCCCCCGTGGTGTCTTCGGCAGGCCAATAATAAAATCCATAGTGACATGATTCCACTTCCACTCGGGAATAGCGAGGTTCTGCATCTCCCCGCCCAGTCGCTGATGCTCAGCTTTCACCTGCTGACAGGCCATGCATTGCGACACGAAGAGCGCCACATCTCTCTTCATCCCGTGCCACCAAAAGGTCGTGCGGAGGTCCTTATACATTTTGGTACTGCCTGGATGCAAAGTGTATTTCGCATAGTGCGCCTCCGCCAGGATCTCCTTTCTAAGTTCTGAATCGTCCGGAACGCATAGCCTACCCTTCAATCGAAGCACGCCGGTTTCGTCTTCCGCAAAGTCGGTCGTCCTGCCTGTCGAAATTAGCTCTCGCACTTTCTTCAGGTACGAATCGTCCGTCTGAGCGGTCTTGATCTTATTCAGCAAGCTCGGCTCCAACTGTAACTTTGCCAACTGCACGTTCCAGAATCTGACTCGGAGCTCGATGCCCATCTCTTCAAGGTCGCGTAGCAGTCGAGGGTCGATGGATAACGAGGCAAGGTACTTCCGACTCAAAGCGTCCGCCACAACATTTCCCTTTCCCGGCGTGTAGTCGATAGTCAAGTCGTAATCCTTGATTAGTTCCAGCCAACGCCTTTGTCGCAAGTTCAGCTCCTTCTGCGTGAATAGATACTTGAGGCTCTTGTGATCGGTATAGATCGTGCACGCCACACCATAGAGATAGTGGCGCCACAATTTCAACGCAAACACAATCGCCGCTAACTCCAGGTCGTGCGTGGGATAATTTTTCTCGTGCGGCTTTAGCTGTCGGGACGCAAAAGATATCACCTTGTTCCGCTGCATCAGCACGCACCCCAAGCCCTGACCGGACGCGTCGCTAAATATCTGGAAACCCTCAGTCCCTTCTGGAAGTACGAGTATCGGGGCCGAGACGAGCCTCTGCTTCAACTCTTGGAACGCAGCTTCACAGTCGTCTGACCATTCAAAGGCGACTCCTTTCTGGGTGAGGCGAGTCAGAGGCGATGCGATCTTCGCGAAGTCTTTCACGAAGCGTCGGTAGTATCCAGCTAGGCCAAGGAAACTTCGAATCTCGCCGACGAACGCTGGCCGCTTCCAATCGACAACGGCTTCAACTTTCTTTGGGTCGACC
This sequence comes from Iris pallida, assembly GCA_029216955.1. Taxonomy (NCBI): domain Eukaryota; kingdom Viridiplantae; phylum Streptophyta; class Magnoliopsida; order Asparagales; family Iridaceae; genus Iris; species Iris pallida. Next base: position 9,747 of record JANAVB010005235.1, read on the forward strand.
GCAATGCCTTCAGCAGAAATGATGTGTCCGAGGAATACGACGCTGCTAAGCCAGAATTCACATTTGCTTCGCTTCGCGTATAGTTGATTTTCTCGAAGGGTCTGAAGCACGGTCCGCAGATGCTCAGTATGCTGCTGCTTATTCTTCGAGTAGACGAGTATATCGTCGATAAAGACCACTACGAACTTGTCGAGGAAGGGTCGGAACACCCGATTCATTAAATCCATGAAGGCAGCAGGGGCGTTCGTTAGGCCGAACGGCATTACCAGGAACTCGTAATGGCCGTATCGAGTGCGGAAGGCAGACTTCGGCACATCGTCCGGCTTGATCTTGAGTTGATGATAACCCGAACGCAGATCAATTTTAGAGAACACCGTGGCTCCTTGGAGCTGATCGAACAGATCTATACGGGGCAGGGGATACTTGTTCCGGACGGTGGCTTTATTCAGCTCGCGGTAGTCGATACAAAGACGCATAGAGCCGTCCTTCTTCTTGACAAATAGTACGGGCGCTCCCCACGGTGAGACACTGGGTCGAATGAATCCCTTGTCGAGCAATTCCTGTAACTGCACCTTGAGTTCTTTAAGCTCTGCAGGGGCCATTCTGTACGGGGTCTTCGAGATCGGTCGAGTGTCGGGGAAGGTATCGATAGTGAACTCAATCTCTCGATCGGGCGGCATGCCGGGCAACTCGTCCGGGAACACATCAGGGAATTCTGCCACAACGTCGGTCTGACCCGCGTTTGCACTATCCTGTCGCATGTCTCGAACGGAAGCCAGATAGCCTTCGCACCCGGAATGCAGCATCCGTTGAGCAGATATCGCAGAGATCACCATGCAGGTCGGCGACGCCTCACCACACGAGTAGCAGAATTCAGGCACTCCCGGTATGCGGAAAGTGACTTTCTTCTCAGCGCAGTCTATGGTTGCGTTGCACGGACCGAGCCAATCCATCCCCAGAATGATATCGTAGTCCTTAATATTTAGAACTATCGCATCGAGACTGACCTTTTGACCACCTATACAGATGATTTCGTCTCCACAGACTAAACTCGCAGCTAGTGGCATGCCCGACGGGATGTTAACAGTGAGCTCGAGACCGAGCGGTGTCAGGGGAAAATTGTGCTCGGCGGCAAAGTCCGCCGATATGAAACTATGCGTGGCACCTGAATCAAACAATACACGAGCAGGTTTATTATTGAATTGCAGTATACCTGTCACGACTGTGTCAGATGCGTAGACTTCGTCTCGGGTCATGGCGTAGACACGGCCCTGAGCATTAGGGCGACGGTCTTGGCCATTCTGTTGTATGGTCGGTAGAACCCGAGGTGCTTGGCCTCGGTTTTGTTGATATTGGGGCGGGCGTTGGGTCGACGCAGCTTCCGGACAGTCCCTTACGAGATGATCTCTTTTGCCGCATGCGAAACAGACTCTGTTCTTAAGTCGACAGTCGGTGTCCAGGTGCCCGTCCTTGTGGCAGAAATTGCAGACCATCCGTTCCTTCGTCTGGTTGCCGCGATGTTGACGCTTATGTGCGTTGTTGTCTCCCGCATAACTATGGCATTTGTTATTAGAGTTAACAGCGCCGGTAGTAGTAGGAGGATACTCGGACTCCAGACGGATGGCGTGGTTGAGTGCCTCGCCCACAGTTTTGTATTCCGGCACCGAGACATGTGCACGGATAGTGGAACGCAGGCCCACTACGAATCGCTTTGCTCGGCTTGCAGTAGTAGGTAGATAGTCACCAGCGAACTTGGCCAGTTTGTTGAATTTGGCCGCATATTGTCGTACAGTCATATTCCCTTGCGTCAGCTGCATGAACTCGTTCTCCTTTTCCTGTCGTACGGCTGCAGAAAGATATTCGTTCTCGAACGCATTTCTAAATGTCGCCCATGAGATCGCCGTTGTCTCGTCTTCACGTCGAATAGCCCGCTTCTGCACAGCCCACCAATCGTGCGCGTTCATTCGAAGTAATAGTTGAGCACACGCGACTTTCTTCGGGTCCTCGACATCCAGAAGCTCGAACTTGTCTTCCAGCTCCTCCAACCAGTCGATCGCCACCGCGGGATCTTCTGTGCCGTTGAAGGAAGTGCGGCAGCTTTTAGTGAACTTTGACACGTCGAAGTTGGAACTTCTCGGTGCTGCAGGTGAGAGCACGGGCGCCTCTGGTTCGGCTTCGTTGGATCGAACCGCAGGCTGGGTCACGGCAGGTGTCATCGTTGAGTTGTTGTTGCCGACGACCGACTGTACGATCTGTTGGAGGGTATTCAGCTGCTGCTGCTGCAGCTTGAATTGAGCCTCGAACCGACTCTCAAATTGAGCCTGACGAGCCTCCGCTTGCTGACGATGGAGCTCGTTTTGACGTTGCTGCATTTCAAGCATTTGCAGCATACGTTGCATCGGGTCGCCGGAAGATCCGGCTACAGTAGGCGTCATTCCCGTTGGGTTAACGGAATGCTCGGGCCTAAAAGCACTCGAGCCGCTCGAAGCGCTCGTCTCGTCTTCCGCCTGAGCTCCCATAACTGCAGGGAAAAAGGAAGGCAACTCTCGTTAGTTTCAGAAAATGTCCTGGGTTCAGCGTATGGAACAACTCTTCTCATCGACACGAGGTCAACGGTCGGAGACTAGAATTCGACACGAGAGGCCAAGGACGTAAAGCCGTGCTCTGATACCATTATGTCACGCCCCGATTCCGTCGAATCGATAGTCGTCCCCCGGGCGTGATGCCGTGCGAACCTAATTTGCGATCGCACAAGGCCAAGTCATAAGGTAATCCGAGACACGAGATCTAAGAGAGTACGCAGACAAATTGATACACATAATAAGTAAAGGAAACTTGAACTTTATTGATAATGAACATCTTTTTACAGACTCCGACACAAGACTCATTGCCGCGCGGGCTACAACATGACTCGATTACAAAAGAGTGCCGATGAGATAGCCGTTCCATACATTGCACACATCCCTCAATATACACAAGTACTCCATTGACCTGGATGGGAGGGACGCTGAGTCATTTTCCTTGGACTGTCGAGAGCCTTCAAAATGTGGAGTCGCTGAGAGATAGTCTTCGACGCACGGCCGAAGCTTCAAAAGTCACGAACGTCGCCTTGCTAGTTGGCACGTCCTTCCTGGCTCGCGGGACCTGCAAAGAGCGAGGATCAGCACGAAACACATGTACTGGCGAATGGCTAATTAAATCCAAGCTCTGCATTTGATTCAAGAAGTTTCATAACATGTTTGCTAGCTATTTCAATGATCTTTCTAACCATCCTGTATGATTTGCATGTTAACATGTTTTGAGGCAAGCAACTATCATGTTCATCCCGTGTCCCGTGCACCTGTTAAGTAGTGATAGGGGTTTAAAGGCCACTGGCAATGTCAAGCCATCGCGGACTATAGCATTCGGTTAGACGACGCCCCTTTCGCGTCGGGTAGCGAGCCCTGTGCGAAAGTGCCCGCATAACTCGCGCCGATAAAGGGTTGGCGCTGCTACACTCGTTCCTCCCGGGCCGAACCGGTCCTTGGCCGAGGCAACCGTTCGAGGAACTTCACCTTGTCGACAAGTTGTCCAATGACCGCTTTCCTTGGAACTTAGTTGATTTACTCATTTTTCCGTATCGTTGCGATAAGCGTTAATAGATTCATTCGTTGGATTGGCATAGACCAAGTGTAATTGCATAGGGAAGCACGTTTTTCATTTCCAAAATCGACAGTTCGAAAACAAGTGTTTCGTGAAGTATCGTGCCACGATTTCACTGATTCTATACTATTATGACAAGCATTTATTTTACTTCACATGTTGAGTTTTTGAAGTAGAGGGACGGGACGAAGGAGGTCAGCCACTCGCCTTAGCTTGCTTCAAGCGAGCGACCGGTTGGCTGCGCTGTCGTCGCCTACGCGATCACCTGCAATCGCATAAGCAACTGATTAGAACACTGTATATTTCAAAGAATTTCGATATGAATGCGAGCTCGAAAACGCGTCACGAAAACCCATCGAAAGCATTCACAAAACGAAAGCCAAAGCCAATTCAAGTGCGGCATGAAAACCAGAGCAACGGGAGGTCTCTCCCGACTCAGCCGCAGAGCCAATCCTCGAGGCGCAACCCGCTGAATATGGGACTTGGTTCCGAAGAAGCCATTCCATAACGTGGAATGGATCTTAATTCAACCGTTCCCGTTCGATCGACTCGGCCGATTCCGACCTATCGGTCCCGACCAAATCGATAGCGACAGTGTTCCTTTCTCGCGCACCCCGTGGACGGAGACGGGGCACGATGTAGGGACGGGGCACTACACCCCATCCTTGTATCGCAGACCCATCATCGTTCGGATCAGGAACAACTTGTTTACCCCGGTCTTCTTCGCATACAAGGATTCCAGCTTATCCCACAACGTCTTCACGTGCTCAATATTAGCAACGTAGTTGTACACGTTCTCGTCCACAAACTGCCGTATGTACCCACACACTTGTATATGCTCGAATGTCCAGTCCTCCTCGAATTTATCACTGGGCTTCTCGGATGCAAACACGGGTAGATGCAGCTTCTTGACAAACAACAAATCCTTCATCTTGCTCTGCCAATAATGATAGTTTGTGCCATTAAGATTCACCATGCACACCGACTTCGCGTCCATCTCTCCTCTCTGGTTTCTCTGTCAACTACTGACACTCCTTCTGAATTCCAGAACCTGGCTTTGATACCACTCTGTTGGGAAAGAAGCGCGGAAACCTTTCCCCAAACCAGAGAGTACCTGCGAGAGGACCGAGCAATACAACGCACGAACCCAAAAGCAAACACACAAAACAATCCACGCAGACACAGAGAATTTTTGACGTGGAAAACCCTTGCGGAAAAACCACGGGACGATCGAAGTCCAACCCTGAAGAACCTCCACTAATGGAATAAAGAGAATACACCCTCTACAAGCTCCTCCCAATCCAACACGGATTACCACAACTCACTTGAAAGAAGAAATTTTTTGATTGCGGACTCCGAAGAACAAGAGATATCCGAAAAATTATTCGAAGCAATCTCTCCTTCATAATAGTCCTTAATCCTCTCTCTCTCTCAAAGATTGTAAAGCACTCTTTTTTTTTAGATAGTTTTACAACTAGCATGCAACACCCTTTTATAAGCCCTTGGTAACCCATACATGGAAGGCCAATATATATGGAAACTTTCAATATAAATCAATCATATATTTAATGGAAATCCAATCATAATTAGCTTACCATAATTGGAAACCCAATAACATGGAAAGCTACTATATGAAGGGTCCAATCATAAATATATAATCAAAGTAAATATGGAAATCCAATCATATATTTCCTTACCATATATGTACCAAAATAAAATCCAGCACTCCCCAAGCTTCTCCGACATACGGATGGCGCTCGTCGCTCTCCGGGGTCTTCTCCACATAGGTTGGGAATCCCACCCACTCCAACACATGACAGGTAGACAATGTCGAAGGACCAAGAGGGTTGTGAACTGGAAACAGAGCTGAAGTAAATGCATTTTTACTTGAGAGCAAGCAGAAGATGGTGACATTGGATTAGCAATCTCCGGGAACATCCAAATTAACATCAGCAGTTCTTACATCCTACCCAGCAAATTTGACTGACAATTACCCTGTTTCACCTAGACATACATAAATGAGTTGGAACAATTCTTTCATCTGGAAATTGCTGAAATACCCAATTTCGGGGTGGAAGTTTATGAAAAATCCACTCGCAGGGTGGATTTTATGAAATACCCAAATTTATATATTTTTACGTTAAATATTCCAAAATTCCCTTTAGATGTTCTATATTTACAAAATTGCCATTTTGATAATATAACTATCCCTTCGCACAAATTTGGTCATATATATGTATTTGATCTTCTTCACGAGAGATCTGAATTTCATTGCTCTCATCTTCAGCAGAGATCGCAAAGATCGTTCATAATTCACTGTATTTTTCTTCAGTCGAACTCCGATCATCGCTCATCATCATCATCATCATCATCATCATGGAAAGATTTGAAGTTTTCCGGCGATTAGGTCAATTGTGGAGAGAAGATATTTTTCTTCTTCTCCATAAAAGTTAGCATCGTTTTGAAAGAAGAACGGAAAACTCTTGAATCTTTATTCCTGACAAAAAAATTTCTATAAAAAAAAACTGTTCTCCATCATTTAACACGGAGAATGGCCATTCCCCGTGACTTTAACACGGAGAATGACCGTTCTCCTGTATTTTAACATGGAGAATGGTCATTCGACGTGATTTTAACAACGAAGAGTGGTCATTCTCCGTAATTTTAATACGGAGAATAACTATTCTCCTGCACTTTAACACTAAAAATAACCATTCTTCGTGATTTTAACACGAAGAATGGCAATTCTCCGTGATTTGGTAATTCTTCGTAATTTTAACACGGAGAATGACCGTTCTCCGTGATTTTAACAACGGAGAATGGTCATTCTCCGTGATTTTAACACGGAGAATGACCATTCTCCTGTATTTTAATACGGAGAATGGCAATTCTCCGTCAATTTAACAAGGAGAATGGCTGATATTAACACGAAGAATTGCCATTCTCTGTGATATTACCACGGAGAATGGTCATTCTCCTACATTTTAACACGGAGAATGACAATTCTCCGTAACACGGAGAATGATCGTTCTCCGTAATTTTAACACGGGGAATGACCGTTCTCCGTTATTTTAACAACGGAGAATGGTCATTCTCCGTAATTTTAACACGGAGAATGACCATTCTCCTGTATTTTAACACGGAGAATAGCAATTCTCCGTCAATTTAACAAGGAGAATGGCCATTATCCGTGATATTAACACGGAGAATTGTTGTTCTCCGTGATATTACCACGGAGAATGGTTATTCTCCTGCATTTTAACACGGAGAATGACTATTCTCCTGTATTTTAACACGAGGAATGACCAGTTGAAACTTTGGAGAACCATAACTTTTGACTGGGAGGTCGAAACGAGGTCCGGTTTGTCGCAAAAGGAGCGTATTTTCGAGGAGCCTGAGATAAATAGTATTACCGTTTGACGGACTTTCTAAATTTTAGAATCGCAAAAAAATAATGTTTGGACCTCCATTTTAACACGGGGAATTGTCATTCTCTGGTTTGTCGCAAAATGGTCATTCTCCTATATTTTAACAAGGAAAATAGTCAGTCGATGCTGCTGATGATGATGAAGTGGGAACTAATGATGACGACATGGTGTGAAAATTGCGAATGGAGAGTCACTGACGAGTTTTTGAAGGTTTGAAGATTTTGGAGGAGAAAACCTAGATTCGAAAGTGAGCAACGTATGGAATAAGAGAAAGAATCGAAACGTTTTTTTTTAAGAGTAGGTTTCGTGGGTGTTTTTAATAAATTAGAAGGACAAAAAGGTTATTCCGAACCCTTTTTATATATTTTTCGCTAATTCTGAGCACGGGATAAAATGTTATTTTGCGGTGAATTTTTCATAAAACTTTTGCGGTTTTTAGGCATTTCATAAATTTTCCCTTCTTTCATTGTCATCCCCTTAAAAGATGAAAACATACTAACAAATTATCTTTAAGGAAAAATACATACGAACTTCCGGCTATCGTTTTAAGATGCCTCCACTGAATACGGTGCCATTGAACGAACTTCTGGCTATCGTTTTAAGATGCCTCCACTGAATACGGTGCCATTGAACTCTAAGCACATTGTTGGAGGTGAACTGCAGCTGAGAGCCCTTGATGTAGTAGATGCTCCACATCTATCTCCACAGTTCCAGGATATATTCTTGGATGCTATGGAGTCAATTTCCACGAGAGAAAGGCCACCAAGGTAGAGTCTCTTAGTTGAAGCAACTCTCTCATTCTGTAGGGTCTCAGCTGAACCAACATGAAGAAACCCATTTTTTTATATTATGAATAACAAATGATGCAACCCTTAATATGAAATGATGCTTATTTGTGTAGAGAAGCTACTTATGCCATCATACTAAAGGAAGAGACTGTAGGTGATAGGGTTGATGTTTCACATCTCAAAATGGACTCACCGACACTAGAGATTTAGGCTTGGATGGTATGGGACCAATGTCCATTTCAGAAAAACCACCAAGGTGGAGCTCTTGGTTGAACCATATTATTCTTGGTATGATTTGATGGTGAAAGCCTAGATGCCTTTATATAAATGCTCTCTACCTGTACTGCTCATCATTTTAATTTGTCATTTTGTGTTGCCGGCACATAGAAAACGTGTAAGCGGTTACAAATTTGACTTGAACTAGAGAATAGGGTCATCAACGTGTGAGCCGTTAACGTTACAAACCAAATCCCCCCAAGCTACAATTCTCGTGACATGATAATTGAGTGATAAACCCGACACGAAACACAGATAGTAGTGTGACAAATGCTTGCAGTTATAAATTTGACAGGGAACTTAGAGAGTAGCGTAATAAATGTCATAGTTACAAATTCAACAAGACACCAAAAAAAAGTGATTATTGCCTGTGCTTACAAATTCAATGTCTTCACAAGGGACCTGTCAAGTCCCTTAAGAGCATCTCCAACCCTGTTGTGACTTTGGAAAAAGTTATTGCCACATAGGAATGACAAAATTTTATTCAAAAGTTCTTCTCCAATGCAATTGTCAAGTCAATTGTGAAGCTTATGTGGCAAAAATTAAAGAAGACATTGTGAAGTTGATTGTCTTGTTCTAGACAATGCACTTGACAATGTCTTCTCTTCCATGTCATCAATTATGAATAAAAAATATTAGAAAAAAGAAGAAGATGATCTCCAGCCCGATGGTGACCACCAGGCGTAACCAGGGCAACGAGTGGCTTTATTTTTGATCTCCCACTTTATTGTAAAAATATTCTTTTGAGACGTTTAGCCGATGAGCACCTGTTTAGCTAGATTGTACTTTTACTTATTGTCTGCCTACGGACTGTAACTTGATTAATAGATCCTAGGGTTGATCATGTATGACTAAACTCTTGCTAGTCCTAACATTTTGTAACGACTAGCTTCATGATCAACTGAATATGTAATGTTTGGGACGCCTTACTATTGTATATTTGGTGATCTTACATCTTGTAACATTTACTTACTTGCTTGTGATTGAAACACTAGGCTTGTTCATGACCTTAAGAGACTGTTGGCTTGTAGTAAACCCTCATGTATCTAGACAGCCGTGACCGTATAGCGAGATGGAATCCATTTCATATACGTAACTGGCTATGTCTGCCCCCGCTCTCCAGTATTCTGGTTCTGGGGCGTGACATGGTTTAAGTGGTGGCCCATGCAGGTCTTGTAACTCAAGATATGTGAGGGTTTACCGAATAGATGTCTCAATCAGTATTCGCCTTTGATCTCTGCTCGTATCTTCTGAATCTCTGAGAATTCTTGTCCTGATCTCATGCTTGTATCGTTGATCTGTCCTGATCCTTCCTTATTTTCCCTATGTCGTCTTCTTCAGCGGCATCGTTTCTGGACCTGCCGGTCAGCAAGACGGAGCACTTCCCGTAGATCAGCAGCAACCCGGTGTAACGCTCCAGTGCCAATATACGTAGGACTAGGAACGTAGACATGCCAGCTGTATTCATACGAAGTACGTAGACCTCGTATAAATACATAAGCTGTAAAATATAGTAATCCAAGACAAACTAAATCTCATCCACAATGAAAAAGAATAATAATATAAATATCAACTCGAATATTTATGATACAATCGTTGGGCGGAGACAAAGTCCACTACCAACTATCTCAATGAAAGAAATGTACAATAAACCAAGCGATAAAAATGGCAAGACGAACCAAGTGCAATTGTCTTCGAAGGAATGAAGAAGACCACGGCCTTGGCTAGAATACCTGCGGAAGACATGAACACACCTGGGAAAAAACTAGGTCCTCAGACGGACGTAGCAAGATACAGGAAGAACAAGCTAATATGAACTGCCAAAATAATAAAATAATATGTAAACTAGACATAAATATGTAAAGGAAATTCTAACCGCATAACGTGCAATTTAGAGGACAACTTTCATGCGCATGGGTGGGATTTTAGGCTATGTGTACGTAACTGGCATCCAGTCATTTGTATCCGTCCGTAACGTCTAAAACGTCAGAGGGCATCTGCAAAAATATCGCCACAGTTCCATCTGAAGACTGTGGTTTACCTGTTTGGATTCCCATACGCACTAGCGATTGTCCTCCCCCAATATATCCCACACTGTTCAAGTCATGTCCATGGCTCGTCCAGCTTTGTAACTGCTTGAGTCTCTAAAACTCTAATCATAGCAGTTACGAATATCTACCGTCACACGACTTTAGAGATAGCTAGTCAATAAGTCGTGTCCCTAACAAAATGTCTCAAACCGTGTAGTGTGAGTGTCACAGCCAAATGAGATATAAGGATATCCTACAACAAAAAGGTAGTCCGCTAACACTAAGTCATGCATAAAATAAAATAACGACTAATAAAGTCGCTTGCACCCAAGTATGGCTTGAACGCGCAGTTTATAACAAATACGAAACAAGTAAATAAATGCTGAAAATAAATAATATGACAGTTAATTAGCAAGGTATACTTGCCTGTTGCGACGCCTGGTGAGCTGTCTGGTGTGGTGCGATGGTCATGATGGCACAAAATCCGACTTCGATGTTACAACTATGCAAAGGAAGATCGTCGGGTTACGCATATCGTCGATGGTATTGAGGCGTATCAAAGATCGATATGCGATAACTCGGGGGTAATCTGACTCGACGAATGACGATCGTGCAAATGTCATTGTTCCGTTGGATACTATACTTGGGATGTTAAAAATGTATCGAGGAAAAGATAGACTTGGCTCGAGGATTTTCTAGTTGAACGCATGACGGTCAGACTATCAAATTGATATGGCTTGGATGAAAATAAAATGCTTGGATTTGCTTCATTGACAACCACAACGTTGACATTCTTGTCTTATGCGAGCGCAACTCCAGCCTCGCACATACGTCGCGCCGGATTATGACGATCACTCTGCGTGAGCGCTGATTTGGTGATTCATACGCGGGAGTGATTAAACTTGGATGGCGTGGCAATCTTATTGCTTCGACTTATGGTTTGACACGAAGGTGGACTCGAGATTGAATTTGTGTGCTTGAAGAGTAGAACTTGAGGATCGAGTAGGTCCAATCCGCGTATCGAGAATTGGTTAGTCTAAAACTCAAACAAGAGTTACGCCTCGATGAGAATAATTATTCCGCGGGAGTGTTGCATGGTGATTCATGAACCGCCGTGGATAATCGGACTCGCGTGAGATTGGGGCGCAATGTATTGTCGAGCTGGATGACCTCATGATCGAATACATGAATTGGTTAGAACTGGTGATTGAACGGAATTGAATATGTGCAACGTAAGTCTTGATGCGAATAGGTGATCGTGCTCGATGTTTAAAAATCTGAGCGACGCGAGCTTGGGTAGAAACTCCCGTACAAACGAACAAATGGTTTGACCATAGGATTTGGGGCGAGCGCCATGCAACGACCTTACATGATGAGCCGTGGACATGACTTGTAACTATGACCTGGTGAGCTGACCTAGCGGATAGGGGACGACCCTATACCGAGTGATTGAACCTGTGCGATTGACATTACAATATCGTCTGGACGGACGATAGACTTGGGGCAACAAGACTTAGAGTAGGACGGGGAAACTGGGAATGTTGTGAACGACAACGAAATTGGCCCCAAACGAAGCGAATGATAGGAAAGGATGATGCCCAAGTAAAGTTGGGGTAACGAATTGAATCATTGATCGGAAGACGTACTCGACGATAGTATAATACTTGGTCTTGAATCGGACAAAAATTACTTAGACTTGGTCGACCCCGCTAAGAAGAAATCGTATTGATTTCATTGACAAGAGCGCTTGAGAAGCGAATCGGATAATCTCGAGGACCGAGATAAACGATATGTGATACACACATGAATTCGGTTTTAAATCGAAGTTAGCAAAACGATCGGCAAATCGAAACTATCACGAGTAGCTTGTCCGACTTCGCTAGTCGCTAAGCTTGGTTGAAATATACGTATTCGGGGGACGCCTTGAATGCGTGCCCGATCTAAACTCAGCGATATGATGAACTCGAATGCAGCTGCAAGTGGGTGTTGAGATGCGCATGAACGAATGAGTGAGTTTGCCTCAGCCTATGACTTTCGTGTTTGACGAATTACAACGTACCTCGTGCGACCGTTTCAGTCCCATGATACGTCAAAAAAGCAACCAAGTCGATGAAACACCTGAATTGAATAAGTGTCATCAACTCTAAAATAAAATGAATGAAAAGTTATCCAATAAAGATCGACCAAACGTATGCGACAAAACTTGGAAAGGTACGAGCATGGTTCGATGCCATCGAACGATAGAGCCGTTCGATAGAATTGTCTATAAAACACGATGATACGAGTTAAGGAATGGTAGGATGACCTGCACTCAGGAAGTCTCGAGGACGAGACTTGTTTTGAGTGGTGTATTATATAATGACCCGCTCCGCCCTAGCGGAACGCCGATTCAAACGGCAAGTGTAATGACTCAAACGAGCTGTCGACTCGAAGAGTTGCATCGACCCGATGAAGTATCAATGCGAATCGATGCAAGACTTGCAATGGCTCGTCAAAGATGAATCCAGACTTAGACTATCAAAGGCGCACTCGGAGTATCGCTCGGCCGATGCAAACATCGCTAAGGTGGGTGGCTCCGATGAACCCGTCTTTGCTTAGCCTAGACACATAACAATACGGACACCATCACTGAAATCACTAGGCGATAACACCGCGCATGCTAATAAATGACCCAATGCACCTAGCTAAGGGATTAATCCCATCTTGTATGCTTGCATAGAATATGGAAAGGAACATGGAAAATACGAGAACTCTCGCACCGCGCTCCACGCTCGTGCTAAGGCACAAGCTTGCGTTCAACAATGAAAAAATGAATGGGTTACAACAATGAAATGGGAAGACTATCAATATAGTCGTTCCGAGTAGAGTATAACAACATTGAAAGGCTATGGGACCGATGGGTCGCCAAGGCGACTCCCGCACAAGGAGTTGCATAATGTATGAATGAAAGAGTAAACGAATAAGTGAATGAATGAATCAACGAATGAATAAACAAGTGAAAGAAAGAATGAATAAAAGATAAGAAGGATAGAAATGGTTAGCGACAGGTATGACGGACACGTGCAACGGGGCTCGCTACCCGCGCTGCACGGACGTCAACCTGGTCGATAACGCATTAAGGCTAAGGGTTAGCCTACGGCTCAGAGACAGCCGTTAAGTTAAAAAGACAAGTTAATACGAAATGGTCGTGGACAAACGGCACGAGCGAGGGGTGGCGAATGCTGTGACCGTGAAGAAAAGGGGATTCCGCGGCATGATCAAAGTGTGAAGGACTTGTCGGTCCGGACGGAATCAAAGGATATGGCTTACGGACTGCCTGAGTACGGGCTTGACCACCAGGGGACGTAAGGCCGGGTATTTTCAAAAGACTATCAGGGTGTACCAAGCCGCACGCCATGATAGGTGAGAAATTATCATAGGGGAACATGTCCAGGATGGCTTGTGATGCCAGCGACCGATGCATATAGATTAAGTGGGCTTTGCTGGTGGCGATCCACGTGCAAGTCCTTGCATTGAAATCAAAGTAGTCTAAGTTAATCTGAACAAAAGCACCTTCTGAATAAGCTTGAAATGTATCACACCAATGATAATGAATACTTCGTACAATGAGTGAGAGAATACGCCTACGATGCGCTAGTAACTGAGGCAGGGACACGCCCTTGATATTGAATGTTTCCAAGAATCACATTATGTTGTTCCATATGAATTGTTGACTAACTTGGTTTACTTTGGACAGGGAAGGCCGGACGATAAGTATGGGTAAGTCGTGCATGTACTTCCATGCGACACTTGAATTTGACAACACGGGATAGGTTATGACATATGCCATGAAATTGACCCTAAGGCAAGATTAGAAAGACAATGAATGATAGAGATGCACAAAAGTAAATGGAACGTATTTGGTAATGATAGCATTGTGGGCGAGCTAGCCTCCCCACCAGTGCATAACAATGTACTGATAACCCCACAGTCTGCATGCAGGATGCAGGAGACGTCGGCGGGTGCGGAGCTTCCATCGAACGTGCTAAGGCACGGAGCCAACTCTGGGGCCTTGAAACGTTGCAAGAAGCTGAAGCACCCTATACAGGACATAATGTATCAAAACATCGCCATGAATCATTCCATCTTGTAAGCCACTTGGCACGCCTTTTATGTTTCAGAGAGAGAGAGAGAGAGAGCTTGAGCGATGTGTAATATCGGCCTAGCACCGCTTGTAAACTTCTTAAAAATCAATAAAGAGTTTGAATTCGCTTCCACTTGTGTTCATTTACTTTCCGCTGCAAATGGGGACACTCTGTGCGACTCTGTGGCCTAGCTCAAATCGGTCGTTTCTGGAATTAGCCTTGTACGGGCGCAACCTAGGCCCGTGCGGCATCACGCCTTAGCGAGAACGATCGCTCCTGCGGGAGCGGAGCATGACATTCACCTTG
>JANAVB010005236.1:0-13162 GCA_029216955.1 Iris pallida
TGTCGATTACCCCCCTGCTACAGAAGCCTCCACCACCTCTCCCCCTCCGGCTGAGGTAGCATCGATCACAGGCATCTCTCTCCCTAAACAAATCGAGATCATCAGCACATCCCTAGCGTCTGACGACCCCTCCATGATTAATCCCGTCAGTTGACAGAGCCGAGAAAGTTTCTGCCCCGATCGTTGGTGCCATCGGTCCATTCTGCTGATATCCAGTCGGCGTAGGTCCCTCACGCCGAGCCAGTCGATTCTTCCCCCCCTTTCTCATGATCGAGACCGCATCATTAGGCCCAGATTATGAGGCTAGGATTCGACAAAGCTCAGGAGGCCGGCTTCTTGAACCCCATTAACCCCCTCAGCATACTTGCCGAGATGGAAACAGAACTCGATAACCCCCGACCTCGCCCCCGACAGCGAAGCTCTGAATCGTCGTAAAAAGACGACTGCACTTCATCGGCTACTCATATGGGCCCAAAAACACAACAAAACAATGAAAAAGAAACACGCCCAAGTGCCCTCTGCCATGACCACCAGGTCAGCCATCAAGCTCAACCCCACCCCCAACAGCAATCCAGCTTATGGTTTTTTTCTCCTGGAATGTTAGAGGGCTGGCCAATAAACCTACCATAAGGAGATTGATCTCCCTTATCAAAATCTACTGCATAGACATTATTGTTATCATCGAACCTAAAATCCTCCAAAAAAACTCAAAATCATTCAACTTCAGGTCGGCTTTCCGAACGCCATTGCGGGGAGTCACGACATTTGGATCCTCTTATCTGACGACTGTCACTTCGGCACCATCCTCGACACCGACCAGTCGCTCTCCTAGTGGGTAGAACACCCGACTCTCACCTCCCGACCCTCATCTCGGCTATTCATGGCAGCTGCGACCACAACGAGAGAAAGTAGCTCTGGAACACCCTGTTAGACACCCGAAGCTCCATCAACAGCCTTCCGTGGCTCGGTCTAGGGGACTTAAATATAATCACGAACCCGGAGAAAAAGTCAGGCAGTCACCTCCCTACACCGACTCGCCATGTACGACTTCAATTCCTTCTTGTTTGAAGTCAACCTCCACCCCCTCCCCTACTCCGACAACACCTTCACCTGGTATAACATGCGAGAAGGAGAGCAACGCCAATACTCTCGCTTAGACTGTGCTCTAGTGGACAACAAGTGGTCGGACTTGAACCACATATCCAACCTCTCCTACCCAAACTCTATCGAGTCTGACCACTCACCTCTCCTCATTGAAGTCAGCAACAAACCCAACCCCATCGAAAAGGCCTTCAGATTCTTGGACTTCTGGAGACATCACCCCTTTTTCCAGAATACAGTGGCCGACGCCTGGAGGTCGACGGACAACCTGAACCCCCTCATCGGATTGGCCGAGAAGCTTAAAGCCACCAAGGCTACTCTCACCTCTTGGAGCAAGTCCGCGTTTGGTAACATCTTCCAAGAGATTAAAGTGGCGGAGGACGACGTCAAGCACGTCGAATCCAGGTAAACAACGGACCGCTCCCCAGAGGCCCGAGCTATGCTCAACCTTACCAAGGCCATCCTCAAATCCTGCATAAAAGTGGAAACAGAATTCTGGAAGCAGAAAGCCAGATTGAAATGGGATACCGAAGGAGACAACAATACGGCTTTCTTCCACACCTGCGTCAGGGGACGCAGGCATCAGCTCTCCCTTCACCAAATCGTTGACAAGAACGGCACGCGCCTCCAGGATCATCGGAGCATTCAGACGGCCGCCGCGAACTTCTACTTAAACCTCTTCACCAAAGACACGGTGGTCAAGGATAAAATCTTCCTGGCCATGGTCCCGTGTATCATCGACGAGCAAGACAATGAGCAGCTAATTACCCCTCCATCTGCGAATGAAGTCAGGTCCGCTGTCTGGGTCCTGGACGAACACAGCGCCCCTGGACTGGATGGTTTTTTCGGGGTATTCTTCCGGGCCTACTGGAACATCATCCAAACCGTTGTGATCGAAGTCGCGACTGCTTTCTTTTAAGGTGCTAGCTACCCTAAATCCCTATCTCAAGCTAACCTTATCCTCATCCTAAAAAAAGATAATTCAGAGACCTCCAGAGATTTTCGCCCGATTAGCCTATGCACCTTCGCTAACAAAATCATCTCTAAGATTATTGCCACCCGAATGTCTCACCTCCTTGCCAAGATTATCTCTAAGGAACAAAGCAGCTTCGTCCCAGGCCGAAACATTACTCACAATATCCTTCTTGCCTAGGAGATGATCACTTGCATGAAATTCCCCTCGAGAGGGGGCAATATTGCCATCAAGCTTGATATGGAGAAGGCCTACGACCGCTTGGACTGGCAATTCCTGATCTGGGTCCTCAGGAACTTTGGTTTCTCCGAAACCTGGATAGACATCATTTACAGATCCATTAGTAACTCATTGTTCTCCACTGTCATCAACGGGTAGGCAGATGGATTCTTTAAATCTGGACGAGGGGTTCGACTGGAAGATTCTCTATCATCCACAGTATTCATCATCGCCACAGAAGCCCTTAGTAGAAATCTTAACAACATGGTCAATACCCCGAGATTTTGTCACTTCCATACCACTGTTGGCTGTCCAGTTATCACACATCTGGCTTACGCCGACGACGTCCTTATCTACTCTTCGGGGGACACCGACTCCGTGGAGGTGGTCCACAACTCCCTGGAGAAATACTCTCGATGCTCCGGACAAAAGATCAACCACGACAAAAGTGTCATCTACACCCACCACAAAGTCGACAGGAGCCACTCAACTACTCTCACCAATCTCACCTCCTTCTCCACTGCATACCCTCCTTTCTCCTTCCTGGGCTGTCCTCTGGTTTACGGCAGATCGAATTTGGGCATTTTTGGTAGGCTGGTTACCAAGGTTAAGAAGAAGATCGAGGGATGGCACAACGCCACATTATCTCCAGGTGGCAAGATGATCCTAATCAAGCACGTGCTTTCTTCCATTCCTATCTACACCCTGGCAGTCTGTTCCCCGTCGTTGAAGGTTCTCTCCTTCCTGGAGGATCTTTTTGCCAAATTCTTTTAGGGTCACCATAACGGTAAGGATAAGCATTACTGGGCCAGCTGGGACACTATCGGGTTCACTAAATTATCTCACATCGTGGACGCCAGCTCCATAAAATTATGGTAGAAGCTTCGATCCCAATCCTCTATCTGGTTGTGGTTTATGAGAGCCAGGTACTTCCAACACTCCCATCCAGCGACAGCAGCAGAAGCCAATAACCGCTCCTCCGCTTCCTGGCGCCGTATTCTTCATGGCCGTCACCTGGTCGAACCCCTCATCTACCTGCGTCTCAGAGCCGGAGAGTCTTCTCCTAACCTTGAACGGTGGATCAGTAATCGAACCTACCAGCTATCCCCGAACGCCCCCCCCTAATTGCTCGATCAGGGATCTTTGGAACCCGGAGGCGGGATGGAGATGGGGCGGATCGAAGAATGGATCGGACATGAGGCAGCGACAGAGCTCGCTTCTGCTGACCTCGGGATCACCGATCTCCCAGATAAACGAATTTAGACCCCCAACATCGGAGGTGAGTTCTCGTTGGCCTCTGTCCGACATGAGGTTAGGGGTGGTGGGACGCTAGCCCCACTCATCGTGCCCTTCTGGCAACCATACATCCCTAACAAGTGGTCATTCCTGATTTGGAGAGCTCAGCGGAGGAAGCTTCTGACCGACGATTACCTCACCTCTATCGGTTACAGCCTCGCTTCTAGTTGTCACTGCTGTACCTCTCACAATCCAAAAACTGCAGAACACATCCTTCTATCCGGAGATGTAACACCCAGTTTTCCAGATGAGGGTATTTTTGAAATTTTGTAATTATAATTATTGTTTAAGGATGTTTATTTCATATTATGATTTTTAGTGATTTTAATGATTTTTAGTAGAATTGATTTTGGGCCTATAGTTGACTTTGACTAGTGTTGACTAGAAGACTAACCTAGTGACTAACCTAGGTTAAGACCCCTTGGTTAGGTTAAGTAAACTTGGTTTGACCTAATTTAGTGAAGTTTAAGTCATTGGAACTTGTTTGGAGAGATTTGGAGTTGATTTGGCCAATATGGCTTATGACTTCATAAGTCATGATTAATGACTTAGGACTTGGCCCATGGCCCATAACTAGAAGCCCTAACCCTAACTAAACCCTAAATGACCAGCCACATAGGGATCCCCACCCTATTTAAACACTTATTCATTAGGGTTGCCTCTTTTTATCATTCCAACACTTGGAGAAAAGAGAGGTATTCTTCCCCCTTCCAAAAATTCCCATTTATTCATTTGATCTCCTTTTTCATCCTAGTCTCTTGCATTAGGTTCTAATTTCTGTATATTTTATAATTCTGGAGTTTAATCTCAGCTTTGGGCTCATTTAGAGCATTTGGCCATCAAGAGGAACACCCCTCATTTGGAGCTTTTCCATACAATTTGCACCTATAGGTAAAACTCCTCAAATTGATTTAAATTGCTGTTTACTTTGCATTTAGGGCTAGATCTAGGAATCCCCTAGCTGTCCCTGGAATTTGGGCACAATTCGTGTCGGTTTCGTGTCCGTATCGGACACGTATCCATTTGATATGCTAGGTGTTCGATAGAATGCCCCTTAGGAATTTATTTTTGATTTTTAAAAATGTAATTACATGGATTGATAGATCTTGGTTTGTACATTAAATTTTGTGAAGAGTGTTAGGTATTTTGGTATCTTATTATGTCGGATTTTCGTGTTGGACATGCTGTGCACACACGTACACTGTGTCCTGCTACTCGGGGTCAATAACTCCCGACACAGGACACGTAGACACGCTATTTTTGGCGAGGATGATGGGGCATAGACTGACATCATCCTTCCAAAAGATGGGGCCCTATGGTTCAGTGTGCGAGGAGAAATCCTCCTCGCACTGGTCGTACGGGCCGCGCGCGAGCTGCTGTGCGCGCTCATTTTTCCGTACTGATAGGCTCCTATAACGTCGACACGGCGACACGATGACACGGTACAGGGTGATGGAACCCTAGCCCTATATGTGGCTAACCCAGGTGCATAATTTTGTGTCCTGGTTTGACTCGTGTCGTGTGCACGAGGACATGGCACGCGTGCACGAGCCAGTCCTCACTGTGTAGTTCTGTTACAATGTATTATTTTGTTTGGACACTTCGTTTCCACTCTAGTGGACACGAATCATACCCCCTAGACACATGACACATGGTACACACACCTACATGCCTGTTTGTTAAATTCAATGGTTTGATTTTAGTTTTTGGAATAGGAAAGATTACGTATCAGTCGAAGTTTCAGTTGGGATTAAAACTGGGATTTGATTCACTGTTTTAAATGTTAAATAATGTAATTGATATCCATTATATAATGTCTACATGTATGTACATGCCTGAGAATTAAGCTTACATCTCTGAGTTCATAGGATGCGCAATTGGGATTCAATTTGGATTCAAAATTGGGTTTTTGAAAATGTTTGATACAGAAACTGACTTTTATTGTCTTATTTGCCATGTTAGATTTAATTCCTGTGTGTTGCATCACTTAAATGTGGGTTAGGATTGCTACTGAATTTGGGTTTTGAGAAATTGCTCACTGTTTTACTTTTTATTCTGTGCAGTCAATAGATATGAATGTGTGTCTGTGGTCCTGATGTCCTATCACCCAATATGATGATTGCCTACTAACCACAGTTGAGATACCATTGATTTCACTCACCTTCCTGTACAGTCATACAATTTTATCTGTCCAATTGTCCTGTACAGTCGAACAAAACTTGGATTCAGACTTTCTTCATGATTGAATCTTGAATAATATCAGCCTTCACTGTCTATATTGATGTTCAAACCCCCCTATCAACCAATCCTCTACCTTAAGTTCTGTCCTAGGATTTCTATGCCAATGGGACATCAATCGAATTTGGATGTCTTGCATATCGTTATACCAGGGTTCATTGTTCACTTCATTACTGATGTGTGCTCTGAACCTGGGCTTTGGTTCAGTTGATGTCTTGCATACCCATTTGCCTGCAATTACTTCATGTCCTACATTCTAATAAGCCAACTGCACTCGTTTTGCAATCCTGCTATCAGAGACCTTATTGCATCTCCTATGTAGCCTATATCATTGATACAACAGGTACCAAGGATGAGGTTATCAGATTTCTTAGTATAGGATAGGTAATTACAGACCTATTTCCCATACTAGGTCCTTTTCTAGTTAGCATATGCTAGCCTTGGTTCAAGTCAGTCCACCATTCCCTCATGTTCAGATAATTACCTAGTATATATCCAATGTGAATTCTTGCCTAGTTGAGTATTGAATAATTGCATGCTATATAGAGTTGGGTGTATGTTGGCTTGTATAGCCTTGTATTGATGTGTGCTTGCTAGGATAGTCTTGGTTAGGCCTAGTAAGACTTGCTGGGTTAGGACATGACCTAGTTTGACCTAGTTTGACTAGTGCAGTTGACCAGAGTTGACCAAGGGTTGACTTTGGCCTAGTTTGACCTAGATTCATGTAGAATGCATTGTAGTGCTTTATATTACCCTTCTGGACATGTTGTGACTTGTGCTGTTCTAATTAGGAGCCAGACATCTCTCATCGGACAGTATATTTACTTTGGACATTCAGACATCAGGCGAGTACATTCTCTGATAGTTCTTTCATTTACTTGTCAATTACTGTACTTCAGTTCTAGATAGTTTTATGTGATTCTTACAACACGTATGGATATTTCTGGATTCATGTATGCGACACACATACTATTTGTCTGGCCTCTATTTCTGGAACCACTACTGGCATCACCTACTGAAATCACTACTGGAACCACCTACTAGAATCACTCTGGAATCTTTTACTGGTATCATTATGTTTGGCTGGACTCATCTCGATTCTCGTGTCGTTTTCTGGATTCACTTGTACTTGTGGGCGGGGAAATATTGGAATAGGCATGTGAACATACCCAAATACTGGAACCACTCCCTTGGAATTATACTGGAACGATAGCCATCCCACACTTGGCGGAGTGTGCGGTGTGCCGTATTACCTACAGCCATTCACATGTCGATCCCGATATTTTAAAACACACTGTTAGAGTATAGACTGGACTCACCCTGGAACCTTTGATCACCAACTGGACTCACCTTATACCGGACTCATCTTGTACTGGAACCATCTGGTATTAGATTCATGTTGTCTGGATTTACTTGGGTTTTGCACTTGTTTACATTTACATTCTAGACTTATTATGTTACTTTAGTTCAGCTAGATTTATTTTACAATCTTCATTGCCATCATTCTTCTCTTATTTTAGTTACTTACTTTTCTTGTATCTTATCTGTTCTCCATACCATCACCTGTATATAAACTGCCATATTCATCAATAAAATTGTTTATAACTGCTTTATAGTTCTCTGTCATTTAATTAGAATTTCTTGATGAGTTGTACTCGTTCCTGTCCTGACTGGACCTGTTGATAAATTTTACAGATAGCCTGGAGGTTGCCTGCTAGCCTAGAGGAGACACAGTAGAGGTTGTATAGTTAGTTATTTCAGTTGTATTGAGTTGTATTTATTCTATGGATTACTGTATTGAGCTTTAAGATGTATTTCTGGGTTTATGTATCTTAGACACTTAGACTTCTATCTCATGTATCTCTTTTGGATTTCATGTTTTATCTATCCTCATCATGCTCTACCTTAGATGTGATTGAGTTTGTATCTGCTATGTCACCCCCATTCGGGAAGTATAAACTGTTTAGTCTTATACTGTTAGATGCATTGAGACCTAGGACAGCGTTCTACCGCCGACACTGCGGCGTAGGCTGGGCGTTGTTACGTTCTCGTGTCCTAACTCTAGGGTGCGGGTCGTGACACGTTTTTAGTGGTGGCCCATGCAGGTCGAGAGTCGCATTAGTGCGATATCGTGGTAGTACGGCGACTTAGTTGTACTGCTGCGAGCCTGCGATAGGATTGAGAGATAGGCTTTAACGGAGAGGTACTCAATCATAGTTAGAAAAAAAATTTTGCTTCAATTCATGCCATCTACATATCTTACTGACTTGTCTTCTTTGCAATAAACTGTCCTCCATTGATTTATCGATTCCTGCTCAGTATTGACTTCCTTTTCGATCTGTCTTCAGGATGGTGGAGACACGATCACATCGCCATGTGCAGGGTGGTAGCAGCAGCGGGGGTCAGGCCAAGAGGCCCCATGTGCAGGCTCAGCAGGCACAGGCACCAGTGAGAGTGCAGCAGGCACAGCATCAGCATAAAGGACAGGACCGTGAGGTGCCGACTTGTGCCTACTGTAGGAAGGCAGGGCATATTTGGGAGTCTTGTAGGAGGAGGCTGAAGGTTTGTCTATTTTGTGGGTCTGGTGCTCACAAGATGATAGATTGTCCCGCTGTACCTCTTTATGAGGGAGCTAGGCCACCTGTAGCTCAGCACCAGAGGGGTAGAGCTTTTATGATGGCGGTCGAGGAGACCGACGCTGCAGGTGATGGGTTAGCAGGTTTTTCCTTTTCATTCTTCCTCCCCACTTTCCTGTGTGATTCCATTAGTACCTGCCAGGATATTGTTTGTGATTGTTAGATAGTGTAGCTACCCTGTTCGAGACTGTGAAATCACGACCAGTAGGATTGTGTTGCTTCGACCTTGATTTGCTGGGGGTTTGACCTAGGAAGGGTGCGATCATCTTAATTTCGAGGACGAAATTTTTCTAAGTTGGGTAGGATTGTAACACCCAGTTTTCCAGATGAGGGTATTTTTTGAAATTTTGTAATTATAATTATTGTTTAAGGATTTTGTTTCATATTATGATTTTTAGTGATTTTTAATAATTTTTAGTAGAATTGATTTTGGGCCTATAGTTGACTTTGACTAGTGTTGACTAGAAGACTAACCTAGTGACTAACCTAGGTTAAGACCCCTTGGTTAGGTTAAGTAAACTTGGTTTGACCTAATTTAGTGAAGTTTAAGTCATTGGAACTTGTTTGGAGAGATTTGGAGTTGATTTGGCCAATATGGCTTATGACTTCATAACTCATGATTAATGACTTAGGACTTGGCCCATGGCCCATAACTAGAAGCCCTAACCCTAACTAAACCCTAAATGACCAGCCACATAGGGATCTCCACCCTATTTAAACACTTATTCATTAGGGTTGCCTCTTTTTATCATTCCAACACTTGGAGAAAAGAGAGGTATTCTTTCCCCTTCCAAAAATTCTCATTTATTCATTTGATCTCCTTTTTCATCCTAGTCTCTTGCATTAGGTTCTAATGTTTGTATATTTTATAATTCTGGAGGCTAATCTCAGCTTTGGGCTCATTTGGAGCATTTGGCCATCAAGAGGAACACCCCCCATTTGGAGCTTTTCCATACAATTTGCACCTATAGGTAAAACTCCTCAAATTGATTTAAATTGCTGTTTACTTTGCATTTAGGGCTAGATCTAGGAGTCCCCTAGCTGTCCCTGGAATTTGGGCACAATTCGTGTCGGTTTCGTGTCCGTATCGGACACGTATCCATTTGATAGGCTAGGTGTTCGATAGAATGCCCCTTAGGAATTTATTTTTGATTTTTAAAAATGTAATTACATGGATTGTTAGATCTTGGTTTGTACATTAAATTTTGTGAAGAGTGTTAGGTATTTAGGTTTCCTGTTGTGTCGGATTTTCGTGTTGGACACGCTGTGCACACACGTACACTGTGTCCTGCTACTCGGGGTCAATAACTCCCGACACAGGATACGTGGACACGCCATTTTTGGCGAGGATGATGGGGCATAGACTGACATCATCCTCCCAAAAGATGGGGCCCTATGGTTCAGTGTGCGAGGAGAAATCCTCCTCGCACTGGTCGCACGGGCCGCGTGCGAGCTGCTGTGCGTGCTTATTTTTCCGCACTGATACGCTCCTGTAACGGCAACACGATGACACGGTACAGGGTGATGGAGCCCTAGCCCTATATGTGGCTAACCCAGGTGCGCAATTTTGTGTCCTGGTTTGACTCGTGTGTGCACGAGGACATGGCACGCGTGCACGAGCCAGTCCTCACTGTGTAGTTCTGTTACAATGTATTATTTCGTTTGGACACTTCGTGTCCACTTTAGTAGACACGAATCATACCCCCTAGACACATGACACATGGTACACACACCAACATGCCTGTTTGTTAAATTCAATGGTTTGCTTTTAGTTTTTGGAATGGGAAAGATTACGTATCAGTCGAAGTTTCAGTTGGGATTAAAACTGGGATTTGATTCACTATTTTAAATGTTAAATAATGTAATTGATATCCATTTTATAATGTCTACATGTATGTACATGCCTGAGAATTAAGCTTACATCTCTGAGTTCATAGGATGTGCAATTGGGATTCAATTTGGATTCAAAATTGGGTTTTTGAAAATGTTTGATACAGAAAACTGACTTTTATTGTCTCATTTGCCATGTTAGATTTAATTCCTATGTGTTGCATCACTTAAATGTGGGTTAGGATTGCTATTGAATTTGGGTTTTGAGAAATTGCTCACTGTTTTACTTTTTGTTCTGTGCAGTCAATAGATATGAGTGTGTGTCTGTGGTCCTGATGTCCTATCACCCAATATGATGATTGCCTACTAACCACAGTTGAGATACCATTGATTTCACTCACCTCCCTGTACAGTCATACAATTTTATCTGTCCAATTGTCCTGTACAGTCGACCAAAACTTGGATTCAGACATTCTTCATGATTGAATCTTGAATAATATCAGGCTTCACTGTCTATATTGATGTTCAGACCCCCCCTATCAACCAATCCTCTACCTTAAGTTCTGTCCTAGGTTTTCTATGCCAATGGGACATCAATCGAATTTGGATGTCTTGCATATCGTTATACCAGGGTTCATTGTTCACTTCATTACTGATGTGTGCTCTGAACCTGGGCTTTGGTTCAGTTGATGTCTTGCATACCCATTTGCCTGCAATTACTTCATGTCCTGCATTCTAATAAGCCAACTGCACTCGTTTTGCAATCCTGCTATCAGAGACCTTATTGCATCTCCTATGTAGCCTATATCATTGATACAACAGGTACCAAGGATGAGGTTATCAGATTTCTTAGTATAGGATAGGTAATTACAGACCTATTTCCCATACTAGGTCCTTTTCTAGTTAGCATATGCTAGCCGTGGTTCAACTCAGTCCACCATTCCCTCATGTTCAGATAATTACCTAGTATATATCCAATGTGAATTCTTGCCTAGTTGAGTATTGAATAATTGCATGCTATATAGAGTTGGGTGTATGTTGGCTTGTATAGCCTTGTATTTATGTGTGCTTGCTAGGATAGTCTTGGTTAGGCCTAGTAAGACTTGCTGGGTTAGGACATGACCTAGTTTGACCTAGTTTGACTAGTGTAGTTGACCAGAGTTGACCAAGGGTTGACTTTGGCCTAGTTTGACCTAGATTCATGTAGAATGCATTGTAGTGCTTTATATTACCCTTCTGGACATGTTATGACTTGTGTTGTTCTAATTAGGAGCCAGACACCTCTCATCGGACAGTATATTTACTTTGGACATTCAGACATCAGGCGAGTACATTCTCTGATAGTTTTTTCATTTACTTGTCAATTACTGTACTTCAGTTCTAGATAGTTTTATGTGATTCTTACAATACGTATGGATATTTCTGGATTCATGTATGCGACACACATACTGTTTGTCTGGCCTCTATTTCTGGAACCACTACTGGCATCACCTACTGGAATCACTACTTGAACCACCTACTGGAATCACTCTGGAATCTTTTGCTGGTATCATTATGTTTGGCTGGACTCATCTCGATTCTCGTGTCATTTTCTGGATTCACTTGTACTTATGGGCGAGGAAATATTGGAATAGGCATGTGAACATACCCAAATACTGGAACCACTCCCTTGGAATTATATTGGAACGATAGCTATCCCATACTTGGCCGAGTGTGCGGTGTGCCGTATTACCTACAGCCGTTCACATGTCGATCCCGATATTTTAAAACACACTGTTAGAGTATAGGCTGGACTCACCCTGGAACCTTTGATCACCAACTGGACTCACCTTATACCAGACTCATCTTGTACTGGAACCACCTGGTATCAGATTCATGTTGTTTGGATTTACTTGGGTTTTGCACTTGTTTACATTTACATTCTAGACTTATTATGTTACTTTAGTTCAGCTAGATTTATTTTACAATCTTCATTGCCATTATTCTTCTCTTGTTTTAGTTACTTACTTTTCTTGTATCTTATCTGTTCTCCATACCATCACCTGTATATAAACTGCCATATTCATCAATAAAACTGTCTATAACTGCTTTATAGTTCTCTGTCATTTAATTGGAATTTCTTGATGAGTTGTACTCGTTCCTGTCCTGACTGGACCTGTTGATAAATTTTACAGATAGCCTGGAGGTTGCCTGCTAGCCTAGAGGAGACACAGTAGAGGTTTTATAGTTAGTTATTTCAGTTGTATTTATTCTATGGATTACTGTATTGAGCTTTGAGATGTATTTCTGGGTTTATGTATCTTAGACACTTAGACTTCTATCTCATGTATCTCTTTTGGATTTCATGTTTTATCTATCCTCATTATGCTCTACCTTAGATGTGATTGAGTTTGTATCTGCTATGTCACCCCCATTCGGGGAGTATAAACTGTTTAGTCTTATACTGTTAGATGCATTGAGACCTAGGACAGCGTTCTACCGCCGACACTGCGGCGTAGGCTGGGCGTTGTTACGTTCTCGTGCCCTAACTCTAGGGTATGGGTCATGACAGGAGATCTTGCTAATATAATATGGCACGACCTCTCCCATCGCTGCAGGAAGAGGCATCAGCCCGGGGGCTTCAACGATCTCTTAGCTAACTGGAAAGACTCCCATAGCCATCACATCGTTGCAGCCGCAGGTATATGGGTTCTCTGGAAGAACCGAAACAAATTTAGGTATGAGGGACGCCAATTCAACCCTGACCAACTGACCCGTGAAGTCCGTCGCCAAATTCTTAAAACCAGAAAACGTTGCTCATACTCATCGGAGCAATTCTGGCAAGCATGGAGTTAGCCTCGCTCTCTGCGACATTCCGTCTTCCAGGAGC
>JANAVB010005237.1:0-52240 GCA_029216955.1 Iris pallida
AGGCAGCTTCATGGCGGTCTGGCGGAACCGCTCGATGTAGTTCCTTGTTAGCTCCTTCTCTTCTTGGATGACGTCCATGAGGGTAGACATTGTGACGTCCTGTCTTACCTCGTAGAACCTCTCCAAGAACAAGCGTTTGATGCTAGCGAAGAAGTAGATGCAATTGTCTGGCAGGTTGCGGTACCAGTCGAAGGCGACTCCTTCCAATGCCCCGATGAATAACCGCGTGAGGATAGCGTCATCATGGGACAAATGGTCGGTGGTGACCTCGAAGTAAGTGATATACCGACTTGCTGAGGTCTTGCCATCATAGGGGTTGATATTGAACGGCTTATATCTTGGTGGGAATGGAACATCCCTCCATTCAGCAGGATATGGTTGCCGAATTCTGAAGTCTTGAGAGTTTTCTCGGGCGTGGAACATGGCTCGGAGCTCTTGAACTTCTCTCCTTACTTCTGGGGTCTCATCTGTCGCAGTCGGAGCCGTTACTTCGAAAGGATTATTGCCCGGGTTCGGTGCCGCCGAATTTGAATCTACGTTGACTGGAGGACCCGCACTTGTCTGGCCAGGTGTCACTTCCTGCAGAGTAGGAAGCGCCGCTTTGATCTCGTCTACAGACTTGACCAAGGCGTGCAGTATGGCCTCCAAAGTGTCGATGCGTTGGCGATCATTGGAGCCACCTTGACTGTTGTCTGTCATGAATACCGTCCTTACGTGAGGAGTGACGGAAGGGACGGTGGAGGGTGCGCCCTCCGAGTCGTACCCATGCATTGAGAAATCATCGGGGTAGGTGAGAATATTCTCTTCGGGTTCGGATTCAGAAGGAACAGTACCCCCAGCTTCGGAGCTTGCTTCATCTTGAAAGTCACGGATGTCCTCGGGGACATCAGCATCTATTGCACCTGATGGGAGAGTTGTTTCTCCGGGCTTATCTCCTTGAAACATCGAATTGTTGTAGATGTTCGGAGGAGTGCTACCCCCAGCTCCCTCGACCCTTATCGGTGATGAATCGCCCATTGCAGCAGATTTTGTCTTCGAACGGGTGTGTTGGTATACTCCGGTGGAGGGCAACCATTTAGCAAACAATTTCTTGGCTGTAGTGGTTGATATTTTTGGGCTGGAGATGCTTGTCTTCTTTCCTTTCCCCTCGGCGGGGACTTTCTGTACGGAATTGCAGGAGGCAATAGGAGGTGCTTCGTCTTCCGAGCTCGGATGCCGTAATCTTTGGAAGACAGACGGCCGATCTTCCGTCACTGCCGTGTTGTTGCAGCAGCAGTTGACGATGATCTGGGTGCAGTGACGTCCATGTGAGGACTCTTTGCACGTCGAGGCCCCTTCTCTTTCCTTGTGTTTGTGGAGGACAGCCTCACGTAGGTCAGAGAAACCACTTTGTCCGTTTGCCGCTGGGGACTGGACTTGAGCGGTTCAATACAACTTCCCATCAGAGGCCCGCGTGATAATCAGCGGGACACCCCGATCGTCAGAGGTTGGGGCAGCTGTCTGGGCTTGATGAGCCCGCGCTGCCCTGGACTTCTTCTTCTTAGCACCTGTGGGTGCATAATAAGAAGAATCCAAGTTGAATACCACAGAGTTTGGAGAATCATCAGGGTTCGGACCGTACGAGAGGCGGTCGAAAACTGATCGAGAGGAGCATGGAGCGGATGCTATACGGCTGGGATTGGAAACTGTGCAGGCTGTCTGCATGCGGTTGTCTTCTGTCGTCGACTGAGTTCTCGTGCGGCTAGGAGTCACGACCGTGTAGGCTGGCCGCATGCGGTTGGCATCTGTGGCCGCATGGGTTTTCTGTAAACGATTGACTTTGATAGCCGTATGAGTCTCATCCATGTGGTTGGCAACTGTAGCCGCATAAGTCATGCGGCTGATAGATGTGGCCGCATGAGTTTTCTTCATGCGGTTGGCGGATGTAGCCACATGGGCTTTCTTCCTGTGGCTAATACCCTTCTGCGACTCGGATCGCGTAGAGTTCCTCTTTGCCCCTGTAAGTCCAGCATCATAGTGTTTTCTTCTGTCGGACTTGGGGACAGCAGTGTTGTCTACGGTTTAAAGTGGGGCCGCAGGAGAGTCCTTCTCACCTTTTTGAGCAACAGAGGGTATCTCATCGAAGACTTGAGGAGGAGCTAATGATTTTGGCCTCCACTCTTTGCGAGCCTTCGTGGTGCGGGTGCGCTTCTGGATCGGGCCAGCACAGCCTTCAGAGAGCATCTCCTCGAACGCCTGTTGGTCGAAGCGAACGACCATCTTCTGTTATGTGGAGCCAAGTTTGGCTGCATCCGATTGCGTCACCAACTCCTCAGCCGTGGAGAAGTTTGTCCCCAGCAGAGTCGCCATCGTGTTTGCCATTGATTATAAAAGTGCAGAACAATTATCGGAGGACTGAACTTAGACTCACAATACAAACTCGCTTGTACAAAGAAAGCCTAGGGACGAAAACCTAGGTACAGCAGTCTAAGTACAATTGTTTATTTTAGATTCTGGGGGGTGACGATAGAGGCTCGGGAAGGCGACGGCAGCCCTGCCTTACTCCTTGGACGATCGGTATGCAGCCTTGGCTCCTTGTGAAAAGATGGTTGGCGTTGACGAAGAAGTGCTCTTTTTGCTCCTCTGTTGCTCTCCTAGCTTCTCTCTCTCTCTCTCTGTATTCTCTCTCTGACTCTGTATATTTTTTTATTCTTTTTGTTGCCGGCCCCTTGTGCAAAGAATGATGCTGGCTATTTATAAGAGTGGGGTATGATCATTAGGGTTTGCTAATGATCATTTGTTTGGAATGTCGACGATCCTTCAATCTATCTGAACCCTTGCTTCCTGATTACAATGAATCTCGGCCATTAATGAGGATAGCCCCGAATCTTGTGAGCAATTAATATTGATTGCTTTAAATCTTCATGATTGATATACCAATGCCCGATTGCTCGCCACATGTCCCATTGGCTTGATGATAAATGATATGCCTTGATCTCAGTAATTATGATGATGATGTCAGATATATTTGTTGAGATTCGGTTAAATCGTCGATTAATCCGATGCCACGTGTTTTAATTGTGGGTCCTGCCAGAGCCGCATGGGATAGGCAAGACTTGAACCGCAGGGAGATAATCTTCGTGAGCCGCTTGGGACAGTGCTTCGTCGAACCGCGGGGAACGAACTCTCAATGAGCCGCATATGCATAGTCTTTGCGAGCCGCATGAGCTAGCGTTGTATTGAGCCGCAGGGGCTGAGCTCTCAGTGGGCCGCACATGGTTGATTTCTGCTAGTCATATAGGGTGACTTCTCAGTGAGCCACATGAAGCTGTTCTCTCTTTAAGCCGCATGAGATTTGCCACGTGGCAACCTAGGATTTCTGACGAATTGGGTCAGAGATCTTCTTCTTTTTCCGAAGCGTATGTCATTATGGCAGAGCCATTATGACACTTTATGCTAGAGCCGCCACAGTCGTGAAATCGTGTCAGAGCATTAAATGAGGCCATTATTCAAAGGGCCAGCTGTAGGGAAGGATCTCAGGGGGACACGTGGCATGGATCGAGCCGTATATTCCAGCTGAACCGCATACACTCTCGAGCCGTATGAGACAGAGAGTTTTCCTTTGAACTGTATAAGACAGCCCCCATATGAGCCGCATAGGCTTCGTATCCAGAGCCGCATGGACCATTATTCTGATATTTTCCATGTTTCTACAACCACAAGCAAGGAAGCTCAACCCCTCGGATAGGCCCATGACGATACGCCTTCCCAGGAAGGGTCGTCACCCCGATGCGAGGTCTGACACTTCTAGCGAACCAGCCACTCCTCTCCCCATATCAAATGCCAAACTGGGGGTTGCTAGTCTGCCAACAACTCCACTCTCTGCTCCATCAACCGAACCACTGACAATCAAGCTTCCCAGGTCGTCCTCTCAATCTTCGTTCACACAGGAGGTAGCCGAAGAGGAACCAGAGCTAGCCAAGTATGTGGCCACCCACACTGATGTCCCCTCCGCTGATGATGTAATCTCCCTAGAAAAGATACCTTACTTCATCAATAAAGGGTTATCTTTGAACTACACCGAGCTCAATAAGCTATGTACAATGTATGCTATAGAACACGGTATAGGCGCTCACCTACACACACAGGTGACAAATGTGTACACCGCGATCCAGCTTACTCCAGTAGAAGACGCTTACCGAATATTCGAGGGAGGAGACCATCCGATCATCTTCGGCCGGACGAACAACCCGCATCCCCTCGCCATAGAAGAAGTCGACCTCGAGTCAGATGCTGGGAGACTGCCTCTGTATCTCTATAGCCCTCAATCCAAATATCTCATGCAGAAACAGGGGTATGATCTAGAGACGATGCCAGAATTGAACTACGGCACCGGGCGACGATTACCTTTGAAGTCGCCAGCCCCGGCGGACAAACCACGAAACTACTATAACAAAACTCGATGCGGGTTAGGGTATGTAACGCCTACTACGACCCCTGAAAGTTCAGACGAAGAATGCGACTGGCAGTCACATTCAACCGGATCACCAACTTCCGACTCAGATACCAGCATCGGAGATGTATTCAGACAAGTCATGTCAGTCAACATGGCATTCGCCTTCGCTTACAAGGAAGACGAAGACATCCCCGAAATCCTCAAGCTTGAGCCATGGGCCCAACAATTGGACGCACAATGGGAAAAATGGTTCGAACTGAGAGAACCTCCTACTGAAGATGAGGTCATACAAGTGGATCTCGGTAGCAAATCTTCTTCAAAACCGATTTTCATCAGTAAAAGCCTAACTGACGAAGAACGGGAGTCGCTGTTAGAACTTGTCAGAGAGTATATTGATGTGTTCGCCTGGAGCTATGAAGACATGCCAGGGTTAAATCCTGACATCGCTCTCCACAAACTCAACATACGGCCGGATGCAAAGCCAGTCAAGCAGCAACAGCGACGCTTCCGTCCGGGCATCATGGACGCGATCGAAGCCGAGGTCAACAAACTGATAGCCAGCGGCTTCATTCGTGAAGAGCAACATCCAGACTGGGTCGCCAATATAGTACCCGTCCTCAAGAAGAATGGGAAGATTCGAATCTGCATCGACTTCCGCAACCTGAACGAGGCGTGCCCCAAAGATGAATTCCCCCTTCCTATCACAGATATCATGATCGTCAATACTTGTGGCTTCGAACGCATGTCATTCATGGATGGCTTCTCACGGTACAACCAAATCAAAATGTCTCCTGACGATGAAAAGCATATATCATTCCGAACACCGATCGGCACGTACTGCTACACAGTCATGCCTCTCGGCTTAAAGAATGCTGGCGCCACATACCAAAGAGCCATGAGCATCATCTTTAGAGACCACTTACGCAAGACGGTGGAGTGCTACGTAGACGATGTAGCCGTTAAAAGCCGTAGCAAGGGAGACCATCTGCAGGATCTAAAGACGGTATTCGATCTAATGCGAACGCATAATTTGAAGATGAACCCCACGAAGTCCTTTCTGGGCGTATCCAGCGGGAAGTTCTTAGGCTTCATCATCACTGCCAAGGGTATCCATGTAGATCCCGAGAAAACAAAGGCGATCATGGAGATGGCTCCCCCGAGAAATCTCCGCGAACTTAGAGGCCTCCAAGGAAGGCTAGGTTACATCAGAAGGTTCATTTCCAACCTCTCCGGGCGATGTCGACCATTCACGTACCTCATGAAGAAAGGAGTCTCATTCGTATGGGACGAAGAATGCCAGCGTACTTTCGACAGCATCAAAGAATACTTATCAAATCCTCCAGTTTTGGTAGCCCCGGTTCCTGGAAAACCATTCCTGCTCTACGTACGGGCAATAGAACACTCCCTTGGTGCTTTGTTGGCACAAAACAACGATGCAGGCCATGAGCAAGCTATATATTACCTCAGTCGAATGATGATTGGGCCAGAACACCGATACACCACTGTGGAGAAGGAATGCCTCGCCCTGGTGTTCGCCATTCAAAAGACGCGGCACTACGTCACAGGGCAAACCATACATGTGATCTTCCGAGTCAACCCTCTCAGAGTCCTCATAACTAAACCAGGGGCACTCAGCTCTCGCCTCGCTACATGGGCAATATTGCTGTCCCCCTATCATATGATCTTTGTCCCGCAGAAGGCTGTCAAGGATCAAGCCCTGGCAGACTTCTTGGCAGCCCACCCAGGATCGGAGTCATCCAGAATATATGAAGAGATCCCAGATGAGGTCGCCGATTCGAATACAGCCACCCACGATAACATATGGCGGATGTTCTTCGATGGCGCTTCAAGAACCGGACCCAAGGGAAATATTGTCGTTGGGGTCGGAGTGGTATTGATTTCTCCTACTGGGCTGGTGATCAATCGCGCCTACTCCCTCACAGAACCCTGCTCTAACAATGTGGCCGAGTATAACGCTCTGGTCATTGGTCTCCAACTGGCAAGAGAGCTGGGGGTAGAATACCTTGAAGCGTACGGTGACTCCCAACTAATCGTCAATCAGATCCGGGGCTCATACGAGGTCCGCCATGAAGACATGATCCCCTACCATCAAATTGCGATCAACATTATCTCATCGTTTGAAGGATTCTTCATCGAGCATGTCCCCAGACTCCAAAATATCGAAGCCGATGCTCTAGCAGGCCTTGCCGCTTCTTTAGCAGTGCCAAACCAAGCTCATCATTCGGTTGACGTGATAGGCCATGAACTGGTCTGCCCCAAGAACAATGTTCAATTCGTGGCGAGTTATTCCGCCCAGACGGTCGACGAAGCACCAGACTGGAGACAGCCATTCGTCGACTTCATCGTCTATGACATCCTTCCACAGAACCCAAAGGAAGCCATTTCTGTCAGACGGCGTTCTCTCAGATTCTTCTACGATACAGAGACGAAGATGCTGTATCGCCGCTCCTATGACGGATTATTACTCCGGTGCCTGTCGAACGCAGAAGCCAAAGAAACCGTACGAGAAGCTCATAACGGTGTCTGCGGGGCCCATCAGCCCGGCCCAAAACTACAAGATCGCCTTCGCCGAATGGGCTACTACTGGCCCACGATGGTGGCAGACGCGATAGATTATGCAAGAAAGTACAAAGCTTGCCAAGTCCACGCGGACTTCATCCACCAATCATCCGAATTTTTACATCCGACGGTGGCGTCCTGGCCATTCGAAGCATGGGGAATGGACATCATTGGTCCAATCACCCCACCTTCCTCCCGAGGACATCGCTTCATACTTGCGATCACGGATTACTTCTCCAAATGGGCGGAAGCTGTCCCACTTACAGAAGTTAAGACTTCAAACATGATCAGCTTCCTTAAGCATCACGTCATCTACCGCTTTGGACTGCCCCGAAGGATCATCCATGATAATGGGCCGTAGTTTGCAAGCCACGCATTCTATCGGTTTTGCGTTAAACACCGTATTCAGAATATCGCCTCGACGCCGTACAACCCGGCAGCAAATGGGTTGGCAGAGGCGTTCAATAAAACAATTATCAAACTTCTCAAGAAGTTTGTCTCCTCCAACAAACGTGACTGGAACGAGAAGCTCGACGAGTACTTATGGGCTTATCGCACCACGGTCCGAACAGCCACCGAAAATACACCATTCTCCATGGTATACGGGAGTGAGGCAGTCCTCACCTTGGAGACCCAGATCCCCTCACTACGTGTCGCCCTCACACATCAATTAACGACAGACGACAACTACCAACGTCGCCTGCAAGAGTTAGAGGCCTTAGATGAAAAGCGCCTCCTAGCTCAGCAAAGGATCGAGCTGTACCAAGCACGCATCTCAGGAGCCTTCAACAAGAAGGTCAAAATTAGAACATTCCAGGTAGGCGATCTTGTTTTGGCAGTCCGGAGGCCAATGGTCATGACTCACAAGACCGCCGACAAATTCCAGCCAAAGTGGGAGGGCCCATTTATCATTAAGATGGTATTCTCCAACGGTGCTTACCGCCTCGCAAAGCAAAACGGAGACTTGCTCATGCTGCCCGTCAATAGCAAGTTCCTGAAGAAATATTATGTCTAAACGACATTCGCTACAAGATCATTGAGTCATGTACCCGCTGGTACCACTGAACTCACACCTACAACATTTCAGATTATCGAGTCATATGCCGGCTGGTGCCCCTGAACTCACCCCCACATTCCCTTTAGATTATCGAGTCATGTACCCGCTGGTGCCGCTGGACTCCCACTTTCTTAATATTTTAAATTACCGAGTTATGTACCCGATGGTGCCTCTGAACTCACATTCCGGTCACTCTTTCAGATAGTAAGTCACGTACGATTATACCTCTGAACTTTCTTCCTGGAAGAGATCCTCCTTCATGATCCACTACCCGTGCTCCCAGTGCACAAAAAAAGGGTAATCGATCCACAAATTTCCGAAAAAAATGGCCATATCCTCATTACCTCTGAGTCGTTTTCACTTCCACCAAAAACAAACCGCCCCCTCACATAGAACTTCCA
Source organism: Iris pallida (assembly GCA_029216955.1). Lineage (NCBI taxonomy): Eukaryota > Viridiplantae > Streptophyta > Magnoliopsida > Asparagales > Iridaceae > Iris > Iris pallida. The sequence continues at coordinate 8,474 of JANAVB010005237.1, forward strand.
CGTTCTCCTACCTCTGAGTCGTTCTATGTACCCCCTCTTCATTGAGCCCACTCCTGCCATGTCATCATTACCTCTGAGTGGGAAGGCTCCGTCGAAGAAACCTTCATGCTTGCCATGTCCACATTACCTCTGAGCAAGTATGTCGGTCTCCTTTCGACCTATTATCTGTACCCACAACCGGAGTACGACAAGGATAATAGGTCCACAAATGTCCGCTGTTGACCACGAATATCTTCCGTAAAACCTCCCCTGCCATGTCCTCATTACCTCTGAGCAGGAAGATTCCACGGTAAAATCCTCATGCTTGCCATGTCCTCATAACCTCTGAGCAAATATGTTGGTTTTTCTTTCGCCCTATTATCTGTATCCCGAACCAGGGTACGCCAAGGATAATAGGTCCACAAATATTCCTTTGCTAAGCTTCTTAGCATAAATCCACCACCCCACCATGCCCCGGGAGCCCAGCTGCTCTACGGCATTCGTTTTTCCTAGCACCGAGAACATCCATGACTACTTCGCCACGGCTGTTCCAGACATCCTGTCCAAACTTGTTATCCGTACCTAAAACCAAGGTACGCCTAGGATAACAGGTCCACAAATAATCCCCCAGCAAGTCCAATTTCACAGACGCCACAAGTACAAGAAAGAGATGATAAGTTGAAACATGCTCATTTATTCAAAATTCAACGTACTACTTCATTTGGGATCACATCCCTTACAAAAAAAGAGAAGAGAGAAAGCAAAGAAAACAGACAGCTGATCACTGCTCTGGGGCACATAACACCCTGAGATGGCCCGTCAGCAAAACAACCGACCGCTCGAACCTCTGGGAGGCTCGACGCTCCGCCTCGTGGGTCAGCACCGCCTCGTCCTCCAGGTGAGCGTGAGCCTGCCAGTTATCCTCAAATTTCTTAAAGGCCCGCTCCATGTTATCAGAAGATCAGAAAAACTTCTCGGCCTCCCGAACGATTGACGCCTGCTCCGCCTGAGCAGTCTCCAACTCTGACTCTAAGAAGGCTAATTCCCGCTGAAGTCCAAGAATACGCTCCTTCGTGTCAGCGATTCCACGAGAAGCAGACTCTTCCCGAGCACGACAAGCCTGACTCCTACGACCCAGCTAGTCATACAAAGCAGAGAACTTATCAAGGTCTCCCCGTACAACTGGCCCAGCCGTATCTTGGGCTAGCTTAATCCTATCCCGAGCAGCAAGAAGGAAGCCCCGCTCCCGTTCGATCGCAGCAGGCAAGCCCGCCTATCATATCGCCAGTAGTTGGGTCACAAGCTGATCAGCTTCTGTCAGCTTAGGTTCCAACAGTGCAGCCAATCCCACCCCACCAGGAAGGGACTTCAAGTTTACAATCTGACCCCGGGCACACTGGAGAGATAGAGAAAATGGGGTCCCCCGCTCCATGGCAGCGTCTACGCCCCTTTTTAAATGACGATAGAAGCTGTCGACCACGTCCTGCGTCACCTCGTCCAGAGTCTCCGTGGATGCCGGTATCAACGGGAGTGTGGCTGGCAGCACCGAAGAAGATGCAACAGAATCCGCCGCTCCTGCCACAAGAGAAACCAGCTCCGCACGGAAGGACGCTTGAACAGCGGCCAACTCCTCTTCGGCAGCCTGCAAAATTTGAATACTCGGCAGGGTCGAGAGGTCAGTCTCCGGAGCCGTATAATCTGCGAAGGATGAGGCAGAGACCATCGCCAACCCTATTCCCGTCAGCCTGGAGCTGGCAGGAGGCCCCTCGACATGGGACGGCAAAGAAGAGGGAACGCTCCTTTCTCCCATATCACGACAGGCCGAGCCTTCCCCAAGAACATCCACGGTAGGAAGTAAAGGGTCAGCACCTGCAGGGCCAAGGCAACCATGAATCGATTTGACCCGGAGAATATGTTGATAGAGCAAATAAGCCCCCTCACTAGTCAATATCTGGCTTATCTTACCAGCGGAGGAGTGTGAAGGCCGAGGTTCGCCTGCAGCCACCGCAGCCCCTTCACCAACAACCTCCGAGTCAGGTATAATAGCCTCTTCCGCCCTTGCATCCTCGGGAGAGGGTGCACCGAGATCGGCGTCGCCTTGCTGAAGTTCAGCGGTCTCGGAGACGAGCCCAAGGAAACCTTCGTCACCCCGGGTCGAGACCTCAGCAAACTAGGAGCTGTCAGCCGCCGCTGAAAGAGCCCCCGCAGAAAGGACCATGGCACACATGTCGCTAATCAAAGCAGCAAGGGCCGGAGCAACTTCAGGGATGGTAGACGATTCAGGAGAGGACGGTTTATCGGGCACCTACAAAGAAAAGTGATTAAGTCATATCTCTGAGAGAAAAGAAAACTACAACAAAGAGATGGCTACAACTTGATCTTACCCCCGGAGTAGCGTCTGTACCTTCACCCTTCTCGGTGATAAGTAATCCACGAGACCTAACAGTAGCTCTCTTCACGGAAAAGGTCGCTCTACTGTCAAAAGACTCGTATCTGACCCGTTTACGCGAGGGACCAGACACAGCTGAAGGTTGTTCTTCTCTCACTACTCCCTCTTGTGTAGTAAGCGATGGATCTTCCGCCGGTTCATCGGGTGGGGAAAGCGGTTGATCCGCTACTTCTTCACCCCCGCCAGAGAGGGAGCCTTCGCTATCATTATCATCCTCCTCCTCAGCCGACTCGGAAGGTTCTGATTCAGGGAGGGGAATCTGAAGTGCCAGTTGCTTTCTAGCCTTAGCCCCCTTGGGCTTCTCCTCTAAACCGGTACCTACGATGAAACTGGTACTCGGATCGAAGTTAACAGAAGGCTTGTTCGCCATAACATGATACAAAGCAGCCACGTACAAAATTTCCTTCGGTGCCTTAGCATCGGGAACCGAGAAGCTGGCCCGAGTATGATAAGCGTCATAATAATTCCACGCTCGGACGCCGTCAAGAATGCTGCCTTCAAAACCCAAACAAGGGTTGGGACAATCAAGGAACAACTGGCTATAACCAAATTGGCGGGAAAACCTACTAGGTAGGTAAGGCTCCAAGTACACATTATCCCGGTTGCGATAAACCAGATGCGCGGGGCGGATATTGCGCAACCAAACAAGCATATCCGGAGCTAGAAAATGAGAAGGCCCGGTACCGTCAAGATGTACCTTCCTCACTTCCTCATCAGAAAAAGGAGGAACAGACACAAAAAAGTCACACCCATCCACCCTCGCCAGCGCCCTCCGACAAGCTGGCATAGTGTTGTATTCCCAAGACCGACGATGGCATTTGAAAAGGAAAGCGTCTTTATCTGTAGCATCTTCCACTATCCCGGGTCCCATCAAAGACCTGTAATGCATTGCCAACCACCCCATCAAATAGTGGAAAGGCAGTTCTACGCGCTCAAAATCCAAAGTCTTCTTGCGAGCAATAACCTTGGACGAGAATGTTCGAAGACCATGGTGTATGCTGCACACCATAGCAGGAAGGAGGGCCAGTCTAACTCTGAATACTAGTTTAACGGCAGGGAGGATGAAATGACGACCAATCCTCTCGATAAAACCCGCTCCTCCCGAGACTACGCAGTTTCGTAGCCATATCATTAAAAATCCAGCCAGAAGCGCCTTCTCCGACATCTGTATGGTCCCGTAGTGAAAATAGCTAAGAGAGTCAGCTTGACTCCCGAATATGTCGCTCTTGGATCGCGACTTCTTAACACTTGACATCAGATCCCTTACCTCTCCATGCGTTCGAGGGGCTCGAGGAGCAACTTTGCCAGAAGGATCAACTCTAAAAAGATAATTAATCCAGGATGTGGTGTGGGGAGCGGTCCCCTCGGAGCTATCCGTCGTTTTTATAGCCATTTGATGACAAGCACTATGATGTCACAACAACTCCCGATACACCGCAACGGAACCTAGGAGTTGTCTGTCCAAGTCCTCGAACTCCTCATTCGACGGGGTATACACCTCGAAAGGCTCATTCCCCCAGGGAAGTTTGGAGACAGTATACATTTCATGAAAAGCAAGCCCCAACTCCCCTCTTGGTGCAAAGAACGTCCCCGTTCGCTGGCTATACATCTCCAAAAGCGCTACAAACAGTGGCTTATTGATAGGAAGCCCGTGACAAGTGCCCCGAATGGCCTGGTAAAGTCCCACCTCCCGCAAGAATGCTCCGTAGGTCTGCAAAACCCAAGTAGTCAACTGGGCCCAAATAGAGGTGGGGTTTATCCAGTTCGGCAGTGCCAGCCTACCAACGGGATAAGACTTCTTACGAACAAGCCGATTCAGGAAAGTATCAGCTTGAGTAAGTGTGAAGTTGGGACCGTATACATTTATGAAAGAGCCCGGGGCCAGACCCATCATGTACCGGAGGACGGAATCCTTACCAGCGTACGCTGACCGCATATTCGGATTATAATGGATGTTACCCATCAACATCCCTGATTGAGTGGGAGTTAAGTTACACACCATCTTCCTGTCCAGCAACACCATATTGAACCATGACAAAGGATAATGACGTTCCATGAGAGAAATATGGATTGCCACCCCATCCAAAGAAAAATCCCAGTTCTCGGAAATCTCTAAAACTCGGGGATTTTTGATGATTACAGCATCACCAAAAAGGAACAAAGGCTTCAGGTATTTTCCATCCAGCTTCCCAGTATTCATCATAGAACGGAGGTAATGGAGGGTCTGATTCTCAATGGCCTTCAACCTCTCCAAAGGCTCATCAGTAGGGAATTGATTCAACACATGCTTAATTAAGTCGTCAAGACGCACGCCCAGGGCGAATTGATTCGAACCCACTATAAGCTCCCCAGCAGGATTTACGGGTAGATTCACTGGAGAAAGACGAAAGAAACGAGGTTAGAAGATAGTCAAAAAATAGAAGCATTGGAAAGATCATCTGAGTCTATGCGGCTCGGGTCGTCACAGCCTCATGCGGCTCAGCATTAGATACGTCCATGCGGTTCGGTGCATCATAGCCTCATGCGGCTCCGAGTTAGCCGAGTCCATACAACTCAAATTCAGACGAGCTTATAGACCCATGCGGTTCAGGTTAGGCACGTCTACGAAGCCAGACTCATGCGAGCGGATACAGATACAAGCAAGCGAGTTTATGTGGTTCAAAAAGTGAGCAACGCTTATGCGGCCCAAATCGAAAACACATATGCGGCTCAGATCGAGTATAACAAGCTCATACGGCCCCATGGGGCGAAGGGCTTATGCGGTCACATCGATAAGCCCCGTACATGCGGCTTGTGCATAAAGTATGCAGCAGAGCCATGGCAACAGTTAGGGTTTTCAGACGACCCTTACCAGCAATAGGCGGGTGAACGTCGGAATGGATAGAACGCACAGCAGCCGACGGAGGAGTAACCACGTTCGTCGCTGCAGTCGTCGTAGAAGCAACCGCCTTACCCTTTGCGGCCTTCGACGCAGCAGCCTTCTTGGGAGCCATTGTCGATCGTTGAAGGAAGAAGACTAAGAGCAAAGGCGGCAACAGGGAATTCGAGCAAAGAGAGAAGGTAAAGAAACCCCCAAGAGACTAAAAGACTCTTATTTATAGGCAAAAGAGACCCATAAAATAAACAAACGTCTCGGATTACGCCTCGGATTATGTGCCACCTCAAAAGATAAAAGGCAAAAATGCTTCGGTCAAGGCAAAACCGACCCTTGGGATCCTCCCCCAAAAGACGGCGTTAATTCAAAACGAATCAAGAGCATTTAATGAAGATTTGCACACGCAGTCAAGACACGTGGCAAAGAGCCTATGCGGCCAGATGAGTCTATGCGACTGAGACACTTATGCGGTATGAACGGGGCCATGCTTCTTATTCAAAGTGTTTCAATTTTGCAAATTGAAAACTTTGAAGGGGGTCCGGTAGAAGCATAGAAAATATCAGAGTAATGGTCCATGCGGCTCTGGGAAGAAGCCCATGCGGCTCATACAGGAGCTGCCTTACGCGATTCAAAGAAGACTCTCAGTCTCATGCGGCTCGGGAGTGTATGCGATTTAGCAGGAATATGCGGCCCGATCGACGCCACATCCCCCCTTGGGATCCTTCCCTACAGCTGGCTATTTGAGTAGTGGCCTCATTTAATGCCCTGACACGACTCGACGACCGTGACGGCTCTAACATAAAGCGTCATAATGGTTCTGCCATAATGACAGACTCTTCGGGAAAAGAAGAAAATCTCTGACCCGATCCGACAGAAGTCCTAGATTGCCACGTGGCACGTCTCATGCGGCTTAAATGGGGAACAGCTTCATGCGGCTCACTAAGAAGTCACCCTATATGGCCAGCAGAAATCAGCCATATACGGCCCACCGAGAACCCAGTCCCTGCGGCTCAATACAACGCTAGCTTATACGGCTCGTAGAGATTATGCACATGCGGCTCATTGAGAGTTCATCCCCTGCGGCTCAATAAAGAACTGTCCCATGCGGCTCATGAAGATTATCTCCCTGTGGTTCAAGTCTTGCCTATCCCATGCGGCTCTGGCAGGACCCACAATTAAAACACGTGGCATCGGATCAATCAAGGATTTAACCGAATCCCAACAAATATATTTGACATCATCATCATAATTAATGAGATCAGGGCATATCATTTATCATCAAGCCAATGGGACACATGGCTAGCAATCGGACATTAGTATAATCAATCATGAAGATTTAAAGCAGTTAACATTAATTGCTCACAAGATTCGGTGTTATCTGCATTAATGGCCTAGATTCATTGTAATCAGGATCAAGGGTTCAGATAGATTGAAGGAGCGCCAACATTCCAAACAAATGATCATTAGCAAACCCTAATGATCACCCCCCACTCCTATAAATAGCCAGCATCATTTCTTTACACAGACCCCCGACAACAAAAGAATAAAAAAAAAGAGAGACAAATATACAGAGAGAGTTCCCCCCTTTTCGATAACCACAGAGAGAGAGAAGCCAGGAGAGCAACACGAGGAGAGCAAAAAGGGCATTTCTTCGTCCACGCCAAGCAGATCTTCCACGAGCCAATGCTGCATACCGATCGTCCAAGGAGTAAGGTAGAGCGGCCGTCGCTTTCCCGAGCCTCTATCGACACCCCCCAGAATCAAAAATAAACAATTGTACTTAGACTGCCGTACCTAGGTTTTCGTCCCTAGGCTTTCTTTGTACAAGCGAGTCTGTAACGTGAAGTAAAAGTCCGGTCCTCCGATAATTGTTCTGTTCTTTTATATTTCATGGCAGACACTTACGTGAATCACGAATTTAGAGAAAGCTTCAGATTTCTGATCAGTAATTTGGCGGCAGAGAATAGTTGATATATATAGGCTATGACAGGGTCCATGAGGAGAAATTAGGATTAGACCTCTTAACGGATCTGGATATCCCGTGTTCAGCCCGACCACTCAATCCATACCCATTAACAATAGCTCGGTCCACTAATGAGCTATTATTGTACTACTTCCCTAATTCCAAATTATGTTTGTGGGTTCCTTTTATTATATGCTCGTTTGGCTTCCCATGTTAAGATATCGAATGTCCGTCGATCAAATTAAGTTACTAACAACTATATTGATTCGACATCTTTTATCCCTAAGTAGTACCACTCAACTTTATTTGTCATATCAGATATAATCCACCTACAGGGTTTACTTGACAATCCTTATGAGCTCCTTAAGGGTACATCATCAACCCGATGTATCGGGACATGGATTCCATTTATAATCAACAACCCATCATACATACAATGTTATTACCCAATTCATAGAGGTTGTTGACCTATAATGAATCTCACTCTTTCATGAGTCAAAGTAATGCATACTGCATATACATGTCTGTTACTATATCCTGATTAAGATCACAAGCATCCATAATAACATAGGTGTTTGTTCACTTATGTAGTCAGTAAAAAGAAAACAACTTCAAGTGGTCCTATTTAATACATACAAAGTGTACTAGTGTAAACCTATAGTCAATATAGACTGATACCAGATTACACTACAACCTTTCCAATAGATTATTCAAGTCAATCTAGGTTGTGAACTATTTATATACTCCATAGGAAACTGATAATAAGATCTTATGTGTGACAACACACACCATATTATCTACAATATAGAATACCAGACATTTGCATTAACACTTGCAACAAATATAATATGCAAACATTTGCCCATATGATTCTCATTCAAAATTTAAGGAAATAGGGTTACTACAAAAGTGATGCTTTTAGTATATAACCCTAACACATTATACACCACTCAGAAAAAGTTTTATCATCGAAACTTACTGAGTACCTACCTACTCATCGACTTATCACTTGATTCAATATCCAATGGTTCTTGCAAACACTCTGCCTATGAGTTCCTTCAATCAGAGCCACGCTCGTGCCTTATATATTTTTTTACCTCGAACAACTATATCTCAAACTTGGCATAACTTATACTTGTCGCACACGGATAACTTAGTTCTAGGACAAACCACGCGCTCAGTCAAAATTCAAGTTCATTTCGATTCCAACGATCGTACAACCATCAATATTTTCTTTGAAACAAACAATTTCAAGATCATCGATACTTTCCTGTTCCTTTAGTCTCATTTGAATTCAACGTATCACTTCGTTGGATCATACACATATTTAGTGCATCCCTAAAATACATGCATTTCAACCAAGCCTTGCGATAGAGAATTTGCCATTACCACTCGAGTCGGATCGTGCACATATTCAAGGCGTCCCTGAAATATATGCATTTTAGCCAAGCCTTGTGAGTGGTGTCTCCACATAATCAAATCATTCTATCCAACAATACTACTATGCAATTCTATCAATCCTCAAGAGTAATCGTACCGATGCTACCTCTCAAAATAGGGACGTCTTGCATAACCGCTAGGCTATCTCTCCAGGCTAAAGTCAACGTCAGTATTGGAATCACCGTTTCTAAAACATAATACAAACACTAATCCTAATCCTAAGGTCAAACCAAAGTTGATAGTATGGGACTTTCTACACAAGCTCGTATCACTCTGATTTCTAAACTTCAAGCATGGATTTCTTCTATTCATACTTGTAACGTTCAGTCCATAGGGTCCGAGTCTTTCAGCAAAGCCATCCTACGGTAAGTTTTGCTCAACCCATTCCTACGCATATCAATATCGTATGTCCAAACTAGCAATTTGTGTAGTCTATCTCTTCGAACATTTTTAATATAATCCACCTATCCATCTTATCTAAGTCAAGTACATCACGACACGATTTGTCACTAAACCATAATTCTCATACCATATTTCCTAAGTCGTTTAACATAATTTACATAGTCGATCACAAGGTCGTCTAGCATAACAATATGTTACGTCCCTATCTCCTCCAAGTACGTTATCCATGCTGGACATGAAATCACCATACCAACACTCCCGCAGGATAATCGTCCTCATCGGAACGTAACTCTTGCTTTGAGTATAGACTAATTCCTTCTCGATACGCATATTGGGTCTACTCAATCCTCAACTTATATATCGCACAAGTTTAAACAATACTCAAATTCACCTTCGTATCAAACCACAAGTCAAAATAATCCAATTGCCACGCCCTATTCTTCCACAAGTTTGATCATCCCTGCTGGACATGAATCACCATGCCAGCTCTCCAATGGAATGATTGCCCCAAATCTGACGTGACGTATGTGCGAGGCTGGAGTTGCGCTCGCACAATACATGAATTTGAATATTATGGTTATCATCGAAACAATCAAGACACTTTTGTTTTCATCTAAGTAATATATCAATCCTCAATACATTTATCATCAAATCCGTCAATATTTTTGATTCGTATAGTCTGAGTACTATTCATTCCTTTAAACTTCAAGTTTATCTTATTAAGTCATCCAATCATTCATCACTATCAAATCCCAAGTATAGCATCCATCTGTATAATAATATTTTACACGATCATCATTTCTCGAATCAGAGTACCCCCATGTTATCGTACATCGATCTTTGATATGCCTCAATACCATCGATGATATACATAACCCGACGATCTTCCTTTGCAAGGAACTCCGAGTCGTGTAACTGATGCTGTCATCCAAACTGGATATACCACAATCTCTTCGACATTTAAGATTAATTTCGATCATTATCTCTCGAACTAGTTACATGATCAATTCTTTCAAATCCAATATCACGTATGTCCATCTGTCTATCTTACGTCATCGAGAGAAATATTTTCTCATATTGTATCATTCTTATCACGCCCCAGTACCAAAATACGGGGACGGACGTAGGCCAGCTACACCATATAAGGTACGAATACGCTTTACGGCGATGACGGCTGTCAAGTCTTGCTAGGTATCCTAGCATACAATCAATCTATGGCCTAAATCCGATCTCATGTCCACAGGCAAATCATAATGAAACAACATCAAGAGAGATAATCATATGGAAAGCAGGGAATACTCATATAAAAATTAGAAATCTACAATACAGAATAATAATATAGACTAGTATACCTTCCCACAGTTCCTAGCATGGTCGGGAACTGAAGCACATCCTCCAAGTCGAGTCTGGAAGATCCACAGGGTCGGTCTCAGGCAATCTGAGAATAATCCAGGGTTGGTCAGGCCAACCGCAGCAAGTACCAGAAAGGAAGGCTCAAGGACGGGCGAAGAAAACCAGCAGGATAAAATATGACAGAAATAGCATCTAAAAGCAGTAAATAAGGTAAGGGATCGTGCGGTACCAACGCACGATTACAGAATATAAGACAGCAATCCAACTACTAATACGTAAGTAACCAACAATCATCACGGTCATCCTAACGTCCACTAATGCTTGCATTGCCAACTGGGACTCGTAGTCTGTCATCGGAACAGTAACTCACCCCTACATCAAACAAGAACAAGGGAATGAATTACCGCACCGGGACAGCGTTACGTGCCAGCCATCTTAGCAAGCAACAAGCCATACAATTATATAAATAAGCGGCCACTCAAATGCCTACGGCTGTCTATGTGGAGGTTGGGTTACCCCAACAATGCAATATAGGAATCCTCAGATCATGCCGTCCCAGCAGGGCTAGCGAGGCCAAGTATAGCATGTAAGAAGAGCACCGATCCCTCGTAAGGCCACCGGGCTTGCATGTCACCACCGGTCCCTCGTAAGGCTACCGTGCCGAGCATGCCATGTATATAATGTATAGTACATAAGTAGCCGGATATTGCCATCTACTAGAACGATTGGTAACAATATCCGTGGCGGCCAGCCTGCAGGTCATGACTAATATCTGGGATAAGGCTGGTAATACACGATCTCGGGATTCTGTTCCCCCCCAATGCTTCTACCAGTTTAAATTGCCTAGATTAAACATACATTTATCCAGAATCACATGCCGTGGTCACATGATCATCCTCCTAGATGTCGTACCTCAGTACGAGAATGCTAAGTAAGAATCAACCTCGGCACCTATAATCCCAGTTGTGATCCATCCTTAGTGTTATGCAACAAACAAGCAAGCAATCCTAACCACGCTAAGACTATAGGCCAACTACTAGATACCCGTGCAGGTAATCATATAATATAGCTAGAATATCAAGATGGCGTCGTAATGCCATACAATCATGGAAGTAGCACCTCAAAGTGCCAATAGACAAAGGGCACCGCAGTACAAGGTCAGGGCCAGTACCTCAAAGGATAACTAGAATTATAGCACAGATACAGGTAGTCAGGTCTGGGACAAGGCCAAATCTGTTAGTCACAAGAAGTCATCTGCCCACATCGTGGCATGGATATCAGGTCAAGTACAAGACCAGAACCTCTACTATAATAACATCTCAAGCATATATGGGAGCCTACAGCTCCAATCATCAAGTCGGTCCATCCACCAGATCAATCTAGCAAGTGTCTCCACTCCATGATGGAGTTAATATCACGTCAATAAAGACAACCACCAAATACCAAGCTCATCCCCTAACAATGCTAGGCCCTCTGACTCACAAGAATCCTCCAAGTCGATGATCACAAGCCACTAGAAAACAAGCCCCCCTCAATTACCGAGACATAGCAATCAAACCATGTTCGCCAACTACCGAAATACACAAAGGTACCCAGTTTTGGGCGTTTGGGAAGTCGAGTAAAAAAATCATATAATAATACCCTCGATATTCTCCTCGTTCCACGAGACACTCGCACCCGTATCAAAATCAAAAAAGTCCTCAAAGACATATCTGATCAAATTAGAACATCACCAAAGAACTAGCAACACTATCTAAGAATCCACTTAGTCTACCATAATCACTATCTAAATATCATATCTCCTCATAGTCAATCCTCGAACAAGATCATAATCCCAACACATGGGTCAACACTGATCAACGCCGTCGAAAGATGGCAAGGATTGTGTGAACCACTCTGGATCAGATCCACAACCCTTAAACCAAACAAGGACCAGGGTTGCAGATCTTCACCCGAGTAGAACCGCTCTCCTTACACAATCCGGCGGACAAGACAGATAATGGAATAACAACTAAACTAGAACACTATCTAAAAAGAAGGGTCACAGGTTAAGAGTCCAATGAGTGATACCGTCGAAAAGGCAAGGATTGCGTGAACCACTATGGATCAGATCCACAACCCTTAAACCAAACAAGGACCAGGGTTGCAGACCTTCACCCGAGTAGAACCGCTCTCCTTACACAATTCGGCGGACAAGACATGTCAAGACGCTAGGTGAATAATCTAGTCGGGAGTCTACCTAGCAGGCAATGGGATCAGGAACACTATACCAAGATGAATATGCATGAATCCAGCCCAACAAACCAAAGGAATGGTTCTGCCTAATCCTTCGAACCAAATTCCTAACTGGAAATTCTGGAAAAATTCGGCAGAGTCTCCTTTGTAATCTGGATGGGAGCACCCTACGAATTGGTGCTAAAACCACTCGGCACAACCCGCCGCAGAATTACAGAATCGCGGCTAAGAACACTAAGTCTCAGCTACCAGCAGCACTACGATGTGTACTGGAAACAAATCGATAGCCGAGAACACTAAGTCTCGGCCTCCAGTAGCACTACGATGCGTACTGGAAACCAATCGTACCTGAGACCACTAAGTCCCGGCCTCCAGCAGCGCTACAATGCGTACTGGGTGCTGTTTGCCATTGATTGTAAAAGAACAGAACAATTATCGGAGGACTGAACTTAGACTCACAATACAAACTCGCTCGTACAAAGAAAGCATAAGAACGAAAACCTAGGTACAGCAGACTAAGTACGATTATTTATTTTTGATTCTGGGGGGTGACGATAAAGGCTCGGGAAAGCGACGACCGCTCTGCCTTACTCCTTGGACGATCAGTATGCAGCCTTGGCTCGGGGAAGATCTGCTCGACGTTGATGAAGAAATGCTCTTCTCGGATTGCTCCCCTGGCTTCTCTCTCTCTGTGATTATCAAGAAAAAGGGGGAGCTCTCTCTGTGTAGATCTCTCTCTTCTTATTTTTTTATTCTTTTGTTGCCAACCTTTTTTTACAAGGGAATAATACTGGCTATTTATAAGAGTGGGGGTGATCATTAGGGTTTGCTAATGATTATCTGTTTAGAATGTCGGCGCTCCTTCATTCTATCTGAACCCTTGATCCTGATTATAGTGAATCTCGACCATTAATGCGGATAGCATCGTATCTCATGAGCAATTAATGCTAGCTGCTTTAAATCCTTGTGATTGATTATGCCAATGTCTGATTGCTCGCCACGTGTCCCATTAGCTTGATGATAAATGATATGTCCTGATCTCAGTAATTATGACGATGATGTCAAATATATTTGTTGAGATTCGGTTAAATCTCTTATTGATTCCATGCCACGTGTCTTAATTGTGAGTCCTGTCAGAGCCGCTTAGGATTGACGATCTTCGAACCGCAGAGAGATACTCTTTGTAAGCCGCATAGGACGATGCTTCATCGAGCTGCATATGCGTAATCTTTGTGAGCCGCATGAGCTGGCGTTGTATTGGGCCGCAGGAAATGTGTTCCCAGGGAGCCGCATGAGCTAGCGTTGTATCGAACCGCATGGAACGGGTTCTCAGGGAGCCGCATATGACTGATTGCCACGTGGCAATCTGGGACTTCTGACGGATTTGGTCAGAGATTTTCTTCTTTTTCCGAGGAGTCAGTCATTATGGGAAAGCCATTATGAAACTTTATGTCAGGGCCGCCACAGTGAATCGTGCTGGAGCAATAAATGAGGCCACTACTCAAACGACCAGCTGTAGGAAAGGATCGCACCTGGCGTCCATTGAGCCGCATATGCCTTGCTGAACCGCATACTCTCCCGAGCAGCAGGCGATTGAGAGTCTTCTTTGAACCGCATAGGGCCGCTCCTGTGCGAGCCGCATAAGCTTCTTACTCAGAGCCGCATGGATCATTATTCTAATATTTTCCATGCTTCTACAGGACCCCCTTCAAAGTTTTCAATTTGTAAAAATTGGAATACTTTGAACAAGAAGCATGGCCCCGTTCATGTCGCATAGGATTTTTCTGTCTGCTTGAGCTTCCTAGCCGTATAAGTGCCTTAGCCGCATAAATTCATCTGGCCGCATAAACTTGTTGCCACGTGTCCTGAACACGTGTGTAAATCTTCATTAAGTACCTTTGATTTGATTTAACGCCACCTTTTGGGGGAGGATCCCAAGAGTCGGTTTTGCCTTGACCGAAGCGTTTTGCCTTTATTCTTTGGTGGCGGCGCATAATCCGAGGCGTACTCCGAGACGTTTGTTCGTTTCGTGGGTCTCTTTTGCCTATAAATAGGAGTCTTTTAGCCTCTTGGGGCTTTTCTTTACCTTCTCTCTTTGCTCTGATTCTCTATTTGCCGTCTTTGCTCTTCGTCTTCTTCCTTTAACAATCGATAATGGCTCCCAAGAAAGCTGCAGCATCGAAGGCCGCTAAGGGTAAAGCAGTTGCTTCTACGGCGACTGCGGCGGCGAACGTGGTCGCCCCTTCGCCGATCATTGCGCACTCCATCCATCCCGATGTCCACCCGTCTATCGCTGGTAAGAGATCGTCTGAAAACCCTAACTGTCGCCATGGCTCTGCTGCATACTTTATGCACAAGCCACGTATACGGGGCTTTATCGATGGGACTGTATGAGCCCTTCGTCTTATGGGGCCGCATGAACTTGTTATACTCGATCTGAGTTTGCATACGTGTTTTTGATTTGGGCCGCATAATCGTTGCTCACTTTTTTTGAACTGCAGAAATTCGTCTGCTCACGTCATCTCGCATGAATCTGACTCTGTAGGCGTGCTTAACTTGAACCGCATGGATCTATAAGTTCGTTCGGACTTCAATTGTATGAACTCGGCTAACTCGGAGCCGCATGAGGCTATGATGCACTGAACCGTATATACGTATCTAATGCTGAGCCGCATAAAGCTGTAACGAGCCGAGCCGCATAGGCTCAGATGACCTTTCCAATGCTTCTGTTTTTTTGACTACCTTCTAACCTCGTTTCTTTCGTATTTTTCCAGTGAACTTGCCCGTAAATCCTGCTGGGGAGCTTATAGTGGGTTCGAATCAATTCGCCCTGGGCGTGTGTCTTGACGACTTAATTAGGCATGTATCGAATCAGTTCCCTACTGATGAGCCTTCGGAGAGGTTGAAGGCTATTGAGAATCAAACCCTTCATTACCTCTGTTCCATGATGAATACTGGGAAGCTGGATGGAAAATACCTGAAGCCTTTATTCCTTTTTGGTGATGCTTTAACCATCAAGAATCCTCGGGTCTTAGAGATTTCTGAGAACTGGGATTTTTCTTTGGATGGGGTGGCAATCCATATTCCTCTCATGGAACGTCATTATCCTTTGTCATGGTTCAATATGGTGTTGCTGGACCGGAAGATGGTGTGTAACCTAACTCCCACTCAATCAGGGATGTTGATGGGCAACATCCATTATAATCCGAATATGAAGTCAGCGTATGCAGGTAAGGATTCCGTCCTCCGGTATATGATGGGTCTGGCCCCGGACTCTTTTATGAATGTATACGATCCCAATTTCATACTTACTCAAGCTGATACTTTCCTGAATCGACTTGTTCGCAAGAAGTCTTATCCTGTTGGTAGGCTGGCACAGCCGAACTGGATAAACCCCACCTCTACGTGGGCCCAGTTGACTGCTTGGGTTCTACAGACTTATGGAGCATTCTTGCGGGAGGTGTGGCTTTACCATGCCATTCGGGGCACTTGTCACGGGCTTTCTATTAATAAACTACTGTTCGTAGCGCTCTTGGAGATGTACAGCCAGCAAACGGGGACATTCTTTACACCAGTAGGGGAACTGGGGCTTGCTCTTCACGAAATGTATACTGTCTCTAAACTTCCATGGGGGAATGAGCCTTTCGAGGTGTATACCCCGTCGAATGAGGAGTTCGAGGCCTTCGACAGGCAACTCTCGGGTTTTGTTGCGGTGTATCGGGAGTTGTTGTGCCACCATAGTGCTTGTCATCAAATGGCTATAAAAACGACGGATAGCTCTGAGGGGACCGCTCCCCATACCACATCCTGGATTAATTATCTCTTTAGGGTTGATCCTTCTGGTAAAGTTACTCCCCGAGCCCCTCGAACGCATGCAGAGGTAAGGGATCTGATGTCTAATGTCAAAAAGTCGCGATCCAAGAGCGATATATTCGGGAGTGAAGCTGACTCTCTTAGTTATTTTTACTACGGGACCATACAGCTGTCGGAGAAGGCGCTTCTGGCTGGATTTTTGATGATATGGCTACGGAACTGCGTAGTCTCAGGCGGAGCGGGCTCTATCGAGAGGATTGGTCATTATTTCATCCTCCCTGCCGTTAAGCTAGTATTCGGAGTTAGGCTGGCCCTCCTTCCTGCTATGGTATGCAGCATACATCATGGTCTGTGGACATTCTCGTCCAAGGTTATTAATCGCAAGAAGACTTTGGATTTTGAGCTCGTAGAACTGCCCTTTCACTACCTAATGGGGTGGTTGGCGATGCACTATAAGTCTTTGCTGGGACCTGGGATAGCGGAAGATGCTACGGCCGAGAATGCTTTCCTCTTCAAATACCATCACCGGTCTTAGAAATGCAACACTATGCCAGCTTATCGGAGGGAGTTGGCGAGAGTGGATGGGTGTGATCTCTTTGTGTCTGTTCCTCCTTTTTTTGATAAGGAAGTGAGGAAGGTACACCTTGATGGTACTGGACCTTCTCATTTTGTGTCTCCGGATATGCTTGCTTGGTTGCGCAATATCCGCCCCGCGCATCTGGTTTATCGCAACCGGGATAATATGTACTTGGAGCCCTACCTATCCAGTAGGTTTTCCCGTCAATTTGGTTATAGCCAGTTGTTCCTTGATTGTCCCAACCCTTGTTTGGGTTTTGAAGGTAGCGTTCTTGACGGCGTCCGAGCGTGGAATTATTATGACGCTTATCATACTCGGGCCAGCTTCTCGGTTCCCGATGCCAAGGCGCCGAGGGAAATTTTGTACGTGGCCGCTTTGTATCACGTTATGGCGAACAAGCCTCTTGTTAACTTCGATCCGAGTACCAGCTTCATCGTAGGTACTGGTTTAGAGGAGAAGCCTAAGGGGGCTAAGGCTAGAAAGTAACTGGCGCTCCAGATTCCTCTCCCTGAATCAGAACCTTCCGAGTCGGCTGAGGAGAAGGATGATAGCAAAGACTTCCTTTCTGGTGGGGATGAAGAAGTGGCGGATCAACCGCTTCTCCCACTTGATGAACCGGCGGAAGATCCGCCGCTTACTACACAAGAGGGAGCAGTGAGAGAAGAACACCCTTCAGCTGTATCTGGTCCCTCGCGTAAACGGGTCAGATACGAATCTCCTGACAGTAGAGCGACCTTTTCCGTGAAGAGAGCTGCTGTTAGGTCTCGTGGGATACCTATTACCGAGAAGGGTGAAGGTGCAGACGATGTTCCGGAGGTAAGTCCAAGTCGGAGTTCTATCTTTGTTGTAGCTTTCTTTCCTCTCAGGGATATGACTTAATCATTTTTCTTTGTAGGCGTCTGACGAACCAGGCTCTCCTGAACCATCTGCTGCCTCAGTAGTTGATCCGGCCCTTGCCGTTTTGATTAGCGACATGTGTGCCGCGGTCCTCTCTGCGGGGGCTCTCTCAGCGGCGGCTAAGGACTCCCAAGCTGCTGAGGCCCCAGCCCGGGGTGACGAAAGTTTCCTTGGGCCCGTCTCCAAGATTTCTGAACTTCAGCGAGATGACGCCATCCTCGGTGCATCCCCTCCCGAGGATGCAAAGGCGGATGAGTCTTTTATTCCTGACTCGGAGGCTATTGGTGAAGAGATTGTGATGGCTGTAGGCGAACCTCAGCCTCCATACTCCTCCACTGGTAAGCTGAGCCACATATTGACCACCGAGGGGGCTTATTTGCTCTATCAGCATATCCTTCGGGTCAAGTCGATTCATGGTTGCCTTGGCCGTGCAGGTCCTGACCCTTTATCTCCGCCGCTGATGTTCTTGGGGAAGGCCCGGTCTACCGTGATCAGGGGGAAAGGAGCGTTTCCTCCCCTTTGTCATTGCATGTTGAGGGACATCCTGCCTGCTCTGGGCAGATGGGGATGGAGTTGGTGCTGGCCCCGGCCTCGTCTTCGGCTGCTTATACGGCTCCGGAGATTGACTTCTCGACCCTGCCGAGCATCCAAATTCTGCGGGCCGCTGAAGAGGAATTGATCGATGTTCAAGCGTCTTTTCGTGCGGAGTTGGTTTCTCTTGTGGCGGGAGCGGCAGATTCCGTCGCGTCTTCTTCCGTACTACCAGCCACACTCCCGTTGACACCGGTTTCCTCGGAGGCTCTGAACGAGGTGACGCAGGATGTGGTTGACAGCTTCTATCGCCACTTAGGGAGGGGTGTAAATGCTGCCGTGGAATGGGGGGTCCCTTTTTCTCTGTCTTTACGGGGAGCTCGGGGCCAAATTGACACTCTGAAGGGTCTTCCTGGCGGGCTGGGGTTAGCAGCGCTCTTGGAGCCTAAGTTGACAGAGGCTGACCAGCTTGTGACCCAACTGCTGGCAGTGCGGCAGGCTGGCTTGCCTGCCGCGACTGAACGAGAGCGGAGCTTCCTGGTTGCTGCTAGGGACAGGATTAAGCTCGCTCGAGAAACTGCCGGACCGGCTGTGCAGGGGGACCT
The DNA here is from genome assembly GCA_029216955.1 of Iris pallida. NCBI lineage: Eukaryota > Viridiplantae > Streptophyta > Magnoliopsida > Asparagales > Iridaceae > Iris > Iris pallida. Next base: position 27,593 of record JANAVB010005237.1, read on the forward strand.
TGACAAGTTCTCCGTCTCTTATGACCAACTGGGTCGTCGGAGTCAGGCTTGTAGAGCCCGGGAAGAATCTGCCTTTCGTGGAGTAGCTGATACGAAGGAGCGGATTCTCGCACTCCAGAAGGAGTTGGTCTTCTTAGAGTCAGAGCGGGAGGCTGCTCGTGCAGAACAAGAGTTGATTGCTCGAGAGGCCGAGAGGATTTCCCGATCCTCTGTCAACCTGGAGCGGGCCTTCAAGAAGTTTGAGGACAACTGGCGAGCCCATGCTCATCTGGAGGATGCGGCGGTGTTGAATCAGGAAGCGGAGCGCCGAGCCAGACAGAAGCTTGAGCGGTCGGTTGCCTTGATAAAGGATCGTCTTACGGCGTTATGTGTTCCAGAGCAGTGATCGGCTTTCTGTCTTCTTCTTCTTCTCTCTTTCTCTTTTTTTTTTTAATTTTTGCAAGGGGGTGTGATCCCTGCTGATGTAGCCCTTTGATTTTTGAATAAATGAGCATGTTTCAACTCATCTTTTCTTTCTTGCACTTGCGGTGTTTATGGAATTTGGACTTGCTAGGGGATTTATTTGTGGACCTGTTATCCTAGGTGTACCTTGGTTTTAGGTACGGATAACAGTTTAGATAGGATGTCCGGGACAGCCACGGCAAAGTGGTCATGGATGTTCTCGGTACTGGGGGAAGGAATGCCGTAGAGCAGCTGGGCTCCCGGGGCATGGTAAGATGGTGGATTTATGCTAAGAAGCTTAGCGAATGAATATTTGTGGACCTGTTACCCTTGGCGTACCCTAGTTCAGGATGCGGATAATGGGGTAAAAGGGAACCGATCATATTTGCTCAGAGGTTATGATGACATGGCAAACATGAAGGTTTTATCGTGAAATCTTCCTGCTCAGCGGTAATGAGAACATGGCAGGAGAGACTTTACGGAAGCTATTTGTGGTCAACAGAGGACATTTGTGGTCAACAGAGGACATTTGTGGTCAACAGAGGACATTTGTGGTAAACAGGGGACATTTGTGGACCTATTATCCTTGTCGTACTCCGATTGTAGGTACATATAATAGGTTAAAAGAGGACCGACATACTTGCTCAGAGGTAATGTGGACATGGCAAATATGACGATTTCTTCGACGGAGCCTTCCCACTCAGAGGTAATAAGGACATGGCAGGAGTGGGCTCAATGAAGATTGGGTACATAGAACGACTCAGAGGTAGGAGAACGTGGAAGTTCTATGCGAGGGGGCGGTTTGTTTTTGGTGGAAGTGAAGACGACTCAGAGGTAATAAGGACATGGTCGTTTCGGAAATTGGTGGATCGACTACCCTTTTTATGCATTGGGAGTACGGGTAGTGAATCCTGAGGGAGGATCTCTGCCAGGAAGAAAGTTCAGAGGTATAATCTTACTTGACTTACTATCTGAAAGAGTGACCGGAATGTAAGTTCAGAGGCACCAGCTGGTACATAACTTGGTAATTTGGACTATTGAGGGAGTGAGAGTTCAGCGGCACCAGCGGGTGCATGGCTCGATAATCTGAAATAGGGTGGATGAGAGTTCAGTGGTACTAAAGGGGTACATGACTCGATAATATGGAGAATGATGGATGAAAGTTCAGTGGTACTAAAGGAGTACATGACTCGATAATCTGGAGAATGATGGATAAGAGTTCAGTGGTACTAAAGGAGTACATGACTCGATAATCTGGAGAATGATGTTTAAACATAGTATTTCTTCAGGAACTTGCCGTTGACGGGCAACATGAGCAAATCTTCGTTCTGCTTAGCGAGGCGATAGGCGCCGTTGGAGAACACGGTCTCGATGACAAATGGACCTTCCCATTTTGGCTGGAACTTACCGGTGGTCTTGTGAGTCATGACCGTCGGCCTCCGGACTGCCAGAACAAGATCGCCTACTTGGAATGTTCTGATTTTAACTTTCTTGTTGAAGGCTCCTGAGATGCGTGCTTGGTATAGGTCGATCCTTTGCTGAGCTAGGAGGCGCTTTTCATCTAAAGCCTCCAACTTTTGTAGTCGTCGTCAGTAGTTATCATCCATCGTCAATTGATAAGTGAGGGCGACGTGGAGTGAGGGGATCTGAGTCTCCAAAGGGAGGACTGTCTCGCTCCCATACACCAGAGAGAATGGTGTATTCCCGGTGGCTGTTCGAACCGTGGTACGATAAGCCCATAAGCACTCGCCGAGCTTCTCGTTCCAGTCGCGATTGTTGGAGGAGACGAACTTCTTGAGGAGCTTGATGATTGTTTTGTTGAATGCCTCTGCCAACCCGTTTGCTGCCGGGTTGTATGGTATCAAAGCGACATTCTGAATGCGGTGCTTATCGAAGAATCGATAGAATGCATGGATTATAAACTGTAGACCATTATCATGGATGATTCTTCGTGGTAGTCCGAAGCGGGTAGATAACGTGATGCTTAAGGAAGCTGATCACGTTTGAAGTTTTAACTTCTGCGAGTGGGACAGCTTCCGCCCATTTGGAGAAATAATCAGTGATCGCAAGTATGAAGCGATGTCCTTGGGAGGAAGGTGGGGTGATTGGACCAATGATATCCATTCCCCATGCTTCGAATGGCCAGGACGCCACTGTCGGATGTAGAAATTCGGATTGTCGGTGAATGAAGTCTGCGTGGACTTGGCAGGCCTTGCATTTTCTGGCATAATCTATCGCATCTGCCACCATCATGGGCCAGTAGTAGCCCATCCGGCGAAGGGGATCCTGTAGCTTAGGGCCGGGTTGATGGGCCCTACAGACACCGTCGTGAGCTTCTCGTACAGCTTCTGTAGCTTCCGCGTTCGACAAGCACCGGAGCAATAATCCGTCGTAGGAGCGGCGATACAATATTTTTGTCTCTGTATCGTAGAAGAATCTGAGAGAACGCCGTCTGATAGAGGTAGCTTCCTTTGGATTCTCTGGGAGGATGTCGTATACGACGAAGTCGATGAACGGCTGTCTCCAGTCCGGTGTGTCGTCGACCGTCTGGGCGGAATAACTTGCCATGGCTTGAACGTTGTTCTTGGGACAGACCAGTTCGTGGCCTATTACGTCAACCGAATGATGAGCTTGGTTCGGCACTGCTAAGGAAGCGGCAAGGCCTGCTAGGGCATCGGCTTCGATATTTTGGAGTCTGGGGACGTGCTCGATGAAGAATCCCTCGAATGATAAGATAATGTTGATCGTAATTTGATGGTAGGGGATCATGTCTTCATGGCGAACCTCGTATGAGCCCCTGATCTGATTGACGATTAGTTGGGAGTCGCCAAATGCTTCAAGGTATTCCACCCCCAGCTCTTTTGTAAGTTGGAGGCCAATGACCAGAGCGTTATATTCGGCCACATTGTTGGAACAGGGTTCTGTGAGGGAGTAGGCGCGATTGATCACCAATCCAGTAGGAGAAATTAATACCACTCCGACCCCGACGACGATGTTTTCCTTGGGTCCGGTCCTTGAGGCGCCATCGAAGAACATTCGTCATATGTTATCGTGGGTGGCTGTATTCGAATCGGCGACCTCGTCTGGGATCTCTTCATAGATTCTGGATGACTCCGATCCTGGGTGGGCTGCCAAAAAGTCTGCTAGGGCTTGACCCTTAACAGCCTTTTGCGGGACGAAGATCATATGATAGGGGGACAGCAATATTGTCTATGTGGCGAGGCGAGAGCTGAGGGCCCCTGGTTTAGTCATGAGGACTCTGAGGGGGCTGACTCGCGAGATCACATGTATGGTTTGTCCTGTGACATAGTATCGCGTCTTTTGAATAGCAAATACCAGGGCGAGACACTCCTTCTCTACGGCGGTGTATCGATGTTCTGGCCCGATCATCATTCGGCTGAGATAATATATGGCCTGCTCGTGGCCTGCATCGTTATTTTGTGCTAGCAGGGCACCAAGGGAGTGTTCCATTGCTCGTACGTAGAGCAGAAATAGTTTTCCGGGGACCGGGGCCACCAGGACTGGGGGATTCGACAAATATTCTTTGATGTCGTCAAAAGCACGCTGGCATTCCTCGTCCCATACGAATGAGACTCCCTTCTTCATGAGGTGTATGAACGGTCGGCATCGCCCGGAGAGGTTAGAAATGAACCTCCTGATGTAAGCTAGCCTCCCTTGGAGGCCTCTGAGTTCGCGAAGATTTTTCGGGGGACCCATCTCCATGATTGCCTTCGTCTTCTCAGGGTCTACATGGATGCCCCATGCCGTGATGATGAAGCCTAAGAATTTCCCGCTGGATACGCCCAAGAATGATTTCGTGGGGTTCATCTTCAGGTTGTGGGCTCGCATCAGGTCGAATACCGTTCTCAGGTCTTGCAGATGTTCTTCCTTATGGCGACTCTTGACGGCGATATCGTCGACATAGCATTCTACTGTTTTGCGTAAATGTTCTCAGAAAATGATACTCATGGCCCGCTGATATGTAGCACCAGCATTCTTTAGACCGAATGGCATGACTGTGTAGCAGTATGTACCAATCGGCGTTCGGAATGATGTGTGTTTTTCGTCGTCGGAAGACATCTTGATTTGATTGTACCCCGTGAATCCATCCATGAATGACATACGTTCAAAGCCGCATGTGTTGTCGATCATGATGTCTGTGATGGGGAGGAGAAACTCGTCCTTCGGACATGCCTCATTCAGATTACGGAAGTCGATGCAGATTCGGATCTTTCTATTTTTCTTATGGACCGGCACTATGTTGGCGACCCAGTCAGGATGTTGCTCTTCACGAATGAAGCCGCTGGCTATTAGCTTGTTGACTTCGGCTTCAACTGCGTCCATGATGCCTGGGCGGGAAGCGTCGTTGTTGCTGTTTGACTGGCTTTGCATCTGGCCGTATGTTGAGTTTGTGAAGAGCGATATCGGGGTCTAGCCCCGACATGTCCTCGTAACTTCATGCGAACATGTCGATATATTCTCTGACAAGTTTCAGCAGCGATTCTCGTTCTTCGTCTGTCAGGCTTTTACTGATAAAGATCGGTTTTGGAGAAGATTCGCTACCAAGATCCACTTGTATGACCTCATCTTCAGTAGGAGGTTCTCTCAGTTCGAACCGCTTTTCCTATTGCACGTCTAATTGTTGGGCCCACGGCTCTAGCTCAAGGATTTCGAGGATGTCTTCGTCTTCCTCGTAAGCGTCAGCGAACGCCATGTTGACTGACATGACTTATCTGAACACATCTTCGATGCTGGTATCTGAGTCGGAAGTCGGTGATCCGGTTGAATGTGACTGCCAGTCGCATTCTTCATCTGAGCTTTCAGGGGTCATAGTAGGCATTACATACCCTAAACCGCATCGGGTTTTGTTATAGTAGTTTCGTGGTTTACCTGTTGGGGCTGGCGACTTCAAAGGTAATCGTCGTCCAGTTCCGTAGTTCAGTCCTGGTGTTGTCTCTAGATCATACCCCTGTTTCTGCATGAGATATTTGGAATGAGGGCTATAGAGATACAGAGGCAGTCTTCCAGCATCTGACCCGAAGTCGACTTCTTCCATAGCGAGGGGATGTGGGTTGTTCGTCCGACCGAAGATGATCGGGTGGTCCCCTCCCTCGACTATTTGATAAGTGTCTTCTACTGGAGTAAGTCGGATTGCGGTGTACACATTGTGTCACCTGTGTGTGTAGGTGAGCGCCTATGCCGTGTTCCATAGCATACATCGTACATAGCTTATTGAGCTCGATGTAGTTCAAAAATAACCCTTTATTGATGAAGTAAGGTATCTTTTCTAGGGGGATTACACTAATCAGCGGAGGGGACATTAGTGTGGGCGGCTACATACTTGGCTAGTTCCGATTTCCTCTTCGACTACCCCCTGTGTGTAAAGAAGACTGAGAGGACGACCTAGGAAGCTTGATTGTAGTGGTCCAGTTGATGGAGCAGAGCGTTGGGGTAGTTGGCAGACTGGCGACCCCCAGTTTGGCATTCGATGTGGAGCGAGGAGTGGCTGGTTCGCTAGAAGTGTCAGACCTTGCCTCGAGGTGACAACCCTTTCTTGGGAAGGCGTATTGTCAATTGGCCTGTCCGAGGGGTTGAGCTTCCCTGTTTGTGGTTGACTGACTCTTGGTAATCTGAGTGTTAGTGGCTCCGTTGTGGGTCTCGGCACTTGGCCGGATCACGGCAGCTGGATTGTCATCTGCTCCTCTTGCGCCGAGAGGCTGATTGCGTCCTTCCGCAGAGTCGCGGTGAGGGGTGCAGACTTGCCCTGTTTGTGAGCTTGGAGGTGGATCGTCAGGGGTCCTTCTGATCTCGTGGCTGTCTCAGTATGAGCTTGTGCGTCTCCTTCATCCAGGTGCCTCTTTGACTTTTCGTAAAAACAGGAGTCCGAGTAGTAAGATTCGACCCCTTTGAAGGGATCGATGTCAGCAAACTCTGTCTTCACGAAGCCGTGTTTGTCGACATATTTGAAGCACTGGTGTAGCGTAGAAGGCACGATCATATAATCGTGTATCCATGGGCGCCCCAAGAGGATGTTGTAAGAAGTGTCTACATCTATGACGTAGCAGGTGACCTCGGATTGGAGATCGCAAATCTGACACTTCAGACGAATCTTCCCGATAGGGTAGCTCCTGTCCGAATTGAAACCGCTGATGGCGGTGCTTGTAGGTGTCAGGCGATGCATCGGAATGCGAAGATGATGTAGCAGACCCTTCGGAATGATGCTTATAGAGGACCCAGGATCAATGTGCATTCGGTCCACCTTTACGTCGTCGATGTATCCAGTGTAGTATAGCGGGCGATCATGCAGGTTAGTTTTGATGAGCATATCTTGCGGAGAGAAGACGATATTGGGCATTGCTCCCATACACGCACTATCTTGGAGCTCTGCAGGTTGGTTATCTCCCGTGAGGTTGACCTGAGCCAAGTATGCATCGGCATTTTGGAGCGCCTCACTTAAAGTCGTGCGGACATCCTTTGAGAGCCTGAGGAGTTCATATAAAGACAATTGGCCGGGGTATTAGCTAATTGTGCTAAGATGTCGAAGTTGTAGGGCCTCTCCAGCCCCTGAGGTGTCTCCTTCCGGAGGGACTTGTCGAAGCGAGTCTCCTTCGGCCTAGGCTTGTCGGTCGTCGAAGGCTGAGCCGGTCCCGGAGCATCATTGGTAGTGGGCGGATGATCATCAGTCGCGTTTTCGGTCACCGGTTGGGCTTGTGTTCCAGATCGAGTAGTGACGGCCGAGACTTCCTCTTCTTCCACCGAGGCAGTGCGGCAGGATCTTACTTTTCACTTTTCCTTTTAGAAGGTGGAGAGGGCTGAGTTACCTCGTGGACTAGGTCCGGATGGACCCACATGATTTCCCCTCGTGATGTGGTGAGGGGTACTAGACCAGCGGCTTGATCGCGAGCAGGCGGCAGATTAGCAATCTCTATTGTTGCCAGAGGGATGGGTATAACCCCGTCCTAAGTCTCTGTTGGAGGGAAGCTGTCGAATTGTACGGACACCATGTTGGCTGCCACGGTTACCTCTTCAAAATCGATGGCCAGGGCGTTCGAATCGATGAGGTTTTGGATATACCGTTTCAGTTGGTAGCAGTCGTGTGTAGCATGGTGGACGTAGCGATGGTAATGGACGAACTTTGGGTTCTCCAAATCAGCCGGCCGAGGCTCCCGTCTTGGTGGAGGAAGCTGAATCCTATCTCCTTGTATAAGCATGTCCAAGATAGGCTTGACGTGACCGTCTTCAAAGGAATAAGTGATTTGAGGCCATTGTTTGTCTGCCGGCTGTGGCTCGAGCTTCTGGGCTGTATCGGACACCATAGCCTGCTTGCCTTTGTTGTTCCGATTGTTGGAGGGGCTACCTCCATTGTCGTTGCTGGTGCTGGGACGCTTGCTCTTGTTCTCTCCCTCTGAGATATGCAATCCCAGTTGGCAAGCCTTCTTCAATCATTCTTCAGCACTTGTAGCACTGATGATAAAAGCCTTCCAGTCCTTGAACTGACTTTCGCCCATCCAGAGACTAATTGTTGGAAGTAGTCTCTTTTGGCAAATTTCAATCAAAGAAGAGTCCGGGTTGCCAGATGGTAACTTCATTGCGGTTTGACGAAACCGCTCAATATAATTTCTCGTCAGTTCTTTCTCTCCTTGAACGACGTCCATGAGGGTAGACATCGTAACGTCCTGCCCTACCTCATAGAACCTCTCCAAGAACAAGCGTTTGAAGCCAGCGAAGGAGTGGATACAATTGTCTGGCAGGTTACGGTACTAATCGAAGGCGACTCCTTCCAATGCCCCAATGAATAACCGCGTGAGGATAGCGTCATCATGGGGCAGATGGTCGATAGTGACCTCAAAGTAAGTGATGTATCGACTTGCTGAAGTCTTGCCATCATATGGGTTGATATTGAACGGCTTATATCTTGGCGGAAAGGGAACATCCCTCCATTCAGCAGGATATGGTTGCCGTATTCTGAGGTCTTGAGAGTTTTCTGGGCGTGGAACATTGCTCGGAGCTCCTGAACCTCTCTTCTTACTTCTCGGGCCTCATCTGTCGCGGTAGGGGCCGTTATCTCGGGAGGATTATTACCCTGGTTTGGTGCCGCTGAATTTGAATCTACGTTGATTGCGGGACCCGTGCTTGTCTGGCCAGGTGTCACTCCCTACAGAGTAGGAAGTGCCGCTTTGATCTCGTCTACAGACTTGACCAAGGCATGCAATATGGCCTCCAAAGTATCGATGCGCTGGCGATCGCTGGAACCGCCTTGATTGCTGTCTGTCATGAATACGTCTTCACATGAGGAGTGACGGAGGGAGTGGTGGAGGATGTACCCTCCGAGTCGTACCCATGCGTCGAGAAATCATCTGGATATGTGGGGCTGTTCTCTTCAGGTTCGGACTCGGAAGGGACAGTACCTCCAGCTTCGGAGCTTGCTTCATCTCGAGAATCATGGATGTCCTCGGGGACATCAGCATCTGTTGTACCCGATGGGAGGGTTGTTTCTCGGGGTTCGTCTTCTTGAAATGTTGGATTATTGTGGACGTTCGGAGGAGTACTACCCCAGCTCCTACGACCCCAGGGTCGGGGACGATGAGTCTCCTGTTGCAGCAGATTTTGTTTTCGAACGGGTGTGTTGGTATACTCCGGTGGAGGGCAACCGTTTAGCCGACAATTTCTTAGCTGTAGTGGCTGATATCTTTGGACTGGAGATGCTTGTCTTCTTTCCTCTCCCCTCGGCGGGGACCTTCTGAGCGAAATTGCAGGAGACAACAGGAGGTGCCTCATCTTCTGAGTTCGGTGCTGTAGTCTGTGGAGGACGGACGGACGATCTTCCGTCACTGCCGTGTTGTTGCAGCAGCAGTTGACGATGATCTGCGTGCAGTGACGTCCATGTGAGGATTCTTTGCACGCCGAGGCCCCTTCTCTTTCCTTGCGTTTGTGGAGGATCGCTCACGCAGGTCAGAGGAACCACTCTGTCCGTTCGCCACCGGGGATTGGACTTGAGCGGTTCTGTACAACTTCCCATCAGAGGCCCGTGTGATAATCAGTGGGATGCCCTGATAGTCAGAGGTTGGGGCAGCTGTCTGGGCTTGATGAGCCCGCGCTATCGTAGACTTCTTTTCTAGCACTTGTGGGTGCATAATAGGAAGAGTCCAAGTTGAACATCACAGAGTCTGGCTTATCATCCAGAGAGTGATCAGGGTTCGGACCGTACGAGAGACGGTCGAAAACTGATCGAGAGGAGCATGGAGCAGATGCTATGCGGCTGTGAGCGATAACCGTGCAGGCTGTCTGCATGCGGTTGTCTCCTGTCGTCGGACGAGTTCTTATGCGGCTAGGGGTCACGACCGTGCAGGCTGGCCGCATGCGGTTGGCATCTGTGGCCGCATGGGTTTTCTGCAAGCGATTGACTTTACTGGCCGCAGCTCATCCCATGCTGTCGGGAACTGTAGTCGTATAAGTTATGCGACTGACAGAAGTAGCCGCATGAGTTTTCTTCATGCGGTTGGCGGATGTAGCCGCATGGGCTTTCTCCTTGCGGTTAATACTCTTCTGCGGTTCGGTCCGCGTAGAGTCCCTCTTTGTCCCTGCAAGTCCAGCATCATAATGTTTCTTCTGCCGGACTTGGGGACATCAGAGTTGTCTACGATCTGAAGTGGGATCGCAGGAGAATCCTTCTCGCCGTCTTGAGCAACAGAGGGCATCCCATCGAGGGCTTGAGGAGGAGCAAATGACTTCGGTCTCCATTCTTTGCGAGCCTTCGTGGTGCGGGTGCGCTTCTGGGCCGGGCCAGCGCTGCCTTCAGAGAGCATCTCTTGAAACGCCTGTTGGTCGAAGCGGACGACCATTTTCTTTTGTGTGGAGCCAAGTTTGGCTGCATCTGATTGCATCACCAACTCCTCAGCCGTGGAGAAGTTAGTCCCCAGCAGAGTCGCCATCGTGTTTGCCATTGATTGTAAAAGAACAGAACAATTATTGGAGGACTGAACTTAGACTCACAATACAAACTCGCTCGTACAAAGAAAGCCTAGGGACAAAAACCTAGGTACAGCAGACTAAGTACGATTATTTATTTTTGATTCTGGGGGGTGACGATAGAGGCTCGGGAAAGCGACGACCGCTCTGCCTTACTCCTTGGACGATCAGTATGCAGCCTTGGCTCGGGGAAGATCTGCTCGACGTTGATGAAGAAATGCTCTTCTTGCTCTCCTCGGATTGCTCTCCTGGCTTCTCTCTCTCTGTGATTATCAAGAAAAAGGGGGAGCTCTCTGTGTAGATCTCTCTTCTTATTTTTTTATTCTTTTGTTGCCGACCTTTTTTTTTTACAAGGGAATGATACTGGCTATTTATAAGAGGGGGGTGATCATTAGGGTTTGCTAATGATTATCTGTTTGGAATGTCGGCGCTCGTTCATTCTATCTGAACCCTTGATCCTGATTATAGTGAATCTCGGCCATTAATGCGGATAGCATCGTATCTCATGAGCAATTAATGCTAGCTGCTTTAAATCCTCGTGATTGATTATGCCAATGTCTGATTGCTCGCCACGTGTCCCATTAGCTTGATGATAAATGATAGGCCCTGATCTCAGTAATTATGACGATAATGTCAAATATATTTGTTGAGATTCGGTTAAATCTCTTATTGATCCCATGCCACGTGTCTTAATTGTGAGTCCTGTCAGAGCCGCTTAGGATTGACGATCTTCGAACCGCAGAGAGATACTCTTTGTAAGCCGCATAGGACGATGCTTCATCGAGCCGCATATGCGTAATCTTTGTGAGCCGCATGAGCTGGCGTTGTATTGGGCCGCTGGGAATGTGTTCCCAGGGAGCCGCATGAGCTAGCGTTGTATCGAACCGCATGGAACGGGTTCTCAGGGAGCCGCATATGACTGATTGCCACGTGGCAATCTGGGACTTCTGACGGATTTGGTCAGAGATTTTCTTTTTCCCGAGGAGTCAGTCATTATGGCAAAGCCATTATGAAACTTTATGTCAGGGCCGCCACAGTGAATCGTGCTGGAGCAATAAATGAGGCCACTACTCAAACGACCAGCTGTAGGAAAGGATCGCACCTGGCGTCCATCGAGCCGCATATGCCTTGCTGAACCGCATACGCTCCCGAGCCGCATGCGATTGAGAGTCTTCTTTGAACCGCATAGGGCCGCTCCTGTGCGAGCCGCATAAGCTTCTTACTCAGAGCCGCATGGATCATTATTCTAATTTTCCATGCTTCTACAGGCGCCAAGCCAACATGCATAATATAATCAACTAACTGCCTCACAGGGCACTTCACAACACATGTCTATAGTTCTAACCCAAGCACAATCACAGCCACATAAGTAGTTCGCCAAGCCGTTACCAGACCACGAGTCGGACACGGGGCATACAGGGACAATCCATACAAGTGAGTCTCGCTCGTGTCCTCGGAGGTGTGGATGATCCATCCGACTTGTCCGATACGGTCTATCCCGGCATCGGACCAAGCTATCCTAAGTTATCATCATGGCAGTTCTACTACTAGGCTACACTACTCATGGTTATACATTTACAAGTACAACAAATTAAAATACAATAAAATCTAGGAGAGAGGGCAAGAGCCGTCGATGAGCAAGGGATACTTGCCTAGAGGGCTCGGCTAGGTAAGCAAGTCTTCGGCAGTCGCGATCCAAGCTAGAACGCCAATCGAGATCCTCAGAACACACAATAAACAATCATTAGAATTAAATAATAAAATAATGACAAAATCACGAAGAATGGTACGAGGCTATACCGTACGGGTCCTGCAAGCAGCGCAGGGATGTGGCACGAAAACCGAGGCACACGGACCGATACGGGCACGCAAATCGAGATACGCACGTATATCGAGATGCGCACGAGAATCAAGATGACTCGAATATCGAGACGAACAGAAGACAACGTACACGTAAATCGAGACATACACGTAGGCCGAAGGATCGCGAATATCAAGATGGTGCACGAATCACGCAACACGCAAATCGAGACGTGCACGCGAATCGAGACGGCACAAAGACCAATATGACACACAAATCGAAGCGAGCACGCAAATCAAGGCGGAGCATAAATCAGTGCACGTATACAAATCGAAGCGATACTAAAACTGAGATGGCAGAAAGGCCGAGATACGGGAATCGAGACAACGTACAAACCGAGATAGCACGGTGCCCGAGATAGCGCGGGGCTCGAAGCGTCCCGCTGCCGAGGCAACACGCGAATCGAGGCGACACGAGAACCGAGGCAGTACATACACAAAGGTGTACGCGTATCGAGACGGCATATAACCTGAGCAGCACGGGGCCCAAAGCGTCCCGCTGCTCGAGGCGTGCACGGAGCTTGAGGGTTCGCTTCCCGAGATGCACGTAAAATGAAGGACTCGTACCCCGAGGGTGTGCTGCTCGAGGCAGCACGCTGTCCGAAGAGGAGAGAAAGAAAGGGCGGAGGAGCTCACCGCGGTCGGGGGCTCCAGCGGAGGGGACAGCAGCGGCAAGAGCCGCGCCGGGGAAGAACAGAGAGGGGAAGGAGACGCGGAGGCGAGGGTGCTACCGAGGTAGGCGGCGGCCAGGCGGGTCGCGGCTCCCGACGAAGGGAGGCAGCAGCGCCACGCTGAGAGGGAATGGGAGAAGGAGAAGTCGGAGACGGCGATGATGGCGAGGGCGGTGCTGGCTGAAGTGGAGGGGGAGGAGGCCATGGTGGTGGCGGCTCCAGGAAGAGGGGACAGAGGAGATGGGAGCAGTGGTGACTGGAAATGGTGGTGGTGCTGAAGATGACGATGATGGTGGCGGCGGTAGCCGCGGCGAAGATGGTGGTCGTCGTGGGGGAGATGGTGAAGGTGGTGGTGCTCGTGGGTGTTGGTGGCGGTCACGGTGGCTGGCGGTGGCGGCTCCGGGAAGAGGGAGCTCAGGGAGGAGGCGGCGAAGGCGGTGGCGGTGCTGGTGGGTGATGGTGGTGGAGGGATGAAGATGCCGACGATGGTGGTGGCGGTCGCGGGGGTGACGGGCGGCCGGAGGTCGGGGGAGTGGCCGGGAGAAGAAAGTGAGGGAGAGGAGAGCTGAGATAGAGAGAAAGGAATTGGGGGTGGGGGGTGTTCTCCTGTAAGGAGAAAGTAAGGGGGGTAGGTGAGAGTGGAAAAGGTAAGGGAGGAGAGAGGGATGATGTGAGGGGAGTGAAATAACAAGAGAGAGGGGGAGTAGAGTAGATTTTGGAGGGTAGATTAGAATCAAGAAAATTAATAACAAATAATTAATGAGGGCAAAATCACCTCCAATAAATAATAAAAATTTCAAATACACCCTAAAATTAAAATCCTCCAAAATACGAAATACAGTCGAAATATCGTCATATACCTATTTCCAAAAATAGGGATATGACATCCTACCCACCTTACAAAAATTTTGTCTTCGAAATTTTAGAATTATCAAAATAGGGTTTTCAAAACTAGTACATAATATCTGCCATAAAAACTCTACCCACCTTACAGAAATCAAGTAATACAATAAACGAACAAAATCCCAATATGAAAACATCAAGGAAAACAAGGTCTACCAAAATAAATAAACTCGCAAGGTAAATCCAAAACATCGAAAGAATCTCGAAAATCAAAGTCTCGCATACACGAAATAACCCCATAAATCAAAACAAGTATAGAATGTCGAAAACAATGTCAGAAAACGTAAAATCCCAACTGCATAAAGAAGAATAATAAATCCACATAAAATCATAAAATACAGGATATCTGTCTCGAACCGATGACCGTAGTTTCCTAATATCCGAAAAATGTGTGCCATGGTCATTCTTTGCCACGCCATCCGGAATGGCTGTAAAAGATTCACCATGACACTATAATCGAGCGGCTGCAACTTTCGTTACCACGCCGTCAAGGTAGACTAGGGTCACCCGGTACTCTTGACAAATACCCAAAACGAATCAAATCCATAACCCAAATATCCGAATCACTAAAATCACAAAATCTCTAACAATATAACGAGTCCTAGAAAACCATCAAAATCCAAAATGTAGGTGAATCATAAACACATCCAAAAAATATTTTCAACAATAACCACAAGATAGCTTTTCTAGGAAAATACTCCATATCTGTAGAAAAATACTCCAAACCAAGGATCCATATCAAAATATAATGTATAGCAAGTATATCTATAAAAATAATATCTGAAACAGATAATCATCAGTGCGGAACTGTCCAGAATCAAGGAAGCCGAATCGATACAAGAATATCCCTCGGATAATCAACAAATGTTAAAATATCCAATCTCAGAGTCCAGACGAAATCTTCATTCTGCAGCAATCCAGCCAACGCTCGAAGAGGGCGATAATGATACTAAGTCAACACGAAGTCAACGCACGAAAGGGATAAAAAGAAATCAACCAAGGCGAAACACCGGTAGAGAGTACAGAACCCAAGATAAATAATTATGTAACCCAAATGATGGAGATAACATCTCATCATATAAGGTGATCGACATAACCAACTATAGGATCATATCTATCAAACAAGGATCAGAGGTAGATAACACGAATAAGACATGGCCAAGCAAAATAGGTCCAAGTAGAGATGAGGACCAGTTCACAGGTTCAAGAGTGCGAAGGACAAGTGTAACAAATGGGAATACCAATGAATAGTAGACTGAGATCAATAATCATGTGATACCCAGCAATATCTCAAAACGAGACCTGCATGGGTCACCACTAAAACCATGCCATGCCCCAGTACCAAAATACGGGGACGGACGTAGGCCAGCTACACCGTTTAAGGTACGAATATGCTATACGGCGATGACGGCTGTCAAGTCTTGCTGGGTATCCTAGCATGCAATCAATCTATGGCCTAAATCTGATCTCATGTCCACAAGCAAATCACAATGAAACAACATCAAGAGAGATAATCATATGGAAAGCAGGGAATACATATAAAATCAGGAATCTACAGTACAGAATAATAATGTAGACTAGTATACCTTCCTACAGTTCCTAGCATGGTCGGGAACTGAAGCACATCCTCCAAGTCGAGTCTGGAAGATCCACAGGATCGGTCTCAGGCAATCTGGGAACAATCCAGGGTTGGTCAGGCCAACCGCAGCAAGTACCAGAAAGGGAGGCACAAGGACGGGCGAAGAAAACCAGCAGGATAAAATATGACAGAAATAGCATCTAAAAGCAGTAAATAAGGTAAGGGATCGCGGTACCAACGCACGATTACAGAATATAAGGCAGCAATCCAACTACTAATACGTAAGTAACCAACAATCATCACAGTCATCATAACGTCCACTAATGCTTGTATTGCCAACTGGGACTCGTAGTCTGTCATCACAGTAACTCACCCCTACATCAAATATGAACAAGGGAATGAATTATCGTACCGGGACAACGTTACGTGCCAGCCAGCTTAGCAAGCAACAAGCCATACAATTATATAAATAAGCGGCCACTCAAATACCTACGGCTGTCTATGTGGAGGTTGGATTACCCCAACAATGCAATATAAGAATCCTCAGATCGTGCCGTCCCAGCAGGGCTAGCGAGTCCAAGTATAGCATGTAAGAAGAGCACCGATCCCTCGTAAGGCCACCAGGCTTGCATGTCACCACCGGTCCCTCGTAAGACTACCGTGCGGAGCATGCCATGTATATAATGTATAGTACATAAGTAGACGGATATTGCCATCCACTAGTACGAATGGTAACAATATCCGTGGCGGCCAGCCTGCAGGTCATGACTAATGTCTGGGATAAGGCTGGTAATGTACGATCTCGGGATTCTGTTCCTCCCAATGCTTCTACTAGTTTAAGTTGCCTAGATTAAACATACATTTTTTGGAATCACATGCCGTGGTCACATGATCATCCTCCTAGATGTTGGACCTCAGTACGAGAACGCTAAGTAAGAATAAACCTCGGCACCTACAGTCCCAGTTATGATCCATCCTTAGTGTTATGCAACAAACAAGCAAGCAATCCTAACCACGCTAAGACTATAGGCCAACTACCAGATACCCGTGCAGGTAATCATATAATATAGCTAGAATATCAAGATGGCGTCGCAATGCCATATAATCATGGAAGTAGCACCTCAAAGTGCCAATAGACAAAGGGTACCGCAGTGCAAGGTCAGGGCTAGTACCTCAAAGGATAACTGGAATTATAGTACGGATACAGGTAGTCAGGTCTGGAACAAGGACAAATCTGTCAGTCACAAGAAGTCATCTGCCCACATCGTGGCATGGATATCAGGTCAAGTACAAGACCAGAACCTCTACTATAATAACATCTCAAGCATATATGGGAGCCTACAGCTCCAATCATCAAGTCGGTCCATCCACCAGATCAATCTAGCAAGAGTCTCCCCTCCATGATAGAGTTAATATCACGTCAATTAAGACAACCACCAAATACCAAGCTCATCCTCCTAAAAATGCTAGGCCGTCTGACTCACAAGAATCCTCCAAGTCGATGATCACAAGCCACTAGAAAACAAGCCCCCCTCAATTACCAAGACATAGCAATCAAACCAGGTTTCCCAACTATCGGAATACACAAAGGTACCCAGTTTTGGGCATTTGGGAAGTCGAGTAAAAAAATCATATAATAATACCCTCGATATTCTCCTCGTTCCGCGAGACACTCGCACCCGTATCAAAATCCAAAAAGTCCTCAAAGACATATCTGATCAAATTAGAACATCACCAAAGAACTAGCAACACTATCTAAGAATCCACTTAGTCTACCATAATCACTATCTCAATATCATATCTCCTCATAGTCAATCCTCGAACAAGATCATAATCCCAACACATGGGTCAACACTGATCAACGCCGTCGGAAGATGGCAAGGATTGTGTGAACCACTCTGGATCAGGTCCAAACCCTTAAACCAAATAAGGATCAGGGTTGCAGATCTTCAACCGAGTAGAACCGCTCTCCTTATACAATCCGACGGACAGGACAGATAATGGGATAACAACTAAACTAGAACACTATCTAAAATGAAGGGTCACAGGTCAAGAGTCCAATGAGTGATACCGTCGAAAAGGTAAGGATTGCGTGAACCACTCTGGATCAGATCCACAACCCTTAAACCAAACAAGGACTAGGGTTGCAGACCTTCACCCGAGTGGAACCGCTCTCCTTACACAATCCGGCGGACAAGACATGTCAAGATGCTAGGTGAATAATCTATTCGGGAGTCTACCTAGCAGGCAATGGGATCAGGAATACTATACCAAGATGAACATACATGAATCCAGTCCAATAAACCAAAGGAATGGTTCTGCCTAATCCTTCGAACCAAATTCCCAACTAGGAATTCTAGAAAAATTCGGCAGAGTCTCCTTTGTAATCTGGATGGGAGCAACCTACGAATTGGGGCTAAAACCACTCGGCGGAACCCGCCGCAGAATCGCAGAATCGCGACTGAGAACACTAAGTCTCAGCTACCAGTAGCATTACGATGCGGACTGGAAACAAATTGATAGCCGAGAACACTAAGTCTCGGCCTCCAGTAGCACTACGATGCGTACTGGAAACCAATCGAACCCGAGACCACTAAGTCCTGGTCTCCAGCAGCGCTACAATGCGTACTGGGCGCCAAGCCAACATGCATAATATAATCAACTAACCGCCTCGCAGGGCGCATCACAGCACATGTCTATAGTTCTAACCCAAGCACAATCACAGCTACATGAGTAGTTTGCCAAGCCGTTACCCGACCGCGAGTCGAACACGGGGCATACAGGGATAATCCATACAAGTGAGTCGTGCTCGTGTCCTCGGAGGTGTGGATGATCCATCCGAGTTGTCCGATACGGTCTATCCCAGTATCGGATCAAGCTATCCTAAGTTATCATCATGGCAGTTCTACTACTAGGCTACACTACTCATGGTTATACATTTACAAGTACAACAAATTAAAATACAATAAAATCCAGGAAAGAGGGCAAGAGCCGTCGTTGAGCAATGGATACTTGCCTAGAGGGCTCGGCTAGGTAAGCAAGTCTTCGGCAGTCTCGATCCAAGCTAGCACGCCAATCGAGATCCTCAGAACACACAATAAACAATCATTAGAATTAAATAATAAAATAATAACAAAATCACGAAGAATGGTATGAGGCTATACCGTACGGGTCCCGCAAGCAGCGCAGGTATCTGGCACAAAAACTAAGGCACGCAGACCGATACGGGCACACAAATTGAGACGCGCACGAGAATCGAGATGACTCAAATATCGAGACGAACAGAAGACAACGTGTACGTAAATTGAGACGTACACGTAGGCCGAAGGATCATGAATATCAAGATGGTGTACGAATCATGCAACATGCAAATCGAGACGTGTACGCGAATCAAGACGGCACAAAGACCAATACGACATGCAAATTGGAGCGAGCACACAAATCAAGGCAGTATGTAAATCAGCACACGCACACAAATCGAAGCGATACTAAAACCGAGATGGCACAAAGGCAGAGATACGGGAATCGAGACAACGTGCAAACCGAGATAGCACGGTGCCCGAGACAGCGCGGGGCTCGAAGCGTCTTGCTGCCCGAGGTAACACACGAATCAAGGCGACACGAGAACTGAGGCAACACTTACACCAAGGTATACGCATATCGAAACGGCACATAATCCGACCAGCACGGGGCCCAAAGCGTCCTGCTCGAGGCATATACGGAGCTCGAGGGCTCGCTTCCCAAGATGCACGTAAAACGAGGGACTCGTACCCCGAGGGTGCACTGCTCGAGGCAGTATGCTGCCCGAGGAGGAGAGAAAGAAAGGGCGGAGGAGCTCACCGGGGTCGGTCGGGCTCCGACCGAGGGGACAGCAGCGGCAAGAGCCGCGCCGGGGAAGAACAGAGAGGGGGAGGAGACGCGGAGGCGAGGGTACTGCCGAGGTAGGCGGCGGCCAGGCGGGTCGTGGCTCCCGACGAAGGGAGGCAGCAGCGCCATGCTGAGCCAGGAAATGGGAGGAGGAGAAGTCGGAGACGGCGATGATGGCGAGGGCGGTGCTGGCTGAAGTGGAGGGGGAGGAGGCCATGGTGGTGGCGGCTCCAGGAAGAGGGGACGGAAGAGATGGGAGCAGTGGTGACTGGAAATGGTGGTGGTGCTGAAGATGACGATGATGGTGACGGCGGTGGTCATGGCGGCCGGCGGTGGCCGCGACGAAGATGGTGGTGGTCGTGGGGGAGATGGTGAAGGTGGTGGTGCTCGTGGGTGTTGGTGGCGGTCACGGTGGCTGGCGGTGGCGGCTGCAGGAAGAGGGAGCTCAGGGAGGAGGTGGCGAAGGCGGGCGGTGGCGGTGGGTGGGTGATGGTGGTGGAGGGATGAAGATGCTGACGATGGTGGTGGCGGTCGCGGAGGTGACGGGCGGCCGGAGGTCGGAGGAGTGGCCGGGAGAAGAGAGAGTGAGGAGAGGAGAGGAGAGAGAGAAAGAATTGGGGGTGGGGGGTGTTCTCCTGTAAGGTGAAAGTAATGGGGGTAGGTGAGAGTAGGAAAGGTGAGGGAGGAGAGGGGATGATGTGAGGGAGTGAAATGACAAGAGAGAGGGGGAGTAGATATTTTGGAGGGTAGATTAGGATCAAGAAATTAATTAATAACAAATAATTAATGAGGGCAAAATCACCTCCAATAAATAATAAAAATTTCAAATACACCCCAAAATTAAAATCCTCCAAAATACGAAATACAGTCGAAATACCGTCATATATCTATTTCCAAAAATAGGGATCTAATAATTCTATACTAACTCAAATCATTGAGCAACACCTATCCTAAATCCTTAGTCATTCTCGTTATTTAAATCATTTTCATGCACGCTACTTCCAATCGTACTAAATTTTTGTATAAGATTCATATCGATTCATCGACTGAGTCATCCGTTCATTACACCTTAACTTTTTCTCCATTCAATCTATCTACTCAATCATTTGTATTACATACTCAGCACAATCATGCAGATACGTATCCTTTTCTAGTTTATTTGAATCAGCTCGTACTAACTATCTAAAGTCACGATTGCTTTGAATTCTCTTTCTAAGGCTTTGTATAGTCTTGTCGCTTGCTGATAGACTCATTGGTACCCCGATTCTCAGTCGATCAACATTCCTAAGTCTATCCCATAAACCACTCAGGGATGAAGTTACGTGATAAACCCTTGAAACAAATTTCGAATCACAATTTCTTCGAATCTTCGTCGTCGAACCATTCCTCATTGTGCACGTTCATCTATATCGCATTGACGATAACATCATCCGATGGCACCCCTATCGATAGTCATCCTGCATTCTATGAATCAAGTTAAACACATTCTTGTTCGACATATTGAATCCTGAATACAACTTTGCTAAGGTCAACACAAATCTTGGTATATATGTCCAGCCCGACTTAGACAACCGTGCCATACGTGAAACCATCTTGTTCAATCAAATTTATCTTAATACAAGGCTCAAGGCTATAAGTTTTGGATACTTCAAAAGATAATGTACATATTATGTCCCATATAGGTGAAGAATTCAAACGACTGCATGCCTCGAAATGCCATGGGACTCTATGCCTCAGCACGTCCAAGAGAGCTCCACCTCGATGAGAATGTACCGATAAACTATGTATGAAAACTGTGGGTGTCCGTATATAACTGTACTGCTGGTGTGATCTCCTCATCCACCCATACAAAACCAACACGTTCGTTTTAGTTTGTGCAA
Source organism: Iris pallida (assembly GCA_029216955.1). Taxonomy (NCBI): domain Eukaryota; kingdom Viridiplantae; phylum Streptophyta; class Magnoliopsida; order Asparagales; family Iridaceae; genus Iris; species Iris pallida. Next base: position 48,763 of record JANAVB010005237.1, read on the forward strand.
ACTATTCTTTTGATTGTATATTCTTGCCTTATGATTAATTTTAGGACATAGACTTCTAGCCTACTCGTATCGCAACCAACGTGATCATACTATCAAGTACTTTATGACCGTTCTTCCAACACATTTGGGTGGCAAACTTCGAGGACGTGACTCGCAATATTGTGCAACCCATTCATACCGGCCTTATGGTATTTTCCATTTCAATATTAATCCGACTATAACCATACTAATAGACTTATGTCCTTGACTCAACAAACGATGCCACACCTCGTGCCCAAGCACTTGTCGTTGCTATAGCCAAATCTTAGGCTTCATATTTATGTTGTAAACCAAGCACACATTTTCTTTCACTCATTCGTGCCATGCTTACACTTTCTGTGACTCAACCGACACCGTGCATGCAGATTGCGCTCAGCACACCGACTCATCTATATGAAGGGTTACTGGCAATTCAAGCTATCTTAGACTTGGCTTAGGATAGACGGCGATCATCCAATACGGGTAGCTAGCCCATGGAAGCCCCTAATCTCCTATACAGTACGCCTAGGATAAATGATGATCATCAAGGATAATTAGCCCATAGAAGCCCAGAATCTCCTATGCAATATATCCAGCATCCTACTTTGCCATCTTGCTTCCTCTTAGGCCGATATGATCTCGGTGCCCCGGCGATTCACTCGAGGAAGACTATGCCTTGTGCACAAGTTTTCTATGACCGTGCAAGGGTGCCTACCTAACTCACCATGTGACTCAAACCATGTTCTTCTTTACTCATAAATTATACTTTCCATACTTTATTGTAGACTTCCAAACGAGGGACCGCCTCGACGACAAACGGTTGTGTGAACTTTTCCATTCTTGAAACCAAGAAAATGGCTACTGCATAGCCTTTTACTTGACTTGAACAAGACGTGTTCCATCCATGACATAGACTGTGTCATACTCTATATGACAAACTATTGAATCGTAGGACACATCACTTAAATCAGCCATGTACCATACATTAACCAAAGTATGTTTCATGCAGCACCGCCGTCGAAGTCATATTCGATATGACAAGCCTTGAGACTGTAGGATCATGCACGTGTTCAACTTGAACAAACAATCTTCTTTTGGTGCCTTGACTTATTCCATAAGCCGTGCGATACAACTTAACCCGTGGGACGAGCAAAGGCTATGCCAAGACTTGCACAATGGAAACATGCATTAAGACTTATAAGACAATTATACTATACCAAACATTGGAAAGTAGGACAGTGCACGTACCGAGCATTTATATCGTACGATGCCTTTGAATATGCTAAGTTATAGTCTTGTGGCAACATAGACCAACTTTTCCTTCTCCCAAGCCACGGGACGAAGGATCGAGTGTCAATTTATAAGCCATCGTAGGATGATATCTAGATAGCAACTCGACCATTCCATGTTCTATACTCATTGACTCAATACGGGATTATTCCCTTTAGCTATGTGGGGTCGTCTCCTTTATTAGCATATCTTGCTCGACGTAACAAAAGGTTGAACAAACTTTTACTTTATTGAACGTATAAGGTATCTGTGTACAAAGAAGGAAGTCCTAAATAGGATATTCCAAGTAAAGGGAGAAGAGATTTCTGGAAAAGTATGACGGTAGAGATCGAGCTGCAGTGGCTCCTTTACTCCGTTGACGATCTGACGACGAATCAACCTTTCTATGGCTCTCTGGCGCCTTTGATAGGACTCTGGGGTCACCACTCAAGAGGCTGTCTGTATAAGAAGATCCCATGAAGATGGTTGGTTGGTTGGTTGGTTCTTTGATTGATAGGTGGATGAGGGTCGTCGACTCTTCGTGGATAGAGATCGCTGCTCCTTTGAAGATTGTCGATTGTCAATATTTCCTTCCTCTATTCTTCTCTTTTTTGTGGAAGAAGAACTCCTTCTATTTATAGATAATCGAGCACATATGCGATATGCATTAGGGTTCCTAAGATGTGAAAGAATCTGTCATTGTACGGTGCAGGCTTCTACGGTGCTGACACGTGGCGGACATCGAGATTCCCCTTAAACGAGATCTCTGGTAGATATAAACATAACCGAAGGAGGTGAAACATGGCATGTGTCTATTTGCTTGCTCGGATGCAACCGAGTAAATCTTGGGATTTTATCCTAGATTTGGAGTCTAACTGATCCTCGTCTAAGATTTAAATCAACCTGATATGATATCAATTATGATTTTATCCCAATCTCTGCAAGAGGCAGTTTAAACATACCAATTAGGGTAGACCCATCCTTTCTGCGCCTTGGTGAGGACTAAGTGCTGCTGTGCTTCTAGGGCGATGAGTAGACCGTTCAACTGGAGACGATAGAACCGCTGTACTTTCAGACGACGCGTGGACTTGGCTTCGAATGACGACAAGACTTCTATGCATATAGAGCAACTCATGAAGTTGTGTTTTGGGCTACCAGAGTCACTGTGCTGTACGCGACAAGTAGGCTTGTGCTTCAGGTTGGCGAGGTTACTGTGCTTTTGGAGTGACATATTGACTTGTGTTGGTTGCGATGGAAGTTCCCAAGTCTTGTAGAGAAGTGACTTAAGCTTCTGATCTGGAGCAGACGACTATGCCGTAGGAATGGAAATGGGTGTAAGCATATTACGCACCTCATGGATGCAGGTAACTAGCTGCACCTCTGAATAATGAAGGGTTGGCTGCGAAGGGAAGGGTATGACACCCTTGTGCGTCTGATATTGGCACAAACAAGTAGCTGTGCCTCTGGAGTAATGACACTGGCTTTTGAAGTAAAAGAAGTGGGCCTACCACCATCATAATTCGGAGGTTGGCACAGACAGGTTGCTGCGCCTCTGGCTCGAAGGCTTTTGAAGCAAAGAACAATAAATATCTGCTTTTTAAGGAGCTTCCCTCTTAATTGCCATGGTAATTTATGGAATTCCAAGGGTCCAAGACCAACATTCAAAGTGCTGAGTCTTAGGTTTATCCTATTAATGTGGAAATTCTGACCGTCGACCATGTGGCGTATGCTCTAGGCAACTCTTGGCCCTATAAAAAGGGAAGTTCCCCTCTGAAGAGTCACTTTCTTCTTCTCGGCATCCTTCACCACCATACGAGATCCAAACATAACTTTGAACGGCGATCGACCTTATGTAAGTTGGCTATTGGTGAGTCTTGTCTTGTTTGTAGGAACCACATTCTTATAGAGGATCTATGTGTAGAAGGAGCCATCGCTGCCCTTGAGAAGTATACAAATGTCCTTCTTAGGGAGTTCGGCTCTGAGCGACGTCCGAGGGATGTCGGAGATCCAAGCCACAGGTTCGATATCGGTTTCTCACAGGATGAATAGCCGACCGTGCTCTGCCTTGATCTTTGGGAGCAATATGGCTTCGCCGTACTGTGTTTTCGGTCTTCCACTGCTTCAGTATATATTGAAGCTCTAGCTTCTTTTGATGACAAAAGGGTTGGCTCTGATAAAGCTGTGAGTTGGT
>JANAVB010005238.1:0-25451 GCA_029216955.1 Iris pallida
GTTACCCAATGATTTTGTAGCATATATGGATAAATGTAATTGATACATCTTATGTTATATGCTACATTGTTCTAAGATTTCTTTAAGTCCATAGAATATAATTGATTTCATATTGCACTAATTCTTCTTAAATCCTCGGTTATTAAAGAAGAGATTTGTTTTGGGTACAAGCCTATAAAGGGTATGTCTGTCACCACGACTACGGTCGAAGCGAAGCGGTACTTAAGTGTTCCCCGGTGAACCTCCGTTAGCTGGGACAGTACCTCTACAGCCAACCCAAGATTGATCAACGCTTTACAAACTAAAGATTTATTGAGATCTAGTTGCAATTATTATCTGATGGATTTTGAATTTTAGATTTGATGGATAATATTCTCTCTTTATATTTTCACAAAAGGTAGCATATGTTGATCTATCTTGTCGATTGTGAGATTCTATAGCATAGATCAATTTATGTCATCTTTTGACTTATACGATTATTCATCATGCTAATTTGAAATGTCTTTTGATTGTTTCATTTTTAAATGTTCATTTAATGGATATTACTTCTTTTGTCTAAAGATGATTGTTTTTCGTATTCGTGACTACTTATTGAATATTATGGTATTGTGATTTCATTTTTAGCTTGTGTAATATTCGTAATATTAATAATTTTGAGCTTTATATTATTATCGTCTTATTCAAGTTACTTACTGTCTATAACAGTAATTCTTTGCGGGGAGAAGTCATGCAAATTGAATCTCTCTCTCAAAGCGTTTCTTTTCTTTAACCCTACGGTTGTCAGTGAACACCGTGCTAAGGCTTTAAAAGAGAAGAGATGAACTTTGATAAGAAGACCTAATATTTTTTGAATTAGTTCTCTACTTCTGGAAATATGTCTATGAATTTTATTTTAAAATTTTGACAATATTATTATTTTTGGATATAGCCATGTAAAGGTGGAGCAGTTAATTGTTTCAAGTCAATTATCCCCTTGACATGTCATATATCTAGGATACACTTTTCTTTGACATTTATCCAGTTATGTTTATTTGTTCAAATGGATTTATTTATGATTTATGGATTCTTTTATTAAAACTGTTTCCGTGATTCGAATCGCTAGCTTTAAGTCTGAGGACTAAATGGACGCATTCGAACATTTACTAAGACAATTTTTCGTAATAAATTCCATATTTTTGAAAAGTCTTTTTGATGTCTTTTTGATTTATTGAATCTGTCCGGTACTCAAATGTTATTATTAAAGACAGTTTTCAAAATCTTTTTATGTATTAAAATATTTCTTATATATATATATATATATTGGAGATATATTTTGTTTGTTCATCTTTAAGCATTTATTGGATTTCTTTTCTTGCCTAAAGATGATATTTGTTTTGAGTTTGGAATTTTATATGCATTTGATCAAAGGAAAGAAAAGATGCATATCTTGGATATCCCTTAGATCTTGTGATAAATTTTTTTTATATAAATTATTTTTGAACTATATACGCATATTTTAAGGGGGAGCAAATTAATTGTTTCAATTATTTTATGCCCTTAATATGTGGTATACCTAGTTCACCATGGAAATATATTATCTTATTTAAATATCTTGTTGAGTTGTTCATGATATCTGGATTTGTATTTTATGAGAGAATATATGATTATTATTTTTTAATTATCTCATATTCGAGTTTCTAAAAGTTATCTTGCCAAATATGTTTAATCATCCTTATTTGATTATTCCTTGAGTTTGAATTAATTTAATTTATTGATAATCCTTTTGAGTTTAAACTGATTTGGCATTTTTTATTGTGATTTTATCTCAAAGTTCATGATTATCTTATTTAGACTGATCGTACTTTGCGGGGGAGCATTCAAGTCGACTGGATTTCTCCTTCTCAAGTATTATGTCTTCATTACCTTCATGTTTATCTGATGGATATACATATATCATGCAAAGAATTGAATTCAAATGCATGAACTTTGGTATAGATTTTGCATAGATTCTAGTATACATATTTTGATTTCTTTTCGATGATTATACTCTTTATGGAATTGATTCACTAATTTGTATGGGCAAATTATGAATCATATTTTTTTGTGATCATTGTTGAAAGTCTCATTATATTTTTGATTTTTTTATATATACTAGATCTGTGAATTTCTATTCCTCATGATTTCTTTATGACCAATGATTGATTTCTTACTATATTGATATATATTTTTTGGTCTATTTCAAAACATATTTTATTTTTGGATTTCTAGTTGGTAAACTATGTGTTGCTTGATTTCAGTGTTCTTTTTTAAGTTCAACCAACTATGTTGTGTTTTGACAAGTTTTTATTCTTTAGTTATGCATTTTATGTAATTTTCTACAAACTTGTCGTTACACTGTTCTCCTAATCCTTGATCATGATTATTTTTTGCTTTACTCATTTACTTATGCTTGAGTTCATTTTAGCTCTAATTACGGGGGAGCTTATTTTTGATCATGTCAAAGGGGAAGAAATAAGTTTAAGTGAGAAATAAGTTTACATTAGCACACAATATTCTAGTATTATGTGTTTATTAGTGATACATGCATCTATTGTATATATATTACACTTAAAGGATTTGCCATAATAAAAAATGGGGAGATTGTTAGCCCAATGATTATATCATGTTTTTGAATATGGCTAATCAATTAAGTTTAACATAATACCATCACTAATATTCATGTAATCACTATTATGTCGCTACTTAAACTTAGCATTGTCCTAATGTTAGTATTGTCCTAAATGTTCTATATCATATTGCTATGCTTGTATCATATTGGTTTGTTTGTCTAACATGTATTTGTAGACATGCAGTAAGCATGATCAAGCTTTGTCAAACCAGGACATATACAATAGAGAATTATTGATGGGCCAAAGACGGCGTTATACAAGAAGATTTCTCTGAACCGCCTAACGATCTATCCGGGGCCTCGCATCGGGGGTTCCGCGGACAGGGGTCGAGGGGGCAGCGCTCCCCGTCAGGGGTTCGAGGGCGAAGCCCCCGAAAGGTATTCAGATTTTCAGATCTGTTTATCTTTGGACGATCGCCGTCAAGGAAAAAGGCGTCTTCATGTCTGCTTAAATATTTGAAGAAAGGCGTCATCAAAGGGCTCTTGGTTTTCCTATTTTCATCAATGTATTTTTCATATTTATTGAGTCTAGGAATACGATGTACACTGCATCGTACTGGCAAATAGGCTACCCAAGAAACGTTTTCAAAATACCCTTTTATTTTGAAAACAAGCCCACTTACAAAAGCCCAAATTACTTCCTAACTGTTTGACTTTTTCAAAAAGCCCAAAACCAATTTGCAAAAACCCTGACAGAACTCCAACAGAACTCGGACAGAATTCGGCCAGAGTTCGGCCAGAATTCGGCCAGAGTTCGGCCAGAGTTCGGTTAGTGAACGTTGCTTTTTGAACTTGGTCTTCCTGCAGTTACGGATCCCACCGAGATTTTCTCATAGAGTTCTGCTCGAATTCTGCCTGAATTCTGTCAGAATTCTGCATTTGGAAAAACTATAAATAGAGAAGGATTTCAATCATTTCAACACACTCATTCACTTTCATATCTCTTCTCTATAAGCCTACTACTTCTTCCAAAGTATTCTGAGCTATTCATTTTCAAATCCCAAGCCAGTTACAATCCTCTAGTCAATTTGCTAGTGCGGTACAGTCTAGAAGTTTCAAGAGCGGTTGTAATCAGAGGCTTGATTGAAGTTACACACTTCACAATTGAAGTTGGTCGAGTACTTCGGATCAAAGCTCGCGTTGTAGAAGTTGCAAGAACTTCGGATGAAAACTTGTGGTGATTTTCCATAGTGGATTCAACTGGAAGCTAGAGTTCTTCCGACTGGACTAGTCCTCACAAGAGGTAAACCAGTATACATCCTTGTGTTTGCGTTTGCTCTCTACTCTCTACTTTTCATTTACATATATGTGATATATATTATCTGTGATCTTGTTACTAACTTTTTTAAATAGTTAAATTCCGCTGCCTACTCTATTCACCCCCCCTCTAGAGTATTGTGCTTTACAATTCGTTCCTACAATCGGTCCTACACAGAGTTTAGTCATAAAATACATGATGAGAGAATCAAATATAACATGGTAATGTAATAAATGAAACAAAAAAACATAGCTATCTAAGTGTGTTAAAGTACTCTTTTCGATATGTGATCGGTTGGGACACTACACCGTACGGTTGTAACGTCCCAGTCCCAAAGTACTTGGGACTAAGTACATGGACATGCCAGCTACATACATACGAAGTATACTCAAATATACGGAAACCTCGTATGTATACAAAAATTGTAAAATGCAGTAAACCAAGGCAACTAAATCTCATCCACCAATTAAGAGAATAATAATATAAATCAACTAAAAAATTTGTCATTTATACATGTAGTTGGACGGAGACAAATCCACTACCAACCATTTAAATGAGAAGAAGAATACACGGAAGAAAATACAAAAGAAAGGGAGAAAGTCGACCCAAGGGCAATCCTCCGCGAAGGGATGGAGAAGATCACAGCCTTGGCTAAACACCTGCAGGTATCACAGAAGCACACACCTGGAGAGATCACCAGGTTCTCAAAGGGACGTAACAAGATACATGAAGAATATGCCACATAACTGAATATATATAATATGTCATAAATCACAAGTAAAGTAAAATAGTCCCAATCGTAATAAGGTTCAATATCTCATCATCGAAACAGTGGACTACCCCTACAACCAAATAAGGACAAGGGTAGCACACTATTCTGCGATACGATATCGTCCCAAGCTACTAATGGAACATGGGTGATATGATATTGACTAAGGTTACCTAACCATTCTACTATGTTCATGTAGTTAAGAACAAACCTTCAATACATGGGCACTCTGGCTACAGGTACATAAAACTCAGGTATGGTCCCACTAGGATATCAGGGACCTCAAAGCATAACATTCCTCGAATGTCAGAGGCCAGCAGGATCGAGAATAGAAAAATGAATACGTGGCCCATACGTTAAGGAAATGTCCTCCCCATCAAATGCCTAGTAGGGTCACATCCATGACTCATTAACCTCTTCTAACTGTCACGTCTCCTAACTTGCCTCTATTAGCAGCTAGACCTAATGCATGCGCACATGTGATCAGCCAACACGCAAGTACCTCTACATGTTACTTATCTCACACATATCTCGTGGTACGACTGTGTAAAGGTTTATGATATACACTACAACTGGTAGTCCCTTAACTCTAGGTCCATATGCAATTAAAAGATAATTAAATAAAGCAAAACTAATATCACTGAACAGGTAAGAAATCAGGAACTGCAATAATGGTACAGCTAGAAGAACTGAAAATAAATAAACAGTGATATACAATTAACTAAAAAATGAAGACTAAATATAAGCAGTAAATATGGTAAGGTATCTTGCCTGAGGTGGTGTGCAAAAGAGCGACGTCCAATAGCTCGAACCGTCAGAATAGTGAAGCGATGAAAGCTAAATCCCGTATACTGTAGGAGCGTAAAAAGTACCTCATAAATCAAGTCAAAGAAGGAGAGCTCTACGCTCAACCAAGCTACTTTATTCCAGGGTTATTTTGTATTAAGCTTTACGCTAGCTACTCTGTACGCTAGCTATCCTTTGCGCTAGCTACTCTGTACGCTGGCTACCCTTTACGTTAGCTGCATTACGAAGGAAATGACTGTCGGATCATGCATTTAATGCATCTGACATAATAATTTGTTGACAGCGTATAAACGCAGAATTCGAAGAGATTTGATTTACACAGAAATCGATATTGTCGTTTAGTGCAAAACAGGCCACTTTACGCTCAATAAAATTACTTCTTTTTACGCACGATAGTTATGTGAGTTTTTTTGCTCAAAACTATTGTGAGTGTAAAGTCTATTTGAGCTACTTTACGCTCAAGGCTATTTTAGCCACTTTACGCTGGGAAGTTTATTTGGGCTGTTTTTACGCCAATTTGTCACTTTATGCTCAGTATATGTTTCGGGTCATTTTTACGCCCGACTGTTTCTGGCTACATGAGAACGTGGTTTGTCCACGTGGTTTTCATGCCACACTTATTGAAGAACGTGTGTACGTGCTTCCTATTTTTGTTGATATAATGGGACACGTGTCAACGTATGTAGAGGGTAACTTCCATCGTGGGTGACAGTTGCCAGCGTAAAAAACTCAAATGTGTTGCTTTTTACGCCCAAGGAGTCATGTCTATAAATAGACTTATTTTACACATCAAAAGCATCATGCACAGAGAGACAAGAGAGAATACATAGAGATCAGAGCCTAGAGACTTTGATTTTTTGCAGCATTCTTCTTCAACCTTTCTTCCAGAACAGAGTGAAGCAAAGCAGGAAAGCATTCGGCCTCGCCATCAGTGCCTAAGTGCGCCGATACCTTTCTGGTGACTTAGTTCTTCCAACTGTTCATCTTCTAGCAGTGATCTTCATCATCATCGTATGGTCCAAGGAACAAAGTGATCGCCTTCAGATCAGACTTCCATAGCAATACTTCCCAGAATATTTGTACTCTTTCAAGTTTTATTTTCAAAAGCTGATTTTAGGCATTTTTGTTAACTGAAACAAAATGGCGACTCTGCTGGGGACGACCTTCTCCTCTGACGAGGAGGCAATTGCTCAATACGATGATGTTTCGGTCGGTTCGACCAAGAAGACTCTGGTTGTGCACTTCGACCAGACTGCCTATGAAGAAATGCTCCGGACTGGGGGTAGCACTCGCTGCTCCATTGTTCAAAAATCGCGAAAGGTGCGAAAAGTTTGGGTTCCTAAATCCAAAGCATCCTCTGATCTCCCTACTGTCTCTGCGGGCAAAGGAATCCTTCCTACTCCTGTTGTAGAGACTCCCATCTGTGATGAGGCAGTCTCTACTTCGGTGATACTCCATGCGCGTAAAAACAAGTCTCCCGGTTGTAACATGGCAGACTCTCCAGTGTTACGCTCTGAGCGTAAAAATCAGGTTTTATGTCCTGGGCGTAAAAACATGTCTCCCGTCTGTGACGTGGCAGACTCCAATGCCTTACGTTCTGAACGTAACAATAAGTCTCCCGTCTGTGACGCGGTAGACACACGAAATTGACGTTCTACACGTAAAAGAAAATTTCCCGTCTATGATGTGGCAGATACTCATGTTTTGCGCTCTATGCATAAAGGTAAATCTCCTGTCTGTGACAGTGTAGATAAAATTCACAATGATGCTTCTGCATCTAGAGTGAATGTACCTACACGCATGAAGCATAAAAACATAGTTGGTAAAACTTCTGTTTTCAACCAACAACCTTCTGTACGTAAGGTACCAAACTTACAAATTATACGCAATGAAGATGGAGTCCTTCGTGCTAAAAAATCTCACGATTTACGCACGCAACTTCAAGCACGTAAAAATGTACAGTTTGGTTCTGCGAATGCAGCCAGTAATCTTCTTTATACACAAGGGACTAAACGTTTTGCTACCCCAAATGTAATAAAGAAGACTACTCCTTCTACTCCTTCTGATTTGCGAGAATTGCTAATGCAAAAGCGTAAAAATAGACAATCTCCCGTGACACTCCCCCAAAAAAATCATCACCGTGAGTGTCACCAGATTGTAATTAAATGTTGTTGTTCGGCCTCCAAACGGTCAAATTTTGATCGGTTAAGTTTTAATTTGTCCCAACAACAAGCTGATGAGTTGTCATATGCATCAGTCAACATGGCATCTCACACCAACAGAGGACGACGTCCTAGACGGAACACGTCCCAAACCCCAGGTCAACAACAATTCAACAGACTTCTTGATTCTTTTGAAGGAGTATATCAGAATACTCGATCAAGAAGACAAAGACAATTGCAGACTTCTGATTCAGAAGCTGGGGGTACTCAATCTCTTGAGTCCGAAACTGATAGTGTCGATTCATACTTCTACCCTAATCCCTCTGTATCTTCAAGAGAGGTTGAATCCTACGCTATTGGAGATGAACCAGAGACGTCATTTGCTAATACAGAACAATGTCTCACTGCCGTTGAGCAATCATTGAAAGACATGCTTAACATGATGCAAAGCATACACCAGATAATAACGGCTCAGCAAACTGCTCAACCGGCAATAGTAACACCGATACAGATAGCAGCACAAACTCAAGATAGCCAAGGGGTTGATATACCTTTGAATATCCAAGAGCCTGCTGTTAACCAAAATTCTGTATCTCCAGATCCCATCATTCCAGAAGGTATACCATCTCCGGTGGGGGTTACGGTACAACCAACAACTTTTCAATCAAATGTGCTTCCGCAAACCAGTGAAACCATTCAAGCAGTGCGTGAGCTCAAAGCACAGTTTGAAGTTTTGAAGCAAAAGGATCAACTCCAGAGGTTAGGGATTAAGCAACCTTATCTTCCTTATTGGAATGATGTACCCTTTCCACCGAAATTCAAGCCACAGTCAATGGTATTGTTTGATGGAAAGGCTTCTCCTAGTCAGTATATCAATTACTTTGATATTATGACTGTACATTTGCAGAAAAATGATGCTCTTCTCACTCGAGTATTCATTGGGTGCTTGACGGGTTCAGCTTACGATTGGTATCGTAGTTTACCCGATAATTGTATTTCGTCTTTTGACGAATTTAAGGCAATGTTTCTCTCCCGCTTCTATAAAGGAGGTATGGATATGAACATGTCCTCCTTGATAAAAATCAAGCAAAAGGAGAAAGAAGATACTCGGACATTCATTGAACGTTTCCGACAGGTGACTCTAAAGATGCCTCTTGGTATGCCAGATTCAGCGTTAATTGATACATGCAAGATGAATCTGCGACCATCCATTGCTGTCTTTACGGGTTCCCAATTCACAGATTGGGCTTCGTTTATCATAGCAGCAGTTTCTGCCGAGACCAATGGTAGGTTGGCTCGTGAACATGGGATGATTTTCGTCTCAGAGGATAAAGGTAAGAAAGGTAATCCTGGTAATAATTTTGGCAATCATAATGCAAAAGGAAAAGATACTCTTATGGTTAATCTTTCCAAAAGCAAAACGACGCCGAATAATCAGGAGTCTTCTAAGCCAAAAGAAAAATATTCTTTTGACGAAAGTGATATCCCAGGGATATTTCAATGTCTGGTGAAGAGTGGCAAACTCCAGATCCCGGAGCCAAAGAGGCCTAATGAGGTGAATCTGACTGACAATCCCAAATATTATATCTATCACAGATACATAAATCATCCCACTAGGGCTTGTTATGTCCTAAAGAAGAAAAATCCAAGAATTGATTAATGCCAATGCCATCTCTCTAACTAATGATGATCATACGGTCACAACCAATATGGTTTCTCTTCAATTTGGAGATTTTTCTTCTCAACAAGTACCAGATGGAATTGTCCCAATTTCGAAGGCGATGATGAAGATTGTGAATATCCCGCCTGCCAGGGAGGAAAATGAAGGATTGTTGCCTCTCACATTAAAGAATGGTGAAATTATGTGGGTACATCCTGACTTAGTACCTGAAATGAAAGATGAAGGTAAAACTTTAAAATCCAAGAAAGATAAGAAAGTCAAAACCTGCAATATAATTTCTTATGTTATTCCAGATCCTGATGATTTGGATCATCTATGGGATGGCATTCCTTTGGAAGATAGACTGAGAGGATTGAACATATGTCCTCCAAGACTGGCTCCTCCTACCAAGCTCAAGCTTACTCATCAGCAGTGGCTAGCCATGAATAGTGTTCTCTTATACAGGGCACAACAATTCTTTGCTGCTTATGAAAAAGCCCCTATAGGGATTTTTCTTCGTATCCCGAATCCTTCTCCTTCCGTAGCTACAGAGAATTCTATTCCTCATTCTCCTGTAGTTACAGAGATCTCTTCTTCTTCCTCTGTTGAACCACCTGTTAAAAGTCCGTTGCCTACTCACTTGTACAGTCAGTAATCTGTCCTTCTCATGAAGAAGATGGGTTATGATTTTCAAAAGGCAGAAGGTTTGAATTATGATAAAGGAATACGACTTCCTTTACAAATTCAAAGTCAAAAATCCCCTATTGGATTGGGTTCTGAGGTTCTTCATAACGATCCTTGTAAGAAGAAAGCTAAAGAAAGGAAGACTTAATCCTGCAATATGGTACTTCCTTCTTCTGAGTCTGAAGAAGAAACCTTTGCTGGTACAAGATCTGGAAAAGAGTATCATAAAGATTATGAAGGATCCTCCAAAGAAGCAGAGAGTATTGAAACACCACCAACTCAACCGTCTTCTATTCCTGCAGTGGTTGAAAAGGGGAAACAGAAAGCAGTACGCTTTGACGTCCTATTGAAATCTGCTTCCAGTCAGGGGATGGTGATGAAACCCTATAAATTTGATATTCTAGCCCAGTTAGCTAATACTCTGGCTAGGTTATCTATCTTCGAGTTGCTTCGCCTTTCTAAAGAAAGTCGCGAAACTTTGAGTGAAGCTTTGCTGCAAGCTGATTCCTGCTTAGCTCAACTCAAGACTCCTGATAATATACCAGTGTCATGCCCACAATGTCATAGTATGATGGAGGTAATTTCTAATATTACCTTTACACAAGAAGATATGCTGTTGAAGCATAACAAGCATGACAGGCCTTTGTGCTATACTGGGTATATTGAATCCATTGAAGTTGACAGGATTTATATTGATCCTGGATCTTCCATTAGCATAATTCTTCAAAGTATGCTAAGACCGTTGAGGATTCCTACTAGTGACTTAACTTACACTAGTACCACAATCGTTGGATTCAACTCTGGAAAGAGTAAACCACTGGGGAAAATTCGTCTGAAAATCCAGATTGGTGATCTTCGAACGATGGCAACATTCTATGTTATTAATTCAGACGTATCCTACAACATCCTTCTTGGAAGACCGTGGTTACATAAGCATAACATCGTGCCTTCAACTCTCCACCAATGCTTCAAGTACGTGGATTCCCAAGGAGTTGTGAAAACTGAGTTTGCTGATATCAATCCTTTCAAAGGTGTCGAAGCCTATTTTTTTGATTCGAGGCTCTACAAACAAGAACATGTAAAGGAGATATCAGACATGGCTGAAGATCGATCATCTGCCGAAGATCAGTCTATTAATGAAGATCTGCCAGAAGAGCAACCTTTGAAGATCAAAGTCAAAGGGCAAATCCAACCCCAACCTGTCAACAATCAATCTTTGACGATCAAGGTCAAAGAGAGAACTCAAGCTTCATCTGAGGAATCAGTGAATGTTCCTACTAAAAGCCAAGTTCAACCTCTTAGGATCAAGGTCAAAGGGCGTACTTCTCGTAAGAATGATCCAGAACCACCATTGATCGTTAATCTTGGCAAGTCTATGTAGAAGACGGATGGTCCATTAGTGATTAATCCGAAGCGTAGCAGTCAAATTGTAAATGATATAAATATTGATCATTCTGTACTTTCCAATATCAATGAAGATTTCCTTTTTGAGTATATGGCTGTCAAATATGTTGAAAGAATGACTTTATATTCTGATGATCAAAATCATCAATATAAAGACGACATAGATACAGAGAAAACCTTATACATTGACAATAAGGAAAATTCTTTTCCTCCTCATGTAGATGTTGGACCTTATGTTCAGAGGTTCCTAACATCTTCTCCCTATCTTCTTCCTGTAGCCGCTTTATCGCAAGCTTGTGTAACTTATAGACATCACGAGGAATCTTATTTTGTGATTCCATCTGATAAGAAAAAAGCGTCAAATTGTGTTTGGCACGGCTAGAAATATCCCTGTTGCTCAGACAGATGGTTTGAGAGATAAAGATAAAGGAAGAATCCGAATTGACAGATATAGTCAACAATCTCTCAAGATTATCCAGAATATGGGATATGATTTGAAGACTATACAAGGTTTTAATCAAGGCAAGGGTAGACGATTACTATTAAGTGGTGATCCGTTTTATCAGAAAACTCGTCATGGGTTGGGATATGATCCGTCCCATATGTTTAATGACGATATTCAAGAAGAATTCTCTTCTAGCTCTTCACAATCATCAGATTCGGAAGAAATCCAATTCATCGAATCTGATACATCTCACCCCTCATATGTTAGAGGAGACTATTATGATGAATCTGAACAAATATTCTCAGTTAATATGGTTCAAGCTGATGGTGAATCTGAACCATTTGAGAATGATCCTTGGGCTCAACAGATGGACACTCAATGGAAACTTCGTTTTGAACAATGACAACCACCTACAGAGGACGAGATTGTCCAGATTGATGTTGAAGATGGAACTACGCCCAAACCAATATTCATCAGTAAAAATCTTTCTGAAGATGAAAAGGAAGAATTGATAAAACTGATCAAAGAATATATTAATATTTTTGCATAGAGTTATGAGGATATACCAGGTCTAGATCCTAAAGTCGCTACTCATAAACTCAATATTCTTCCTAATTCCAAGCCTGTAAAACAACAACAATGGCATTTTCGACCAGATATGATGGATGCAATTGAGGCGGAAGTCAAAAAGCTGATAACATGTGGCTTCGTTCGTGAAGAACAACACCCGGACTGGGTTGCTAATATTGTTCCTGTTATGAAGAAGAATGGAAAAGTTTAAATTTGTATAGATTTTTGAGATCTTAATGCAGCTTGTCCAAAGGATGAATTTCCACTTCCGATTATCGATGTCATGATAGACAATACATGCGATTTTGAACGCATGTCTTTCATGGATGGATTCTCAGGATACAATCAAATTAAGATGCATCCAGAAGATGAGAAGCATACTGCTTTTCGTACACCTCTTGGGGTTTACTGCTATACGGTTATGCCGTTTGGTCTTAAAAATGCCGGTGCCACGTATCAACGGGCTATGAGCAATATCTTTCAAGAATATCTATGGAAGACAGTAGAATGTTATATAGATGTCATTGCTGTTAAGAGTCGATCAAAAGATGATCATATTCAAGACTTGAAGACAGTATTTGAACTAATGCGCCAACATCAATTGAAAATGAACCCTACTAAGTCTTTCTTAGGGGTTTCCAGTGGCAAGTTTTTAGGATTTGTCATTACTTCTCAGGGTATCCATGTTGATCCTGATAAGGTTAAAGCAATTCTTGAAATACGTCCTCCTCATAATCTGAAAGAACTCCGTGGCTTTCAGGGTCGCATTGCTTATATCAGGAGGTTTATATCCAATCTCTCTGGGAGATGCCAACCTTTCTTCCGTCTATTAAAAAAGGGTGTATCATTTGTTTGGGATGAAGCATGTCAGAAAGCCTTCAATGATATCAAGCAATACCTTATAAATCCACATATTCTGGTACCTCCAGTTGTAGGAAGACCATTTTTACTATATGTTCGAGCCTTGGATCATTCACTTGGTGCTCTTCTTGCACAAAAAAGTGATATGGGGCATGAACAAGCGATTTATTATCTTAGCCGAATGATGGTCGGAGCAGAACACAGGTATACTCCTGTAGAAAAGGAATGTCTGGCCTTGGTTTTTGCTGTCCAAAAGACAAGACATTATGTGACAGGACAGACTATTCATATCATCTCCAGAATAAATCCCATTCGGGTATTGATGAGAAAATCGAGCATTCTTAACTCTAGGTTAGCTACCTGGGCGATGTTGCTCACTCCTTATGACATAGTTTATATACCTCAAAAATCAGTGAAGGGTCAAGCATTAGCTGATTTCTTAGCTGCTCATCGTATACCTGAAACATCAAAGCTATATGAGGACATTCCAGATGAAGTTGTGGATTGCAATATGACTTTGAAGAATGATATCTGGCAATTATATTTTGATAGAGCATCACGGGTTGGACCTAAGGGTAATATTGTCTCTGGAGTAGGAATCGTCTTGGTTTCTCCTGATAAAATGGTCATATACCGTGCCTATTCTCTCAATGAGCCATGCTCTAATAATGTAGCAGAATATAATGCTTTGCTGATTGGTCTCCAAGTAGCAAAACAGTTGGACATTGAGTTCCTAGAAGCTTATGGAGATTCTCAACTGATTGTTAATCAAGTTAGAGAGACTTATGAAGTCAGAAATCCTGATCTCATCCCTTACCATCAAGTGGTAATCGAGTTGGTCCTTTCATTCAAAGGATTCTTCATCGAATTTGTACCACATTCTCAGAATATGGAAGCTGATGCTTTTGCTAGCTTAGCTGCAGACTTGGCTGTTCCAATTCGGAGACAAAATACAATCACTTTGTTGGACCGAGACTTATTCTGTGTCAAGAATAATTTGTATATTGAATAGAGTTATACTACAGAGTCGAGCTCCCAGCAGAGGGATTGGAGAAGTCTATTTATTGGTTATGCGGTTCATGGGATTTTACTTGAAGATCCAAAAGAAGCTGCATCAATTAAGAGACGATCATTTCGATTCTATTATGATTCATCTTTACATATGTTATATCGTCGTTCATATGATGGACTCTTGCTGCGCTGTCTCTCAGAAAGTAAAGCCAAACAGACACTCCGTAAGGCTCATGATGGTGTCTGTGGTGCCTATCAACCGGGTCCGAAATTACAGGACCGTATTTGAAGAATGGGGTATTATTGGCCTTCCATAATAGCAGATGCTGTGGATTACGCCAGAAGGTGTAAAGCATGTCAGATACATGCTGACTTTATTCACCAACCTTCTAAATTTTTACATCCTACAGCAGCTTCTTGGCCCTTCGAAGCTTGGGGTATGGATATCATTGGTCCGATTAACCCTCTTTCTGTTAAAGGACATCGGTTTATATTGGATATAACTGATTACTTTTCCAAGTGGGCAGAAGCAGTCCCCCTTACTGAAGTAAAAACATCTAATGTGATTAGCTTCATCAAACATTATGTCATTTATCGTTTCGGAATTCCTCGACGAATAATTTATGACAATGGACCACAATTTGCTAGTCAGGCATTTTATCGGTTCTGTGATAAGAATCGAATTCAAAATCTGGCTTCTACGGCTTATAATCCAGCTGCTAATGGTTTAGTCAAAGCTTTTAACAAGACGATCATGAAACTTCTCAAAAAGTTTGTCTCTTCTAATAAACGTGATTGGAATAAGAAACTTGGAGAATGTTTATGGGCTTATCGAACAACGGTCTGAACTCCTACTGGTTTTACACCATTTTTACTGGTTTATGGATGTGAGGCTGTCCTTCCATTGGAAATTCAGATTCCATCTCTTCGAATAGCTATTGCTAATGAGCTAACTATAGAGAATAATGATCGCTTACGACTCCAAGAACTTGAAGGATTGGATGAAAAGCGTCTTCAAGCACAACAACATATTGAGCTATATCAAGCCCGTATATCTCGAACTTTCAATCGTAAAGTTAAAGAGAGGGTATTCAAGGTCGGTGAGCTGGTATTAGCTGTTCGAAGACCGATGGTGATGACTCACAAAAGCAAAAGGAAATTCCAAGCAAAATGGGAAGGCCCTTATGTCATTGAGACTGTGTTTTCCAATGGCGTCTATCGGTTATCCAAGCCTAATAGAGATCTACTCATGATGCCGATCAATGGCAAATTTCTTAAAAAATACTATGTATAAAAAAAAAGACAGAATGAAAATAAAATCTTCTTTATTTTCTTTGTTCTGAATAAAAGATTAAGGACGAGGACCACTGCCATCCTTATTAAATACATAGTCGGCCAATGCATCGAAGGCATCGGTGCCTGAATTCATAAAAAATTTGCAGGCAGCCATCCTCAGTACTTCTTCCTCAAGAGTTTTCCCTGGCTCTACTAAGAAAGCGAGGATGTCTTGTGGTGGCTTGGGCGTAGAAGAGCCTTCGCCTGTTTTGGTTGGGTCCGACACAATTGGCTCAATGGGGCGCGTCTCGATGACGTCCTCAACTTTCAAGGAGACTTCATTCTTTTGCTGCATGTCCTTGGAAGACATTTCCGATAGAGGAATGGAAATAAGAATGAAATGTTACAAAGAGTTCTCACCTATTTATAGGAGAGATCTATTAACGAACCGGTCTTGGAAATTGAAACAACTTTTTATTCCCAAAAAGACATATCCATTCGTTACATCAGATTCATCCATTTAATCGTGGAATTGAATTGATTTTTCTTTTCTCGAAAGATACGTTGGTTCATTTGTTCTTTCATCAATCTTTCTATTCCCCAGCTACCAAGGTTTGGTTAAGCTGATTACTCATCTCCTTGGAGAGAAATTTTAATCTTCTATCTTACCAGTTGACTAAAAAGTTGGATTTGTTATTTATCATGTTCTTTTGACCTCTGAATAAATATTAAATATGCTTGTGTTTCCTATCTATCATATCCATTTGGCCTTTGAATAGATATTAATCTATTTTTCTTTGAGTTGTTACAACCTATCATATCCATATTACCTCTGATAGTATACTCTAAACAGAAAAAAGGATTTTACTATCTATCATGTTCATATTACCTCTGGATAGATACAATCTATTGAGTTTAGAAGATTTATCATGTCCATATCACCTCTGATAAATATTTGCTATCTCATACCTATTATTTAAATTCAAATGATAGGATTACAAAACAAATTTTTTATTCATTTCTTGAATAAGATAAGAGGCTACAAAAACTCCTTATTTGCCTAAGGCGGAGCAGATATATCTTTCAGCAATTTCTGGAGTTCTGCTAAACGCCTCTCGCGAGAGCTCATTACATTTTCAGTAGCTATCTGTCATCGGGCTTCTGGAGTAGAAATGAGAGAAAACTTAGCAAAAATAGCTATTAGATTATCTCTGGCTTCATCAAGGTGCTTAATAGTAGATTCAGCGCGAAAAACTTGCTCTTCCAAAATTGAGCTCTGTGTCAGATATTGATCACGAGCTATTATTAATTGCTCCTTTTCAGCCTTCAGATGAGCCAATTCAGCCTCCACTTCATGAATTTTATCATTTTGTTCCTGAATTTTCATATTTGAAGTGTCATAGGCTTCTCTATAACTCTCCAATCGAGGCTTTGTATCCGCCAATAAAGCTTTCTCTCTGGCAACTTTGTTACTGTATTCTTTGAGAGATTCGTTGAAAGTAATCTCTCGAGCGGTGAATTCAGCAGATAAAGCTTCATACTCAGCTTGAATGAGATTCTCGGTAGTTTCACTTGTCAGCCTCAAATATTCTCCAATGGGCTGCTCAAGTTCTTCTACCACTCTTTCTAAAATAGTTGCTCTTTCAACATTATTAAACATAGCGACGTTCCTAATGGTGGAAACAATCGCCCCATTTAAGCTTTCATAAGTGAGACTTCTATTCAGTACCATGTCAATTAAAGCTGCCAGGGTCTTGTAAAAAGCTTCAGTATGAATCTCAACTAGGAGGTTCATTTCCGCATTGGAGCTCGGTGTCGCAGCAATCTCTACCAAGTCTCTTTTCCTCAGACTAAGAGTAGAGGTGGTTGCTCCGGTAGCAGAATGAGATCAAGATGATGTAGTCGCTGCTACCATAGCCAATTGATCTCTGGGAGCTTTAGAGATTATGTCTTTAACACTTGTCACTCCAGCCGTTTCTGAAGTACCGGTGGCGGTGATAATTGTGGATGAAAAGATGGTAGTTGCAGCTGATTCGAATTCAGGCATAATCTTCTCCGAAACTTCTACTGGATCAGTAGTAATAGCTGAGGGTGCTATCACGACATCTTCAGTTTCAGTAGATTTGATTACACCTTCATCACCTTCTTGGGTTTTTGGCTGTTCAAACTCTGAAAATACTTCAATCTCTTCATTGAGATTAGTTGCTTCTTCGGCAGCTATTTCTTGATCTGCAGTTGGTCTTTCTGCAGTTTGTTCTTCTGCCTCAGTAGCCTTTTCATTACCTACAGTTAGATCTACTGTAGTTTCTTCCTTTTCCTGACCCTCAACGGGAGAAGACACTTCTAAGGGAGCTTGTATTTCTGGTTCTGGTTGTACCTCCAGTGATAGAGGACTTTCTTCTCGGAGCCATACTTCAGGTTCTCGTGATACTTCTTCTTGAACATCTTCCTCTTCGGGAGAAGAAGCCTCTTCCTCGGATTCTTCATTCTCCTCATAAATATTTTCTGGAAGAGGAGGAGGAGCCATAACCTTCGGGGGAATGATAATACCTAAAATTTTTTTTTTTACAAGTTATATACAAAAGTCATAGTCTTATATGGATTTTGTATAAATTATATTTACCTGGAGTAGGTGTAGTACGTTCCAAGTATGTGTCATAATTCCTATTCCAATCTTCATCATCTAAATCAAGAGATGGTTCATCTAATGGGATATGCTCTGGAGCGACCCTTTCAAACATTTGTACCTTTTGTAAGGTTAAATGAAGTAAAGTACTAAGGCGTCCTGGAGATAGCATCCCTACAGTTTCAGTTGGGGTGGCTGTTTGGGGAGCTGAAGATCCTTCCCCAGGATGAACTGAGGAAGATGGTATATGTTGCGGTTCATTCGCCTCAGTATCGCTTTCTGGAGTGGCGGCTCTTTGTCTTGAAGGCCCTTTGACAGCGACTTTCTTCTTCTTTTCCGGAGTTTTCTCTGGAAGCGTGACGGCTGCACCTTGTTTTCTTTTTCGACCCTTGCCAATGATGATAGGTTCTGCAACCGGCTCCCCAACTCCTATAGGGATAACTTCCAGAAATGGATCTGGAATGCCAGTATCGTCAGGGGTATCTGTCGGTACCCTGACCGGCTCCTCAACATTTCCTTCTTTAGGCCACCTCAGACTATATCTCATATTATAGCCATGGGCAAAAGAACAAATTGAAGCATAAAAGTTAGCATACGTATGAAGTATACGTAGCTCTGTAGTACTGGTGGCGGTTGAGACTCTAAATTTGGCACCAGTACGAGCAGTACTGAAATATCTCCAACCCCTAGCACCGTCAAGTAGTTTTCCATAGTGACGGAAATTAGTAGAGGGGTTACCAACATGAAGTTGGTCGTACCCAAATTGGCGAGCGAACCTACTGGGTAGATATGGTTCAAACGTACAATTATCTTCATTTTTGTACATCAGGTGAGAGGGTTTGATGCACTGAAGCCATCTGAAGACTGATGGTGGCAATACAGCTCTTTCTTCGACTTCATCTTCAAACTGAATGCCAAAGCAATCTGCTGGAACTTGTGGTCGAGTACAGAAGAAGTTCCAACCATAAGAATAGTTCAGAACTACCCGGGTATCCGCCACAGTCGTAGCAGTCCATATAGCTTTGCTAAATTTTTGGAGGAAGACTTCCTCATTATCTCCCGGGCCTGGTGGCAACAGATTGCAGTTGTGGTGCAACAACCAGCCCATTAAATAAGTATAGGGCATTTCTACCCTGGGGAAAATGTTCCGATGAGGAGCATTGTTGATTAACTCTTCACCAAAATTCCTTAAACCTGCATTTATACGGCACACCATGGCCGATAGCAGATTAATTCTGACTTTAAAAACCAAGCGTACTGCTGCCCATAGTACGCTACGGTGGATTCTGTCAACAGTACCAATACCCGGCATGACCCATCTTCTCAGCCATAAAGAAAGGAAGCCTGCCAGCAAAGCTCTCCTAGAGATTTTCTGACTGCCGTATCTAAGGAAGCTCAAGGCTTCAGTTCCGGCAGGGAATTCCCCAGTCTTCGTAGACAGATATTTATTCGGGAATTTGTATGCAATCATCATATCCCGAATTTTGTTAGAGGGAATTGTCGAATCTATATTGATTGCCGGAGCCTTGTTTTCCTGAAACCATTCTTTGTCATCTTTGGATATCTTATCCTTATGGAAGAAGAGATAAGTCGTCTACTTGTTGATGTACGCTAAATGAGATGTACTTTCATGCATTGTAGTACAAATCATGTAGTGACACATCAATTCTTCATATACCTCAATCAACCGAGGGTTAGTCTCTCTGATTTCAGCAAGTTCCCTGTTGGAGGGAACGTATTCCTCATATGGGGCTTCACCCATTGGCAGCTTCGAGATAAATTGCATCTCATGAAGAGCAAGGCCCATTTCGCCTTTCGGGGTTGCAAAAGTTCCAGTTGAACTTATGTATATCTGCATTAAGGCCATGAATAGGTTTCCGTTCGAGGGAATACCCTGACTGGTGGAAGCTACCGCTTCATACAAGCCAATATCTTTCAGCTCTGTCTCGAAGTTCTTCATCATCCAAATACTTATCTGGATCCAGTTTTGGTTGAATGGAGTCAACCATCCCGGCAGCCTAGGGTTTGTTTGGGGATATAATACAGCAGCCTTTATGAATTTGTTGACGAACATCTGGGTCTGCACTGGTTGCATTAAACCCGAATCTTCACTAGGATTAGATCCTGGCATGAGGCCAAAAATAGAAGTGACACCGCCATTGGGAACACTAGCAAAATACCCCATATCATTGGCATGCTCCCTCTTGAAAACAATTCTACCCGGTCTTCCGTGACTGCTGGGAGTCAAATTCCACAACATTTGTCGATGGTGGGTAGCATGGACGAATGCTGACAAAGGATAATCTCTGTCCATATCTGGGAGATACATGACTCTATCTCCAAATTTGAATACCCAAGACTCCTTCTTGGGGTGTGTCTGGGACTTACAGTCAATTGCATCCCCAAACAAGAAGGCTGGTTTTGTAAATTGTTGTCCATCTAATGAAGTCAACAATTCTCCATTTATCATGGATAGCAGCATCCTATCCCCTTGGGCTGCTATCAATTGTGCCCTCTCTATAGGGTAATCGGGGTTTGATTGAGGAAATACTATGTGAGACAGATTCTCCAGATAATTCGAACCCACCATGCCAACTGAGGAGCCAAAGACTTCTACGATAGGTTAATTTGCAAGTCTACTGCAAAAAGAAAAAAAAAAAATCAAGTTAGTGAAAATCTAATTTGATATCATTTATGCAGATAAATTGGTCTGAATTTTACATATAAAAGGTAAAAAGTTTTCCAAATGTAAAAAGTCTTTGTTTTTACACAAAGTCTTTTCATTTTTTGGAGATTTACGCTGGCACCTTAGATGTGGGAGTATTTTAGTTTTTACGCTGGCACATTAGATGTGGGCGTATTTCAATTTTTACGCTGGCACATTAGATGTGGGCATATTTCAGTTTTTACGCTGGCACATTAGATGTGGGCGTATTTCAGTTTTTACGCTAGCACATTTGTGAGCGTATTTTACGCTAACACGTATAAACGTGGGCGTATTTTTGAATTTTACGCTAACACGTATAACGTGGGCGTATTTTGATTATCTCAATTTCTACGCTAACACGTATAACGTGGGCGTGAAACAGAGGATCTTTGGTCTTTTTCTTCTCCGATGAAGTTTTACGGCCATAAGGGAGTGCTTTACCCCTCATTGGAGGAGCCATGGCGGGTTGACTTTGCTGAAATACGGCTAATGACAGGACAGGGGTTTGTGCGCGGTCGATCGATAAAGAATCGACGGCGGGCTTCTTGCCTTTGCTGCTGCCGGCGGCGGACTTCTTGGGGGCCATTGAATGGAATGCAAGAGGAAGGAGAGAGTTCGAGAAGGATCGGGATTATGAGAGCAAGAAAACAAAGTAAAGTTCTCTCTCTCCCCGAAGAACCCTATTTATAGGGAATTTTCAAATCGGTTCAAATTCCAGATTTTTTGTCGACTGTTGGATCTCCCAACTTTTACGCGGATGACTGTTGCGTATCCCGACTTTTACGCTAACTGGTCAAAATCCCAAATTTTACGCTTCTGTTCAAAGTATTTCAAATTTTAAAAAATATTTGAAAACTTTGAAGGGGTCTTGTAGGAGCGTAAAAAGTACCTCATAAATCAAGTCAAAGAAGGAGAGCTCTATGCTCAACCAGGCTACTTTATGCCAGGTTTATTTTGTATTAAGCTTTACGCTAGCTACTCTGTACGCTGGCTATCCTTTACGCTAGCTACTCTGTACGCTGGCTACCCTTTACGCCAGCTGCTTTACGATGGAAATGACTGTCGGATCATGCATTTAATGCATCTGACATAATGATTTCTTGACAGTGCATATAAATGCAAAAATCGAAGAGATTTGATTTACACAGAAATCGATATTGTCGTTTAGTGTAAAACAGGCCACTTTACGCTCAATGAAATTACTTCTTTTTACGCACGATAGTTATGTGAGTTTTTTGCTCAAAACTATTGTGAGTGTAAAGTCTATTTGAGCTCTTTACGCTCAAGGCTATTTTAGCCACTTTATGCTGGGAAGTTTATTTGGGCTGTTTTTATGCCAATATGCCACTTTACGCTCAGTATATGTTTTGGGTTATTTTTACGCCCGACTGTTTCTGGCTACATGAGAACGTGGTTTGTCCACGTGGTTTTCATGCCACACTTATTGAAGAATGTGTGTACGTGCTTCCTGTTTTTGTTGATATAATAGGATACGTGTCAACGTATGTAGAGGGTAACTTCCATCGTAGGTGACAGTTGCCAGCGTAAAAAACTCAAATGTGTTGCTTTTTACGCCCAAGGAGTCATGTCTATAAATAGACTTATTTTACACATCAAAAGCATCATGCACAGAGAGACAGGAGAGAATACATAGAGATCAGAGCCCAGAGACTTTGATTTTTTGGATCATTCTTCTTCAACCTTTCTTCCAGAACAGAGTGAAGCAAAGCAGGAAAGCATTCGGCCTCGCCATCAGTGCCTAAGTGCGTCGATACCTTTCTGGTGACTTAGTTCTTCCAACTGTTCATCTTCTAGCAGTGATCTTCATCATCATTGTATGGTCCAAGGAACAAAGTGATCGCCTTCAGATCAGACTTCCATAGTAATACTTTCCAGAATATTTGTACTCTTTTGTACTCTTTCAAGTTTATTTTCAAAAGCCGATTTTAGGCATTTTGTTAAGTGAAACATATACATCTTCGGATACTGAAATAAATACCACGAACGTGTTTGAAATAAAAGATATGTCTAGGAAACGCCTGTCCAAAAGTCCAATTCTGGAACAGGGGTAAAATCGTAATTTCGGGTCAAAACGATGTCCGCCGTTGGATCCATTTTGCACCAAAATGCGTGCCAATATCTATGGTCTCTAAAGTCGTCAAACTATATGTCTAAAGGTCCGATTTGAGGAGACGAACCCAACCGTATGTCCAAAGTTGGATTCCGACGGACCGTACATAATTTTGCCCGTTGGATCGGATCGCGGGCCCGCCAAATAGGTATTCCGGTCGACCTTCTCAGAATCAGACCAAACTTGGCACACAGGACCAGAATTTTGATATGGTCCTGTTGGCATAAGTTTCGTCTCGATATGATGAACGTACACGAAGTTATGGCTAAGTTTGCAAAAGGTCGATACTTGGACAGTTTCTAATGTCCAGAAATCGAAATTTTTCTCGATTTTGGAACTTGTTTTTTCATCGTTACAAAGCAAATTAATTCAAACTATTTGAAAAGAGTTGTAGAAGGTAAGGTTGTGGTCGTACGAGAGAAATTGGTTCGCGAAAGCATCGAGCATGTAGGAAGAACGCTCCTTGTGAAGTGGCACAAACAATTGCTGTTGCTGCTGCTGTGGGTGTCTTGTACGGCCGCTGTGGGTGCTGCGTGTGGCTGCTCCGGCGGCTGACCAGTGCTCCTGCGACATGCGCAGCCGCGGGGGCGGTGGTGTAAGCCCCATGAATTTTATGGTTTATTTTAATTTTTCTAAATAAATTATTTTCAATAAATATTTTATTATTTAATTGTTTTGATCATTAATGTACTTTTTCGTGACTTTGACTTCTAGAGCGTCAGAGATACCAATCTCTGGAAACTCTCTTTAGGAGTTTTTTAGTAGACAAGATTATCTTTGTTTTGATATATCATGTTCCACTTAAACTTGTTCCCTTGTGCTCTTTTTGTATCGCACAACTTCGGGTCAATTTAGACCATTTGATCGATTAATTAATTATTAATTGATTTTCCACTTTTATCTTTGATCATCGTATGCACGTTACCGTGACTTTTAATTTAGGAGCACAGGACTAGTCATTTTCTCCAAACAAACTTCTCATTAATGATCTACTCGAGACACCCTACACCCATGACATTCGTGTCCCACTCAGACACACCATTTTGTACTTTATTTGCTTCACACAACTTTTTAGACTCGAGACCCAATTTTAATTCGTCCCACGGAGTCACATTTATTTTCTGACTCGAATTGGGGACACCCTTTCGACCCAAACCTGTCAACCCAAAGTATGGCATGGCCCACATGAAGCCTACTACCCACATGACACTTGTGTCCCATTTATTTGAGTCCTAACATGTTACTTATTTATCCATGATCATAAATACCTATTTAAATTCAATTATTGTACCATGTCCGATTTTGACCCAACCCGGCTCAACCGAATCCAAACCCAAGCTCCATGTTGTCCCCTCATGACTAACCAATACCCCACACAATTTTTCTTTTTTTCCTACTCTAAATATCTCTTTTCTCTCCCTATTTATTTAAACACCTCTACTTTATTTAAAATATATATCTCTCTCTCTCCCTCTCTCTCTCTCTCTCTCCTTATACACACATACACCCCTCACCCTCTCCCCACCAGCACACTCTTCTCCCCCAGTCGACCTCTTTCTCTCTCCTCTTAAATATCTCTCTCTATTCTCTCTCTCTCTCTAAATATACATATATAACAACTCTCTCTTCCTTTTTCTTTTTACTCATACCAAACAACACCACCAGCACCTCCTCAACACCCATGGTCGAGCACCACCACCACAGCCACCATCTCCTCCTTCCTCCTCCTCCTCTTTCTTCTTCCTCATCATTTACAATACCATCACCATGCACCACCAACTACTTCACCACCTCCACAAACACCATCACCATCACCATCACCATAACCATCACTTTACCACCACCCCGCACGACCACCGTCGGGCCTCTACCGTCGCCGGCGACCGTCACAAGCGTGCGTCGGGTCGACAACACGACGCAGCAGCAGCAGGCCGTGCAGTAGCAGCAGCAGCTGCAGCACGCTACAGCAGCAGCGGCCGGCGGTCGTGTACCGTCGCCCGCCGTCATGCGCCGCCGTGTGGCCGACCCCCGCCACCGCGAGCACCCCACAGCTCCGACAAACCACCCTGGCTACCCTCATGGTGGGTGCATCACCCCAGTCGTACGACGTAGGCTATTCGTGCATTTTGCACGAAATCCCGTCGGCGTACGCGGGTTTTGAACTCAGAAATTGTGTTTCGGGACAGCAACTTTGTACACGTTTTTCAAGAAATCTGACTGTTGGATCGATGAAATCTTTGCTCCGTCACAATCTCGGTATATAGTCTTCACTCTCCTCAAGTTTCATCCGTTAATTTTGTCGTTTGATACAGCAAAACCGGCCGCCAAGTTGACCGTTTAAATTGTACTATTTTTGGACAATTTTGTGGAGCCAACTTCGTCGACTCGTAACTCCGCCGTCGCATCTCCATTTGGCGTGCCACCAGTTCCTGTG